>PVIU01001063.1:0-86999 GCA_004026605.1 Ondatra zibethicus | reverse complement strand
TTGATCTGAGTGTCCTGAAGACTATTTTACTACTTTCCTTCAGTGCCCATGCCCAGGACATTAATATTCAACCTCTACAATATGAGATACAACAGAAAAACAAGAGAAAAAGAGGCCCCAAGAGTGTCTTGCGCTCCGGGCTCTAGTGTGGCCGGGTGGGAGACAGCAGCATGGCTGCACTGACCATGGCAGGCCTGGCTGTGAAGTTAGTCACAGAGTATTATTGTGAGGGAGTGGAGCTGGGGGGGGGGGCGCTCAAAATGAACCTTTAGCTTGAACCTTAAGCCTCACTGTCTCGATAACTTTCACTTTACATAGTTCTCATCTAAACTGATATAGAGGAAACTTTAGGAATATGAAAACCAGGCTAAGTAGAGAGACCCTGTCTCAATAAAACAAACAAACAAAAGGAACATTAGAAACATTTGAAATGCATTAAGGCCTGTGCAAACTCTTCGTCTTCAGCTTTGTATTTCAAATTCACCTTTTGAGTCTGACAGGAGAAAGTCCAAACTTTAGCAAAGTGGCCTCTCCCTAGAGCTATTCCTTTGTGTCACCTGCCACCTTTCCCTGCAGGCAGGGCATCTGGGCACCTTTGCCGTGCCTGCTTCTCCAACATATGCAGATTTCCCTGGAGGGACAGAAGCAGCTGCTCAACCTAGACCACCAATGAACACGTCACTACATGCATCCCAAAGAGCAAACAGGAAAAAAGAAATAGCCCGAATTCACTTTCTTTCTAAGGTCATCATTGGAACATCGGCTTTGGGGTCCTTTGTAGAGTTACTTCCTACTGTTTGGAGACCAGCACTGGGAGGTGGGGTAGAGAAAAAATGGAAGGTACTCTGCTTGTGTGCTGAGTACATGACCAGATTCCTCTGACCTTGCAGAGCATGGGTCCATGCCTGAGGAACTTAACAAAAAAACACTACAGGACTTTTCCACTGTTGGAAGTACTTGGACACTAAAGGATTTCTCAGTGTGAACAGGAATGAAAATGGGAAGCAGGGATTAAGATTAATATTCATAAAAAATAAAGATGCTCAGCATCTTCACAGAAGTAAAATTCTATGGCTGCTGAGGCAGGAAAGGGATGACAAAGGACCCGAGGACAATAGGAAAATGTCAGGGTATTCAGGGGACACAGGGTTATTATTTCTATTCAACTGTTTTCCATTAAGACTCAGATTAGGAAATCTGGGCAGGCTCCAGAATCTGGTCTTCACCAAGGGTGACTGTGTACAAGAGACACCTATGTTATAGAGTGTTTGTTTACACTGTGAAGATGTGTCTTTGCCAAAGCACCTTCTAGTTCATTTAATAAAGAGCTGAGTGGCCAAAAGCTAGGCAGGAAGAGGTTAGGTGGGACTTCCAGAAAAAGAGGACTCTGGGAAGAAGAAAGGGGAAGTCACCAGCCACATGGAGAGGAAATGAGAGGAACAAGATGGAAGAGAGGTAACGCCACATGGTAGAACACAGATTAACATAAATGGGTTAACTTCATTTTAGGAGCTAGCTAGGAACAATCCATGCCATTATTTGGGAGCTGGCTGGCAGGACAGAAAGACTCATTACCCATCCACCCCCTCTTTGGTACATATAAGTGACTCTTGGGAATTGTTCTTCAGACCATTTCTAGGCCTGCAGCTGAAATGCTGATGTCCTCAGCCTGGAGGGGGCAGTGCGTGTGTGAGGCAGGAGTGGGGGGCATCACCAACCTCCTGACAGCAGACACCTAGAGCTACCTCTTGATAGGTTAACTCTGGCAAAGGACAATCTACCCAGGTCTATTCTCCTAGGAAAAGGGGTGGGGTGAGTGGGAGGGCACCCTTGCAAGGTCAACTGCCAGAGAAATATTCAGGATAAAACGCCCTTATGACAAAACATAAACAACTTTATTTTGGTTGTGAGGATGAAAGACAAATTTTAAAATCCTGCGGAAACCACATCCACCGTTGCTAGTTAAGCCCTGCCCTTTAATTGTGTCGTTCAGTGCTGACGTAGCCTAGCTTGCTGGAGGAGCTGGCTGTTAGCCAAGATGCTGGAGGATATTGAAGGGTGTATCCTATTGAGCTGGGTACCCCTAAATCTGAATACTTCCTGCATGAGGAGGTTCCTCTGGCTCTGGAGTTGTTCCAAGGCGGAGTTCTTTTTGGTACTCCCCGGCTATTTAATTGGAGAGGCCAACCCTTCCATTGGTGTTTGGGAAGTAGCAAAGCCACAGTGAGGGTGGTTTGTAACTAAATCCTGAAGTTTGGGAAACATCATTTTAAAGTGACGCTTTCTGAGCCTAGACGAAAATTAAACAAAAGAGAGGCCAAGGGGTAGAGAGAATACAGTTTTACTGGCCCCTATAAAAGCCTAAAAACAAGAAACGTCTGCCTTGGCCTTGCAAACATTTATCTATCCTCCAGACCTGGGGAAAGGGCAGAGGCTGGAAGAGGGGCAGCCATCTTCGGGAGAGAAGTGGCGCTATAGTAGTCACAGAGGAAGTAAAGGGCTGACATCCTCAGGCCAGGTCTCTCTGGAGAAACTAGTCTGCCCTGGCCTCCACCACTACTTCAGACCGCTGCCCTAGAAAACGGAAGGCAGAGCAAGGAGGGAGGACTCAGCGCTTCTCAGATCCACTGGAACTCGCCCTCAGCCCAGAACATCGGCCTGGCAGCGAGAGAGTTAAAAGACAGCCCTTAAAAGAAAACTCATACCCCATTAAGCTCAGGCTTGGAGAGCAGGGAGCAGTTAGCAGGCCAAAGGAAACTAATTCTGGAGGCTCTCCAAGCTGCCAATCATGGGCATATTTCTAACAGTCGCAGCGTTGTTGGAGTTGGTTGTTTTTCCACAGGCTGCACAATGGGGTCTGGTTATTCATTGAAAAAGTCTGCCAGTGGGCCCCGCCCTCCATTCACAACCAATTTGGAATGCTCCATTCATGCAAGAGGGGGAGTCTGCAGCTAGCTGGGACAGATCTACTACTAGTGCCCAGGGCTCAGCTGTCGCCACAGAGAAGCTTGCTCACCCAGTGCGATGTGTTTATATAAGAAATTCATCCGCAGTAGGGGGCGCTGGCTGGGTCTGCACCCTCCCTAGGACCCAAACGGCTAGGATTATTGCTGAAATCTGCAAAGCTGAGCAAAGAGATGAGGTTGGGAGTCCTGCTACCCCAGGCAAAGGGGTAAAGGAATAGCAGGACGACTTTAGAATCGCTGCAGCTTCCAGGGGAGAATACCAGTTTCTACTGCCCTGGTTTATATTAAGGGGCAACTCTCTCTCAGAGAGCTTGCCTGGCCAGACATCTTTTTCCCTGGTAGCTAACACGAGACTCCTCAGGGCAGAGGGACTTGGGAGACATTAGGAATTTCAACAATTTCTTGGCTTCTGAGTGGCCCCTGAAGGGTTTAGCACACCCTCCTGGATGTCCAGGCAGCAAAACGGAAGACTGAGCAGATCTGGAATGGGAGGATAAAATCTCTCAAGACTTCAGAGGGTACAAGGCTAAAAACTGGTTTGGTGTCTTTAGGGGACTTTTTTTACCCCCTCCCTTTTGATTCCTCTAAACACTCAGTAATTACCCTGAGGGTGAATGGAGGGAGCCTGTCTGTCAACCCAACTTGATTTCAAGGATAAGTAGACTTCTTTAGGAAAATGATAGAAGGAGATCATTTTGAACTCGCAGGCCGCTTTCTTCATCCCAGACTTACGTTCAAGTGTCTCATGCTCAATGCTTCTCACTGCCCGTCCCCACTTCTGAGACCTTTCTCAGTATCAAATTCCCACACAGCGCCTTGCTGTTTGAGAGGTGAGCCTGGGACTCGGGGCCCAGATCTCCGCCTGCTCTAAGATCCTCTGTCCCCTGCTGCAATTCTCTAACCTCCCCTTTCCAAGTCAGTTGTTTGCTGGGCAGGGTTTTTTTGGGGGTTAATTCTCCCAGGAAGGCCTGAGCACCAAGTCCACTGTCACCTCATGTGCCAGACCCCCAAACGGACTTATGCCCACACACACTCACGTGCCATGCCCACATCAGGAGTCTACCATCTTGCTGTCCTTTTAAAAGAAGCCTAGAAAAGGGACAATGGCGGGAACTGACGACCAGAGCCCCCTGTTAACCAAGCTTGATGAGTTCACAAAATGAATTTTTTAAAAACCAACCTAATCCGGTAGTGGCATCAGCACACCTGGCATACATCCAAAAGCTGGGAGCCGCAACATGACGAGACTCTGAGCTCCCCGGATTCCAAATGGAGAAGCACTGAGTGCCAGGGGACAGATGGGGCCCAAGCTGCTCAAGGGCAGTGCACGCCCAAGAGGGGGAAGTCAGTGAGGCTGCTTCTTCACCACCATTAAAACCCAAGAAACGCAGCAGTCGCCTGTCTCACACACCCGAATCTGCCTCACCCCCAGGAATATTCTTTTCTGGGGCTGGTAACACAACAATGGTATGATCAGACAGAAGAAACAGCAGAGAGACTCTCAGCTTTTCCGTTCCCGTACCTTCATCTCGTAAGATCGAAGGATGCTGGAGAGTAGGGGCTAAATGGTGAGTTCTTGATGGATGCCAGGATTTTGTTACTTCTGGCACCTACACAACTGATCTGCCTGGCAGACAGATTAATTTCCCTACTCAAGGCTTTTCCACCAAATACAAAGGACTGGAAAGGCTTCCAGGCTCTACTGGATAAGAGTAAAAGTGAACCACCACTGTTTTAAACATGCCTAACTTGACCATATGGCCAATGGTCTTAGGTCACTAACAGTTCTCACAACGCTAGAGGCTACGAGACCAGGAATGAACACTACATTGAGGGCCCTGTCTGCAACAAGGCAAAGGACTAGCTAGCAAGGCCTCTGAGAGGCCTGTGTAAAGTACGGGGCCTGAATCATCTCTCCTCCACATTGTTCCTCTGCTTTCTTTTCCGCTCTCTCCCTTCTTTCAGTACTAAGGTCCCCCAACAGCCTTGAACAGCCAACCCTCCTCTTCCTCAGCCACCTATAGTTCTCTCTTTCTTCCAACAACAACCAATCTAGGATCCTTTTACTAAGCCATTCCACAGAGCAAGGGCTGCTGCCGGCGCCCCCTCCCCACAACCCACAGTTACAACTGTTCTCAGAAGGGCCCCAGTGTCACTACTGTAACTGGTGTTTGTGGCTTCAGGGTTAACACAACCATTAACCCTGTGTCCCACTGAACTTAGGAAAAGCTGATTTTAACAGTTAATTAGCTGGATTTTGGGAAATTACTTGTACTTCCTGCAGTCATTACATTATTATTACTATTATTATTATTGAGATACAGATCTTAAAAAGAATTTCAGGGGGAAGATGGGGTCATTCAGATTTGAGGACAATTTTGTAAAACTGTATGTGGTACAGAGCTATGACTCTACGATGAGATTTATCATCCCTCTCTGCATTAACTATTTCCGTTACTCAAGATACTGGTAATTACTCACAATGCCACTCCTAAAACAAATGAGATGTTTAAAAAAATCAGAATTGAAACCTGCATTTCAAAAACACTCATTAGTACCCAGGAAGTCAGCTCAGAGAAATGAACCTATACATCTTCCTCATTTCCACATCAAAGTCCCAAAGTACTCTGGAGTCCCAATCTTAACTGTGGCTCCAACTTAACTTTGTGAAAAGACATGGGAAAAGGGGTAGAGAGGCCCCAGAGCCCATGGTTTGTTTGTGTAACATGTGGTCTATGACATTGGTCTGCTCTGACATACTTATTCTCTCTCTCTCTCTCTTTCTCACACACACACACACACACACACACACACACAAAATATGCAGGGCATGCAGTTTTAGACCTTTCTTTATACTAATGCATCTTTAAGGAACTACGCCAGTTGTAACAATGTTTTTGCTTTACATCTCTTCCAAGTCCTAAATGGAAAATGTCTATGCCCTAACTTGCGTAACAGCATTCTCTGAGGTGCTGACAGGGTGGCCAGCTACCGCCCTAGCACCAGTCTGAAAATCACGAGTCCTGATCCACCCAGGCAGGCTGGCAACAGACAACAGGGCTGCAGCTTTCCTTAAGGATTAAAAACTGGTACTGTTTATTTCACTGAATTCTTCCTGATTACACCCAAACTTCATGTTGGTTTATTCAGACTATCTCTACAAGAGATTTCCAGCTCAAATAAGCTTGGATCTCCAAGTCACTTCTTAACACCAAGGGATTATGTGGGGGGGGGGGAGAACACACTAGCAGAGCCCTAGGCCCTAGAGCAGCAGTTCTCAACCTGTGGGTCTCCATCCCTGGGGGGGGGTTGCATATGATATCCTCCATACCACGTATTTACCATTATAATTCATAACCGTATCAAATTTAGAGTCATGAGGCAGCAATGAGGATAATTTTATGGTTGGGGTCCCCACAGCATGAGGAGCTGTATTAAAGGGTCACAGTGTTAGGAAGGTCGAGAGCCTCTCCTACAGAGGATGTACTTTCTGTTCTCTTGGTTTTAATTTTTAAAATTTCCAACCGGGAGCTAGCAAGGTGGCTGAGAGGATGAAAGCGCTTATCACCAAGCCTGAGTACCCACACCCAGGGTGGAAAGAGAACCAAGCCAACACGTTATCCTCTAGCCACGGTAAGAAAGCCGGGTCCGAGAGCAGGAGTGTGTATCCCTGAGACAGAGACCTGGAGTAAGCTGTTAAACTCACAATGGGTTCATTCCTGTAAATCATATTTACAGGTAGATGTCTACAGGCAAGATACCCAAGTCTGGAAGACTTCCATAATCTCTCTTAGAAACTGGGCCTCTACTGTTTTTAAAATAAATAAACAACAACGAACATGTTTTTCACGGGATCCTTTCTAAAGACAGTTGCGGGAGCTGGTCTTTCACACAAGGCTATGGCAAGTGCTCACGGGGACGCAAGTTTGACAGAAGGGCTCCGCCAGCTCCCCTGGGGATCCTTTGCCAGTCTGAGCCTGAACTGTGATCAAACACAGCAACCTGAACGAATGAAGGGTTCCAGGCTCCCAAAGCCATACTGGGGCTCTTGCCTCAACACTCCAGGCAGGTCAGTGTATTTAATTCCACCCTTCCCCAAGCTCTACCTCAGAAAGAGTTGGGACGAGATTATTACGAGGCTTTTTTTAGGCTATGTGACCATCTATTTTATCCTTAAAATACAGACAAAGCTCAACCGTAAGCAGTTCTGACCAAAAGCAAACAGACAAAAGTAACAACAACAACAAAAAAACCATTATATTTGGTAGGCAGGGACAGCTCCCAAAGTACCTGCACTTAAGGTATGGTATTTTAATTAAAGAACCCAGTGCATTCCATCTGCCGAGCAGGAATCATTTCTAGAGCACCAAGACACATTTATTGATTTCTTTGCACAAGACGACTCCCACAGATAAGAATCTCTGCAGAAGGAACTCTGCTCTGCTGATGTCGCCCCCACCCCCCACCCCAAGAACAGGCACAAAGCATGCAATCAATCTGAGGTCAGCTGTCTCATCTCCCTCTTAACTCTCTGGGGTTACAGAGAAACAAACTGGAATGTTCAAAGAACCTCTGCCGTGAAAGCCACCTCCCAAGCCGACTGCAGCCTACCCTGCTCTGGGTAGGAACTGCAAAGGCTGGGCCAAACTGTCAAGACAGAAACAAGTTTGAGTAGATTCTATCTCTCCTCTGGAAATCACTCCTCCTCAGCACACACACACACACACACACACACACACACACACACACACACACACACACACACACACACACACACACACACACACACACTCACCGCCCCCTCCGGTTATCTCTACTTAGCCTTTCAATGGCAAGTTCCCCAATCGCTTGAAAGCAATCAAAGGGCAATAATAAGCATTTCCTTTTGTACAGCCGATCTCCACAGCAAGCCGTGACAAAGCTAAGGTAGCTAGCTAGCTATTCATCCAAGGGCTGCGGCCTATCCCTTCTTCAAGTTTCATGGCATTCTGCCTTGAACACGAGGCCTATCATTACAGAATACTTAGCTGGTACCTCTGCGCTTTTATCTAATAGATTTAGAACACCCCACTTTTAGGCAAACCCAGATACTCGCTCTCCAAGTGGCATTTTTACACACACATGCACACATACGCCCCAGAGGTAAAGCAAAAGCTGAGAAGAATCTGCTGGTGCAAAATGAGAACTCAAATCCCAGTCTGGCTCAGGTGCTTGCTATTATAAAGCATGACTAAGAGACATGAATTTCTCTATGATGCAACTCTCAAGAGAGGCAGCGTTCTCCAGCCCGCTCTTAAACCTGCTCATTCGCCAGTGACTAATGCTCTCTAGAGCAGCCCGGTGCTGCTCCAATTTCATCAGCCAGCTTTGTCCTTGGTAGCTATGCCTGGACCATAAAGCCCCCAAATGCGTTGAGGGCAGCCCAGAAAGATTAGGGCAAAGCTAACTATGCGCTGCCAGCATCAGGAGCCATTGTGGAACTCTGCATTGATTATTTTAAGGAACGAACACTCAGAGACCATGAAGAAAAAGGGCTTTACTCTTCTTAACAGTGAGGTCATGACAACCACATGACAAGCGCGAATCAAAGCCTTCTGTGACCATCCTTCTTCATTGGCTTAGAAGTAGACCCACAATCAACAGGAATTTTCCATTAAATATGTGCTGTACTTTTCAAAGGAAGAAAAGTGTCAGATTTATCACTGCCTTCGCTTTAAGTATAGCTCTTTTTTTTTTTTTTTTTTTTTTTTTTTGCAATGCTAGTGACTGGGCTTGGAACCCTGTACATGCTAGGCATACCAGTGAGCTACATCCTCATCCCAAAGACTAAATTTATAAAACAAACAGACAAAAAAACCAAACAAACAAAAAGGATTTGAAAGAAAACATATGATCAATAGACACTTGGGGCTGGAGAGATGGCTCAGCAGTTGAGAACACTTGCTGCTCTTCCAGAGGACCTAAGTTGGTTCCAGCACCCACAAACAGCAGCTTACAACCACCTGTAACTCTAGTTCTTGGGGATCTGACACCCCCTTCTGGTCCCTGCAAGTACTAAAACTCATTACACAGATACTTCTCGCCCCCAGATAAATCTTAGGAACAAAAAAAAAAAGATATTTGACACAAGATCATATATGGTAAAATTCTTATTACAGCCACCATGTGGTGGCTGGAAATTGAACTCAGGACCTTAGGAAGAGCAGGCAGTGCTCTTAACCGCTGAGCCACACAGATGGAAAACTAGCTTAACATTCTGGAGTTCAAGTTTTTAAGGTAAAAAGCAGTTTTATTGAAATTTTCTTGAGTAAATCTTATCTCCAATACAGCCCAAAATGATTAAAATACAGGTATACCACTACCCAAAATCCTCTGGCTATTGCTGAAGAACGCATTCTACAGGGAAAGATCCAAGACCAAACAATTTCAGAACAAGTGTCAGCAACAGAAAAGAACTTACAGTTATCAGACTGGAAATCTGGGACAAATTGTTCATCATCAGGAACTTGAGCTGGAAAAAGAGATCTCTGTTTTAGATCTTTGCACAGAAAGGCAACAGTAGAATGTTTCACATAAGGAACAGCACAGTCAAGAAACTTGCCTTCAGCTAACCAAGCCTCTTGAAGTTGACTAAGATCCTGAAACAACTCTGCAATTAAAAAAAAGAAAAAGATTGAGAATGAGGTTATTTCTTGTGCTTAGGAGGAGCATGGGAGGCTGCACACTGGCGAGCTGAGCAGTCTGAGGAGGCCGCGGCACAGGGAAATCTCCACTACCTTCAGAATCATGAGCCAGATCCGTATCCAAAAACTTCCTCTTTCTGTCTGTCACAGGTCGCCCTCGACAGTCCTCTGAGCGAGATTTCTGAAAGAGGCGGACAAATGAAGACTCAAGTGCAGGAAAAGGGGTGCAGTGAGGGTTCCACCCACTCCTCCAGGAAGGAGAGGACTCACACCAAAGAGCTCAAGGACAAAACAGCAGAGATGCCAACTCACCCCTGGGACCATAAAAGGAACTTGCTGATCACAAAACCCATCCATGGTGCTTCCAAAGTCTCTGGTACCACGGTGAAAGGCTTCAGCATTGAGTAGTTTCTGGGGTGTGTGGGGGGGAATATAGAGATCCTCCTGTAACATGAATTTGGGAGATTTAAAGTGTCGTGGGGGTGGGGAGTATTCTTTCCTTCCCCCTCTGCGCCCCCAAAGCCTACTCAAGGTGTCAACTTTCAGGATAAGTTCTCAAAGCTTACTAGGCACTCAGGAACAAATCTATTTACTTGATCATTAGGGGATGTTGTCCAGTGGTAGAATACTTAACCAGCCGCATGCACAAGGTCCTAGGTTCAATCCCCAGTAGTGACAAAAAAAAAAGAGAAAAAAAATTGCCTGTCTACCACATAAACCAAAACCAACCAACCAACTAAACACTTCAACTTATTAACTTATTTTTTAAGATAATTAAGTTTTTGATAGTGCAGTAACAAGAATCAGAGAAACTGGGTTAAGTATTCCAAATTATTGGCAATTAAGAAACTAAGATTAATGTGTTTTTTCAAAGTATTTTGTAGGTCTATGGTAAAAGCACTAGGTACAGTTCCAGGAACAAACTGATCAAAAGTATACTTTCTTCACACACAATTCTTTATTTAAAACCTAAACCTTCTGTCCAAACAGGTGTGTATACCTGAAATGACATAAACATCTCCTTACAAAAATTATCTGCCATCGACTGAACTTGTAGAAGAATGAAACATCTTTAAGAATAAGAGATAAAAGAAACTCAATTTCACTTTACATATATACACATCTCTACCAAAGCACACCCCTCTCCAAAAAAAAAAAAACCCACAAAAAACTTTCAAAGCAAAAAGATCCATGAAAAGAAAATGCCCTTTGCCGAGCAGTGAAGTCAAATTTCCCGACAAAAACAGTAAAACACTGGTAAGAACTGGGCTTGGGAGAAGGCTTAACAAAAGAAGACACTTTTCTGATGTGGGAGGGGCTAATCAGCAAATTTAGGAAGGGGTCACTTTCTTAAACACCTACTTTTCCAACTAAAAACTCAGGTCAAGGCAATTGGGGGGGATGATAATTCACTCACCCAGTTCTAAATAACAGTACGGCCTAAATAGCAATTTCTTTTAACTTGTACACAAACTAGGAAACTTTTTTCACAGTAGCCCTTTCCATCTGACTTGTTTTTCATGCTGTGAACACCATATCAAATTTTCATAAGCGAGCAGGATGCAAGAAAACCCTTCGCAGCCAGTTCTTGGCCCAAGTAATCAGATATTTACAAAGTCAAAAGAAAGAGAGTTCACAACTTCCTAGAAAAACAGCCCTGCCAGCTCGCCCTCCACACAGTGCAAACATCGTTTAGAATGAGGCCTCTCTCTAGTACCCAAATCTGAAAAACCTTACTAGAGTCGAGAAGCATGAAAGAATTCTGTGTTGTATTTAAAAACCTATCTGATTAAATTGTGGCCTCAGAAATTCTTAAATGTCTGTTGTGGGTAAGAGGAAAACGTGTAGGAAACTGGAGGGTAAAATATTTTTAGAATCTCATGATGCACAAAAATATCTTTTGAAAAAATTAGTAAAAGAAACTGCCTTAAAAGAATCCAAAAGCAGCATCGAGGATCTTCTAAGCAGCCCTTAGAGTTCAAGGGCTGGAAACATTGTGTTCAAAGTATCTTTTAAAAGCCTGCAGGGAAGGCGCTCCAGTTCATCCTGGAGTTTTAAACCACTTCCTTTGTGTCGTCGTCGCTCCCCCCCAAAAAAAATCCGGGTGCCCCCAGGAAAACTTTAACTCAGCGCAGCGACCCGATCTAGGCCCCTCCCCGTGGCGCGCAGCGGGCCTGGTTTTATGAATGGGAGAACAAGCCGCGGCCGCCACCGCAGGTAGAGGCTGTAACTGGATCCCTCGCGCCGGGCCCCATTCACAAAACAAGACACACTTCCACCCAATTCCCAGCCTTCCCATTCATGAAAACTCCTTCAGCTGCGCCCCCGCCCCCACTCCCAACGCACGCCTAGCCTCCGACGCAGGCCCCTCACCCCAGAGTCTTAGGAAAAAAAGCTCACTGCTTCATTCACAAAAAAGGGAGAGAGGAAAAAAAAAGCCTCAGGGAGCTCCGAGTCCAAGAAAGAATCCTGCTTCATTCATAAAAGTCACCCACATTCAGAAAACGAGGTGCGGCGCTGGGCGATACCAGTCTCCTCTAATTTACTCCCGATCCCACACGCCTTCTTTCGTCGCCCCCTACTCAACCCCCACTCCGTTGAACGCCCCCCCCACCCCGGCACCACCCCAATGCAAGCCAGTCCCCGAATCCTGCACGAGGCTCCAGCATCTCTCGGCCGACTCGGCACCGCTTCTCTCCCCTCCAGGCCGTAGCTCAGGCGGCCCCAGGCACCCTCAGCCCGCAGAGAAGGGAGTGGGGGGCTGGGGGCCCGCTGCCCATTCTCTAACTTGCCAGGCCCGCAGAAGTTCGGGCCGATCCTGCATCCGCAGGCTGCACAAGTCGGTGTCATTTAACTCTTGGGGTTCTGGAGCGACACCCCTGAAACTGCTGCCCGCCCCCCTCCCACCTAAGAGTCGCGGAGCGTTTCTTCTCGCGAGCCTCCCAGGGCCCTCGGGGGCCCACAACTCGGCGCCCCGCACCCGGTTCTTGCACCCCGTTCCCGCAGCCTGCGCCCCGCACCCCGTTCCCTGCACCCGCTCCAGCATCCCGGGTGCCTCCTCCGCGACGTACGGAAACCGGCTCTCCGCTCGCTCCGGAACCGCTAGCCGCCCCCGCCCGATGCCTCCCAGGAACCGAACCGGACCGGGCCTCGGGGGGGAGGGGGCGGCTAGCTCCGGGAGTCACCCCAGGCACACCCGACGGAAGACTCGGAACCAGCCCGCACCTGAGCGGCCACTCCGCGCGCCCGCCTGCGCGCCTCGGTGGCGGGCTGGGCCGCAGCGATCGGGGTTGAGGACCGCTCCGCGCGCCGGCCTCCGGACTCTGCGCCGCCCTGCAACCGGCTGCAGCACTGGCCCGGCCCCCGCCGGCTCCGCCCGCCGCCATTGGCCCGTGGCCCAGAGCAGACACGTCCTCATTGGTCCCCGGTCGTCCCCCCGGCTGCCCATCACCCCTTGTTTACCCTGTCTTCAGGCAAATCCAGCTGGGCCGCCCCACCAACTGCGGCGCCCATTGGCTAACGGTCGGCCTCTCTCACCGCCCTCAGAGGTCTGTTTTACATAATTTATGCGCTGGGCGCCATTAACCAATCAGCACCGGCTTGTTTATATAATGAATGTAAGGACGTTTTTCATTCATAAAAAACGCGACCTGAGGGGGAGCTGAGCTGAGTCAGTGAAGCTCTTAAAGGGGCCACTCGCGAAGTTCCCCCCCCTGGACTCCGCCTGCGCCTCTCCTCCCGCCACCCCCGCGCGGGGCCGCTTGGCGCCAGGCGTTCGCAGCTGCAGCAGCGAGCTAAGTTATCATTTTAGAACTCAGGCGAGAGGAATTCGTCATTCCACACACCGAAACTCGCTGACCCGCCTGGGCATTCGGCCCATAGAAACACAGAAAACGGAAACCGAGCCCTCTAATCTTAGCTACCTTGAAAAGGAGAGGCTTTAATTTCTTTTAACCAGGTTTCCAGCGAAAAGAATAAGCAGTTATCTTCCTTTAAAAACCCGAGCTCTTCCAGTTTTTAGTAGATGTTTCATATTGACAAAGCCCGGCCTGATCGCGCCTCCTAGGGCTAATTGACTCTGAGCTCTGCAACTTAGAGGCTCCAAGCAGAAATCCGGTTCTCGGGCCGCACGGGACCAGTAGAGGGCCTTGGAAGCACAAATCCCTCTGAAACGTGTGTGCAGAGTTAGACCGTTTGCTTCCCTCCCGGGCTGCTTGTTTTCCGTTTAATGCAAGATGGTGTATTTGCGAATTAGATCCCGTGCAGCTGGGAACTGGGAGAAGAAGCGTTGCTTGCCAAAGGATCGGGCACTGACTGCAGTCGCTGAGATTCTTAACAGGGTTCCAGGAAACAAACAATTCTCTACCCTCCACCTTCTCGCCCCACTCCTGCGACCGACATCGGCCGGCCGTTCTCTTCTCTTCCCAAGGATGCTAGGCCGCCTGTAAGGGAGTTCTGTTCACTGCCAGCCGGAGAGCGGGATGTCAAAGTTAGAACTTCAGCAAAGGGTTCCTAAATTGTTAAACTATCGGTGCCGGAACCCCCACAATGGGAGATGTGGTGTGGATTTCTAGGGTCCGCGGTCTTTCCCCTCTCTGCTTGTCTATCAGAGCTGGCACTTGGTGTGTTGATCACAGTCTTTGATCAGATTGAATGCTGCGGTGAAACCTGGTCCTAGGCCCAGAGGGCTGAGTTATCGGTTTTGCCAGAGACTGGGAAGGGCACCAGTTGATGTGTGGGAAGGAGCTTTGAACTTTTAACGAGCAGTTCCTTGATATTTAATTTCCTGCTTGAGGACTGTGCTTCGGTTAGCACCAATTCTACTGGATGACTGGAGAGTCTGCCCTTTTCTGTTAGTACTTCCAGCTTGTTTCTGACGTCCCTGAAATCTTTGGATCCAGCTGCTTGCAAGGCCCACACTAGCTCCAGATCCTCCCTTGCCACTGGGTTCACTTGCCACCACCATCCTGCCCTGTTCTCATTCCAGGCCAGCCTCCTTGGTTGACTTTCTCCAAGAGTTTCCTAGGTCCCCTCATAATGACCCCTTCACATCCCTCTCTTCCTGCCTGGAGTGTGGCGCTGGTGACCTTTGCCTCAGACCAAAGTTCTCTGTTCCTCTTTGGGAAGAGGATGAGAAATGTATAGGTTGAGTAGCAACAAGCAGAGGCTAATTGGGACGAGTGGAAGTGTTGTGTGTCATACTTGACTTATTTATTTGTTGCTTTTTGACACATGGCCTTGATTTACATAGCTAGATTGGCCCGGTGGAACTCACCATGTAGCCCAAATCACCTTGATTTCTCTATTCTTCTCTTCCTTGTAAATATTGGGATTGCAGTCATATGCCAACACTCCTGGGCAGTGACTGTAATTTGGGAAGATAGAACTTGCCTAGAAGGTACAAAGTTCTGGCTTACAGCCCTGGTGCCACAGAAAAGAGGAACGTTGATAGAGTATCATATGTGGGGAATTATGCTGCATTAAAGCTATTGGTAATTAATAACTTAGTCATTCAGCAAACATTTAATTTGTGCCAAATATTCAGTCAGACCCTGTGCTAGGCAAATTAAAAAAAAAAAGTTACAAAGGTAAGTGAGATCCAGTGGTTGCCTTGGAAGGCCTATTACCACACAGCTCTCCATAGATTATCTAATTTCTCACAGTGAGTGAGGCAGTAAGAACTATTAATATCTTCATTCTACAAATGAGACGCTAAGGCACAACGCTAGTCCATCCGTGGCTGAAGGTAAATGAGAGCAGAGGTCACACTCCACAGCCCCCCTACAGGAGTCCCACCGGCATCTGGACTAAGCAAGCCACCCAGCGACAACATCTGAACAGAGTCCAGAGGCCAAACTGGGTTCCCCTCCTCTCAGGCTTTCCCAATCCATTCCCACTCCAATCTCTTTCTCTTGTTATCTTTGCCGATAGGAGAGTTAAGGTTAGTGTGGAGAAGTTCCTTGTATAGTACGCTGGGTCTTTGCTCCTAAGAACATATTGACATAGGGGGATTTGTAGAACAAGTGCTCTAATGACCATTCCTTCTCCTCCAGGAGAGAAACAGAATTGGAAAAGAAAACAAAAAGAGACCTGCCCCCTGGGACATTCATCTTGTGTCAATCTAGCCTTTGTCCTTGGGCAGTGGCAAAACTCGGTCACAGTGAGAAACTAGACCCTTGTTCTTCACATTCAGTTTGCAGCGTCAGTGGAACGGAAACAATGAGAGCGATGGGGGGAAGGGGGGGCTGCTTTGACCTGGTCCCCCGAAAATGCCAAAGCCAGCTGGAGTATGAGGCAAGCAACCTGGCTTTAAGCTGGCATCCAAGCTGATGCAAATGGTCAGGTTGTCCCCTTGCGTTAGCTGCTGGCCTCCAGTCCCAGTCAGAAGTGCTGTGGTGAGTGTGGTCCTGGGGCCTGGCACATAACCCCAGGTTTCTCTCTTCTTTTATAGTGTGGAAGAGAAGAATTAAAGACAAGGGCTAAATGGAACAGAGCTATTTCCTTCAAAGGAAAGATCAAGAATCTAGTATCTCTTTCTAAAATTTAGAAATAAGTGCCCTGAGACCTGAGGGAAGAAAGGAAAATGTTACACACTTGATGCTTCTTTAAACAAATAGGGATCCTGCTGCCTGCAGGGCTCCTTAGGTCCAGGGAATAGTGAAACCAGATAGTTACTAAGACCTTCCTATCAGGCAGCCTCTGTTCGGTGTCACATAAGTACCAGTATTTCAGCCTGCATCATCTCTAAGTGGGGTGCACTATTATGGTCACCCCCACTTTCTGTAACTGAGGAAGCCTTGGCACAGAAAAGATCACAGGGCCAACACCAAGCAGCACAGCGTTACAATTTAAGTGGCTCGTGTCTTGAACAAGTGGTCTCCAGCCAGATCTTTAGGAGGTGGTGAAAGTCGTTCTGGAGGGGACAGGGTTTTAAAGGTTACAGACTAGGCCCTGGCTTCAGCCAGTCTCACTGTTTCTTGGTACCTGCTCCACTTCAACCACGGCAGAGCTGCCCTTCCTGCTCTGCCAGACTAGAACTCACTAAAACTGGAGACCAAAATAAACCTTCAATTTTTTCAGTTGCAGGGAGGCATTTTGGTCATAGCATCTCAAGAGTAACTTATACGGAGAGTGTTATCACACAGGTTTCCCCAGAGCCTGCCGTTAGTCACCAGACTATGCAGTCCAGTCCCTTAGAAGCTATGTGCTTAAAGACAGCGGCCAGCACAGGAAGAGTCAGGCTCTATGCAAAGGCTTTGCCTAAATTCACCCACTTGGTCTTCCTATCAACCCTATCACATGTATGTATACCATCATTCTCCCAACTTCTGCATGGGGAAGGGAAAGCACAAAGGTTAGGAGATATTTTCCAGGGCATGTAGCTAGGTGGAGTCAGGAACTGAATGCAGATCCTGAGCAGAGTCCGTGTTCTCAGGTGCTTTACTGCATTGCTCAGTCTCTCTGGGTACTGTCCTGCCCCATCATGCCTTTGGGGTTCTGGCTCTTCATCTGCCACTCTAATGAGAGTGGTTTTCTGGGGACCTGCTGCAGTCACTCCACTTAGACTTCTGAACTATCCTGAGCCAGCAGGATACACCTTCATGAAACCCACATCAGGAGGAGAAATTGTTTTTATGGAGCCTCCTCCATGTACCAGACATGTCACACACAGGGTCGCATTTAACGTCCCAAAACCCTCTCACCGGCAGTGCTACTGCAGTTTGCTGCTGAGAGTCGCTATGAGAGGTTCAAACACATGCCTGAAATCGGGGCTCTGTGGTGCAAACTTGTACTCCTGCTTCTGAGGAAGCGAGACAGGGATCCCTGGGGCTCTCCAGCCAGTCAGTTTAGCCTACTTGCTGAGTTCTAGGCCAGAGACCATGTCTTAAACAAACAAACAAACAAAAAAGTGTATATTGTGCCTAAGGAATGGCACTGAAGAATGTCCTCTGGTCTCCATATATGCACACACACTTGCATACACGCTCATGCAACACACACACACACACAGAGGCATGCATGTTGGGGGCTGTGAACCCAGACCCTGAGTTCCTGATGGCAGGGGAGTGGTTTCTGGTGGGTTTGGCTGGGGCATGGCTATCAGTTAAGGATCCATATATAAGCGGCTCTGGTACACAATAAAGGGGGCATTCTTGTTTCAAGGATGACCCATGTCTCTGTCTGTGTGTCTTTGTGTGTTTAAATCTCCAGGCCCTTGCCCAGCTCGTGAATGGTCCTGTAGTGCAGGCTCCGCACTACAGGTGTAGTAGTACAGAAGGTACACATGCATGTCTGAGATTTCTCATCAAGCAGAAAGTCAGGCTGAATGCTTGTTCCTGACCCTCTGACTAGGGTGCTGGGAGGAGCTCATATCCCTCTCCTGGCTTATTTCCAGAGACATCCTTCCTCCTGTCTCGTGCTAACACTCCATGCTTAGAACTTCTGACAAATCAACTGTCAGGGAACTGTGGAGGAACATGAGCAATTCAGATTTCAGATAGAGGAAGGATGCCTTCCTTAAGCCCCAAACCTTGAAAACAAGCAAACAAATGGCTTCAAGTTGCTCTTAGAACCAGGGCCCACACTGAAACAGGATCTGCACCACAGCGTCCTCCCCACCCCAGCATCGCCCCCACCCCCCACCCCGCCCCTACCCCGCCACCCTGCAGTTTTTCCTGAGCCCCTCCCCCACCTCTAGCTACAGACCTGCCTACTTGTGGAGCCAGTCCTATGCCTAGCTTCCTGCTCCACCTCTGAGGGTCACAAGAATCGCCTGTCCCGCATGAGGGACCTTCAGGCTACTGGGTTTGAGGGTAACCTGCATCTGTTCTTCAGAGTTTTCCCGCTCATCTCCTCCTTGGGTTGGCAACCAGAACTCACAGTGGGTTAAAAACATGGATTCTCCGTTCACTCAGCCACTCTGGTCCACCTTAGTTTTCTGCCCCTGATCTGCCAGTTTAGAAACCCCAAACCAAGTCAGGCATGGTAAGTCATGTCTGCAAGCCCCATCCCTTTAGAAACCTTCAAATGAAATGGATTTAAAGTGGGTGTGGAAAAGGAGTTCCTGGGTTCTGAGTGAGGTCTGATGTGCCTACTCCAGTAATTCTGTAGAGGAACTTGTTGTGTGGACTTGGCGAAATCTATTTTGACTGACCTAGAGTTCTCTTTTTGCTTCCTTTTATGCCCTTGGTGGTGAGCTTCAGACGAGTAGAGGCCAGGGTTTGGTGTGACCTTTTCAGACTTCAGTCCCAAAGCGAGAGCAGGGTAGCTCACAGTTTGTCTTCCTGGAGCTATGAAAGGCCTTGCTTTGCTGTCTCCCAACAGCACTCCTCAAGACCACGGCTAAGGGATGGGAGGAGCTGGCCTGCTTCCGTGTGGCAACTGGAGGGCAGATGGCAAGGCAGGCTGTTCTTTGGCTTTTGGCTCGGTCTATAAGCACCCACCTGCCCTGAGGTTCTGCTGGATTTGTTGAGTGGGTCGTATGTATTTTGAGTTAGACAAAGGGGAAATTAACCATGGTAGTGGACATCCAGCTAAAATGCTCCCTCAATAGATTTGATTACTTGACATGGGACATCCAGCCTGCCCTTTTAGCTGGGGAGGCTCCCTATCTGTTGCCTCTTGAGACCAAACCACCATAGTAAGTATTTAGAAACAAAAATATATCTTATTCCCTCATCATCTTTCTTTCTGTCTAGGTGCACTTTAGCTCTGAGAAAAAGAGAGCATTGACTCAAACCATCTGAAAACCTCTCCTTACCCTCCAGTCCCTCCTGTGCACCCCATTCCCATCAAGAAGCCAAACCATGCCTAGCGTGGTGGCACACACCTTTAATCCCAGCACTTGGCAAGCAAGGACAGACAGATCTCTGTGAGTTTGAGGCCAGCCCAGGCCTAAAAATGCAAAACACTTGAGAAGTTCGCCCTGGCCCAGCCCTGGTACCTAGAATTATAGACATGCTCAGGTCCCTGTGCCTCCTTCCCTGTTCTCTGACTTTAGCTCAGGGCAGGAGCCAGAATCCAATAATCCTAGTTACCCTGGCATGCCATTGCTGGATGTCCAGGAGGCCAAAAGGTTGGCATCTGACTCTCAAGTAGGATTTTCAGCCTCTTGGAAAAGAAGGCTTGGGTGTCTCAGAGTTGGCCTTTTTATTATGTATTGCGTCTACAGGAAAGTGCGTGGATCGTTAACCATGGACTAAGTAAGTTTAGCTTGCATTGTCCAGACATCTTAGGTTCCTATTGCTGTGACAGAACACCATGATCAAAATCAATACAGGGAGGAAAGACTTACAAATCCTGAGTTATAGTCCGCTGAGGGAGGCCAAGGTAGGAACTCAAGACAGGAAGCAGAGATAAAGGGGATCCTGGTTTATTAGCTTGCTCCTCTGGCTTGCTCAGCCTGCTTTCTTATACCACTCAGGACCACTGCCCAGGATGGCATGGAGGTGAATCTTTCTGTCCTGCCTAGCCATCTCCCAAATAACCACATATGTTGGGAGAAGGGGGCGCCTTGTTGGTTCCTGGCCACCTGGCTAGCTTAGACCCAAAAATAACCACCCAGAAACTGTATTAATTAAATCACTGCTTGGCCCATTAGCACTAGCTTCTTATTTGCTAACTCTTATATTAATTTAACCCATTTCTAGTAATCTATATATCACCATGTAACTGTGGCTTACCAGCTAAAGTTCCCATTGTCTGTCTCAGGCTGCGGATCCATGGCTTCTCCCTGACTCTGCCCTTCTTTCTCCCAGCATTCAGCCTAGCTTTCCCTGCCTACCTAAGTTCTGCCTTGCTATAGGTCCAAAGCAGTTTCTTTATTCATTAATGGTAATCACAGTACACAGAAGGGACTCCCACATCACACAGAGAGACTTATTATTAATTATAAATGCTCAGCTGATAGGTTAGGCTTGTTACTAACTGTTACATCTTAAATTAACCAATATTTCTTTTTTTATTTATTTTTTATTTTTCCATTCAAAGATTGACCCTTCCTCCCCTTCTCCCATTCCCCTCCCACTCCCCTACTAACCCTCCTCCCTTCCCCTCCATCCTGACCTAGGAAGGTGTGCATCCAAGTAAACTAGGGTCCCAAAAAGCCAATACATGTAGAAGATCCCAGTGCTATTATCGATGGCTTCTCAGTCCGTCCCCATTGGCAACCACATTTAGAGAGTCCAGTTTGATTACATGCTCGTTCAGGCCCGGTCCAGCTGGATTTGGTGAGCTCCCATTAGATCAAGCACACTCTCAGTGGGTGGACCAACCCCTTGCGGTCCTGACTTCCTTGCTCATCTTTTCCCTCCTTCTGCTCTTCAACTGGACCTTGGGAGCTCAGTCCATTGCTCTGATGTGGCTGTGGGTCTCTGTCTCTATCTCCATCCATCGGACGAAATTTTTATGGTGATATTCAAGATATTCATCAGTGTGACTATGGGATAAGGCCAGTTCAGGCACCCTCTCCTTTGCTGCCCAAGGACCTAGCTGGGGACATCCCCGTGGACACCTGGGATCCCCTCTAGAGCCAAGTCTCTTGCCCACCCTAAAATGGCTCCCTTAATGTAGATATCTTCTTCCCTGCTTCAATATCTGCCCTTCCTCCATCTCCACCCTCCCACTCCTCCAAGCTCTCCCAAGTCCTTCCCTTCTCCCTTTTCCTTCCCCCTCTCCCCTTCTCCCAACTCCACCCTCACCCCTACCCCAATCCCCGTGCTCCCAGCTTTTGCCCGGCTATCTTGTTTGCTTCCAATTTCCAGGAGGATCTATATATGTTTTTCTTTGGGTTCACCTTGCTATTTGGCTTCTCTAGAGTTGTGAACTATAGGCTTAATGTCCTTTGTTTATGGCTAGGGTCCACTAATGAGTGAGTACCTACCATATTCATCTTTTTGGGTCTGGGTTATCTCACTAAAGATAGTGTTTTCTATTTCCATCCATTTGCATGCAAAATTCAAGATGTTATTGTTTTTTACCGCCGAGTAGTATTCTAATATGTATATATTCCACCCAATATTTCTTATCTACATTCTACCTTTCCTCAGCACTGCATGTTTGCATGTTCGTCTGGCTTCTCCTCATGTCTCCTCGCAACTCCACTGTTCTTCATCCCAGCGCTTTCTCCCTGTCTGCAAGTCCTGCCTAACTTCTTCCAGCCTAGCTATGGGCCATTTATTTCTCTCTATTAAACCAATGAGAGCAACCCATCTTCACGGTGTGCAGAAAGATTATTCCACAGCAATGGCACCACCTTCAGCGAGCTAAGCCCTCTCACATCTACAATTAATCAAGAAAATGTCCTACCAGCTTGCCTATAGGCAATAAGTTGGATACATTTTCCCGGTGGAGATACATTTTCTCAGATGACTCTAGATTGTGTCGAGTTAACAAAAAACTAACCAGGACAGCAGACTGAGAAACGAGACTTCATTAGCTTACCTCCTAGCCCCACCAGAAGGCCTCGCCGTCACCAGGCAGCAAACCCTCTTCCTCCCTGACCGCTGCCTCAGTAGCCACCTTCTTAGCTTGTACAATTTTATAGACCAGTTTTATCTACTTTTACACTTCATATGAACAGAAGCACCCAGCACATATTTTTAGCCTGGCTTCTTCACATGGTATCTAGGAGAGTCACCAATTTGTGGCTGTGTTTTGTTCATTTTCCTTGTAATGCAATATTCCATTGTATGAATAGTTTGTAGTCGGTCTAATCATTACTAGACATATAGGTGGTTGCTATGCACATTCCAGTGAGACTCTAGTATGTATAGGTTAACGTCAATCTAATTTTAATTGGTTTACTTAAAGTCTATTTACAGGATTCACTCTCTTTTCTTATCTCTTTGAAATGACAGGGACTCCTGGCAAAATCTTCTTTCATAAAAACGATATAGAATGGGCATAAAAGCTCCCATATTACCTCCTTGCCTGTATCCAGTTTCCCCAAATCACCCACTACTAACAGTGTGAGTATTTTCTGTTGTATAGACAACCACCCTTAAAATTAATGGATGTAGCTGTTACAAACCTACAGGTTAGACTTTACTGTGTTGTCTCCCTCCCGTACTGACTAGAGAGCTCTGGCAGTAAATGCCCATGGCAGGTGGATGGTCCCTCCTCTGTCAGAGGAGGCGGTCACCGTGACAGGCCCCTCCTAAGGTTAGGGCATGGAAGCTTATAGAGAAGTAAATTCCATTTGCACTCACATTAACAGCTGTTGGACTGGCATCCTCAGCCTGGGGGCTCGTCTGAGAAGAGCTCGTCTGCTAGTAGGTGGGAGAAAGGCACAGAAGCAAATCGCTACTGTGTGGTGGCTATAGGTATCATAAGAGAGGCCTGGAGGTGGGTGCTGGCTTGCCCACACAGGTGCTTCCTGTGAGGGTCAGGGAAGACTCTGGAGACGTCTGGCATATGGGCCAGCTCTGGAATTGATCAATGAGTACAGCTTGCTATACGGATCAAGGCAAAAAGGGCTTTCCACATAGAGGCAATAGCACACACGCTTGGCAATAGTCATATGTCCCAAGGCTGCCAACTGATTGCTCCTACCTGTCTAACTAGTAGGATATCAGATATTAGAGATATTTATAACAGAGCTAGGAGGAGTCATGGCTGAGACAAGGCTAGAATGGGAAGTTGGATGGCAGGACATCAGATGTTTTGTATGGTCACTGATGGTCATTTAACATTTTGAAAGTATGGGCTACCTCTCCTAGGTTAAACAATCATCAGAAACCGGAAATGACTCCGAATACATCCTTTGTCAGCTTCTGATTAAAGTATAGACACCTCATAGGTAAAGCCACGGTGCTTACAGTGCAAATTCCTCCAATAAGGGCCCTCTTGAAGTTTTATCTGAGCCTCGCAACTCCACCACACAGTACTTTGCAGGTGGTCATCAAAGATTGAATGACCTTATGAATAAATGTTGTGGGATATTTGTACACTGCATGAAAATGTATGGCTGTGACCGGTGTGATAAAAAGTGGAATGGCCAATAGCAAGGCAGAAGGTATAGGCAGGACTTCCTGGGAAAGAAAGGAAGAGGAGGAGGAACCCAGGAGCACAGGAACCACCAAGGAGACATAAAGGGAGTTGGATATACAGAATGAAAGAAAGGTAAAAACTCACACGGGAAAATGTTGATTAATAAAAGCAAGTTAATTTAAGTTATAAAAGCTAGTGGGATAAGTCTAAGCCAGAGCTTTCATGATTAATGTCTCATTAATGTGTCATTATTTGTGAACTGGTTCCCTCACCCCACAAAAAAATTCGATTACAAATAAACATGTAATTTATGCTGCAACAAAACATCACGCCCAAGAAAGGGGCAGCTGGCCATTCTTTGGGGATTCACGTTCCATTCTGCCTGCCCATGGAGTAACATCCTGGTTGGGAGAATTCGATGCACCCTCTGACTGGAATCCCTTTTGGCTCCACCCCCACTTTCTGTGCTCCTTCCATAGCCTAATTGCTCTATATATTTATCTGAGTTTCATCTGGACTTTTCCTCTTAGGAATGTTTACTTTGCATGTGGAGGCTGACCTCAGGGCCTGCCCTGACAGAGCCCACCGGTATCATGATGGAATATAGAAGCTAAATATGGTCTTCCTCTTCCTCCCTGCGTGCTAAGCTGCTTTTAATGATGAGATGTAGTTTTTCATTACAGGATCCATGCTGTACCTGTCCTGGCCCACGCATTCCTGACTAGAATGTGGGTAGCATTCACTTACACTTATGTGTACACCTTGTAAATGTGAATGGTAATCCATATGGCAATATGGTAATAGCTCCACAGACTCATGTCTGAAAGAAAGCACCCCCATACCTTCCTTCTCAGCGTGACACTTCCCGTAGAAAGTATTATCTCACTGTTAGGTTTCCTCTGATGCTGTCTGTGTGCCTTCTTTATCTTCACTGACTGCCAAAGAGATGCAAAGGGGCAGAACACTTCAAGGGGCATGGGATTCTGTAGAATGCTGGAGTGTTCTTTGGCAAGAAAGGGGCTTGGGGATATGGGCAGAATGTATGGTAAAGGGCGCAGACTTGCATTGGCGTGTGACATGCTGGGGGAAAGGGTTGGGTGTCTGCCACAGTTCTCAGCAGCGCTTTGGCTCACAGCAGTCATGTCTTTTTGGTAGATCATCATGTTTTTTTTTTTTTTTTTTTAAATTATCACTGAGGGCTAGAAAGATGACTCAGGTTAAGCTTAACCTGAGTTCTTCCAGAGGATCGGTGCTCAGTTTCCAGCACCCACAGCAGGCAGCTCACAGCCACCGGTAACTCCAGCCCCCATTGGATCTGACACCCTCTACTGGCCTCTGGAGGCGGGCACCTGAGCATACATGCTGTACACTCACACAGACACATACATGCAAATAAGATCAAATTTTCTAAAAAGAAAAAAGACTATCAGGAAAGGAGGAGGCAGATATTACACGAACCAAGAATAAATGAACTAATAGACAATGGGAATGCAGATGTGCCTAAATAGCCATGGCCGTGAGCGTGTCTGTGAACTGCACAAGTTGTGGAATGACATGTGTCGGGCTGTCTCTGAGGCTTTCCTTGACTATTCACTTGGTACCTGTTCATTCGGTTTGCCATCTGCGAGTTCTCACAGGAGATAGGCAAAGCTGCAGGTGCCAAAGGTTTAACAAAAATTGATGGGGAAAACTTAACATTGAGATAATCATATCTTTGAGCACAATTTGGACAAGACCATTATTCTGTTTTAGCGAAAGAGCATTTATTTCCAGCCCATGGAACTTGTGAGGACCACTGAACAGCCGTCTGCTGAACCAGGAGGCAGGGCTGGAGTACTAGGGCAGGCTGTGGAAGGTGTG
Organism: Ondatra zibethicus; assembly: GCA_004026605.1. Classification (NCBI taxonomy): domain Eukaryota; kingdom Metazoa; phylum Chordata; class Mammalia; order Rodentia; family Cricetidae; genus Ondatra; species Ondatra zibethicus. The sequence goes on along the minus strand of PVIU01001063.1, from coordinate 61,501 downwards.
CTGGACAGGCTCCGTGTATTGAAGAGCTGGAAGATTTGGATCCCTCTTTGAGGAAGAGAGTCTCAATAAGTTCTGAAGGGGTGAGTGACAAGAGGAGAGGGGACTCTGGCGCACTGGGCAAAGACAAGTTTACCGCCCATAAAGGGCGTTAAGTACATCAGAGCCGAGTGTAAGGGAGCAGGCAGAGAATTTGACCTTGATAGAGGACCCACTCTTCTGACCTGGAATCAGCTCTGTAGACTAGGCTGTCCTGGAACTGACTACGTAGACCAGGCTGGCACTGAACAAAACCAAAAAAAGAAGAACCACTCTTTTTAAATTTTGTTTTGTTTTTTGAGGCAGGGTTTCTCTGTGTAGTCCTGGCTGGCCTCGAACTCAGAGATCCACCTGCCTCTGCCTCCTAAGTGCTGGGAGTAAAGGCATTCACCACCAGACCCAGCAATAATCTCACTTTTTAAGGTGGAAGGTTAACTCCAAAATTATTTATTTTTAGGTTTATTTACTTTGTTGCAATACTGAATCTTGGACAAAAGGCCATGGTGGTAGGCAAGCCTGCTGTAAGAGCTACATCCCCCTGCCATGTTATTTTCTTTATTCAATCTTTTCAGCCCAGACAGGGCATTTGTCTTTGAAAAGCTTTAAAACAGGTCATATTACCAAACACAATATAATATACAAATTATAATACAATGCTAATTGCAAAATATGTATGTATTATGTACAATTAGGAAGACCTTTAAAATGGTTAAAAATAAACCAGCAAGCATCCATCATCTGAGAAATGAATACAGTTAACATTTGAACATATTTCCTCCTTTTTCACTGCTGGTTTACATAATGGAGATATTTTTTAATATATAATTTCACATTTTTGCTTCACATTTTATCGGGAATATCTCCAGCATATTAAATACTTTTATAAACTTCATTTGAAAGACTTACCTAATATGTCTTGTTTTGGTTATACTTTCTTAATTGTTCTCTAGCTAGTGTGGAGGATTCGTTTTCCTCCTCTGAACTTCTCTCTCTCTCTCTTTCTCTTCTTTCTCTTTGCATGTCCATGTACATTAGTATAAGCATGCCTGTGGTAGGTCTGGCCAGACCCTGCTGCCCATTTTAGATGAAGGTAAGATTGTCCTCTTGCCATTATGAACGGATGCTGTCAGTCAAAGGGAAGACTGCCCCAGACACTTTCAGTGTGGCTTCTGGGAGCAGAAACAGCACTGGCTGTAATCTAGGAGACCCTCTTTTTCAAAGAAAAGCCTTCCAAACCATTTATTTATTGCATACATAATTATTTATAATGAGAGAGAGAGAGAGAGAGCACATAAATGCAAATGTGGAGGTCAAAGAACAACTTTCAGGAGTCGATTCTCTCCTTCCGGCTTTATGTGGGATGTGAGGATAGGACTTAAGTCACCAGGTTTGGCATCAAGTGTCCCTTCCTGATGTCCCTTCCATCTTACTAGCCCTCAAAAGCTTTTCAAATTGGCCAAATTAGTATTGTGTAGTTTCAAAATTAAATTACACAAGATAAGCAAAAATAATGTGTTGAATGAAAGTAGGGAATGGCAGCTATAATTAAGCTGAATAACAAACTATTGGGAATGCTGTCTGTAAAGTTCTGTGCAGGTTGGCATCCTTGGTAGGACGGTTCCCCAGGGAAGCAAAAGGAGGGGTCAGCAAATAGAATTCTGAATCTAACTGGACCATCTTGGGCAAGACATTTGGCCTCTCTGAGCCTTCAATGCTCACTTATGAAATAAAGTGACAATACTAATATTTCTTACTTATTGAGTGGATTCAAACAGAATAAGGGTTATGACAGCACCTGAATCAGCTTACAGGATGGATGAGACCTGTTCTTAAGTCAAGTTCTAAATGCTGTCCCTATCCCAGGACCTAGCTGACTGGAGCGTCTGGAATAGAGATTGAAGGGAGCGCTGAGCTACATTTTCAAAAGTCATTGCAGGGATCCTAAGGCTTCCTCCACCATTGGCCATTGAATAAATGATTTAATTTGTACTCTGGCTTTCCTTAACAGATAGCTAGCATAGTCTTTGTCCCAGGCTGGGAGAAGGGCCACCAATGGAATAAAGGAACACTGAGACCTTCTATTCCTCCCTTAGAAGTTTGAAAACCCTGCTCTCAAACCCAAGACCTGATTCAGAAACAAGTGTGTCCAGCAACAGATTATTACCAAAGGTTCTGAACTTCTAAGAATTCCCTAGTAAGAAACAAACACAATTTAACAAAGAGCTCCCCAATTGCCTGTGACTAGGAATGAGTTCTTCTTCCTGACTTCTACAGGCATTGTGCATGCTTGTTAATGAGCAGGCACACAGGATTCGGGGCACATGACAGACACCCCAGTGGGAATGTGCTTCTGGTCAACAGTGGCAAGTAGGGTTCAATGCACGTGTCTGGTAGCTGGAATTCTTCCTCTGTAAAATGAAATCAAGGTCTCTGTGTGTGTGTGTGTGTGTGTTCTCAAATACCAGCTTTGGCACTTCTGAATATGTAGAATGATGGGAAAGGGGAGCCTGTGGTGCCCAGGATCCCAGTAGGTGTTATTTACAATTGGCCAACGGGATGCTTATCATCCAGTCTCTGTTTGCCCTTCTCTCTGAGAAGGGAAAAGGCACGTTTTGCCTACCCCACTGTGGACTTTCTGTTTCCACAGTTCTTTGAAGTGCTCTTGAGATCTGAGCGTCAGGCTGAAAGCAGCACTGTGTATCTTTGCAACAGATTAGAACATATTCACATTTTATTTGCTCACAGAACAAATATTTCCTTTGGAATGAGGCCGAGGCAGCAGAACAGGACCAGACAAGGCCAGCCATCCAGGATGGCCTCACGGCCCCCAAGGCCACATGGAGCTGTTCTTCCCTATTACTTCATTCAGTCCTGCACACACATATGGGTCGATAAATTGAGGCATTTATTCACTTGGAAATATATATTAAGCTCTGACTACATACAGAACACTATGAAGGCCAGAAAGGAGAAACTAAGTAGCCTGTCCTGAAGAGGCTTACGGTCAAGCAGGGAGATAAGCGTGCTTGTGTTAATGACTCTAATCAAGGCAGCCGAGTTCTCAAAACTCAGGAGGAAAGGGTGTTCTGAGGTAGATGATAATCCTGTTTGTGTTTCGTGGGCACATATGAGGGAAAGTATGGGATGTAACGTGGGGCGAATTGTCTCTGTGTGAGGAATACATGCATGTGGGTTTGTGTGGTAGCGTGTGTCTGAAAACAGGGTGCGAGGGTGTGGTGGTAGATGGTGTGTGTGTGTGTGTACGCATGTCTGTAGTAGCAGGACAGTTAGAAAGGAGGTAGGAAACTCTGACTGACAGTGAAGCTGGGTAAGGATGAACTGGTGAGTTTGCTTATAGTGGGGTACGTGCGTGCATGCGTGCCTGTGTGTGTGCGCGCGCATGTGTTTGTGAGCATGTGTCCATGTACTTGTATATGTGTGCGCACAAACAGTAATATGGGGTTGCGGGAATGAGATATGAAACCCTTCCTGTTGATGACGGGGAGGTAGAGTGCTGGCAAGGCAGGGTGGGAGGAGGACCCGGCAGAAAGAGGAGCCAAGGCAGCTATGGCAACAAAGGAAAACTCTGGAGGGAATGTGCTACAGAAGGGGTGAAGAGAGAAGGGGCTTTAGATTCCTGTAGGTGCTTTCTGATGAAGGCAGCGGTCGCCATCTACTCTGGTTCTTCCTTCCTTCCTTCCTTCCTTCCTTCCTTCCTTCCTTCCTTCCTTCCTTCCTTCCTTCCTTTCTTTCTTTCTTTCTTTCTTTCTTTCTTTCTTTCTTTCTTTCTTTCTTTTTTCAAGATAGGGTTTCTATGTGTAGGCCTGACTGCCCTGGAACTCATTCTGTAGATCAGACTGGGCTTCTTGACCTCACAGAGACTCTCCTGCCTCTGCCTTTTGAGTGCTGGGATTAAAGGCGTGCACCACCACTACCTGGCTTACTCTCCCGTTCCTTAAGCTCATCTGAGGATTTTGGTTGAATGGATCTGTTTCTTTCTCTCAGAATCAAAGCCCAGTGTGGAGTAGACTGGGGTCTGCCTCATGTATGTGAATGTTTGAACATATACTAGGCATTTCTTGACCTAGGCTTCTATACCTGGCTTGGTTTTGAGAGCTTCCAGCCTCTATATCTCTCAGAAGAACAAAGACAGGTTCTCTTAGATGTGGGGCAGAGACATTAGCATGGCAGAATCTCAGAGGCAGAGGTTGGAAGCAGCTGCAGTAGGCACCCCTCTAGGCAAGCAAGGGCATCTTTGGACTATGTGCAATACATGGCTGCCCTGGCTCCACCAGCGTGCTGTGGAATGAAGCATGCCAGGGAGGCAGCTGGCAGGAGTGCTTTCCAATTTTGGTTTGCTTTATATGATTACACAGGTTCAAAGCTGTCTCAAAAATCAAGCCTTGCTCAGATAAGAATTATGTATTTGTTTCATTAAATAGAGAGAAGAAACCAACTGATGTGGGATTCCCCTCTGTATGCTGTGAATACCATTGGTTAGTAAAGAAACGATCTTGGCCTGTGTTAGGGCAAAAGAATAGAGCTAGGCGGGGAAAACTAAACTGAATTCTGGGAGAAGGAAGGCAGAGTTTAGAGAAGCCATGTAGCCCCGCTGGAGACAGACGCTGGAACTTTACCCAGTAAGCCACAGACTCATGGCAATATACAAATTAATGGAGATGTGTTAAATTAATATGTAAGAGCTAGCCATAAAGAAGCTAGAACTAATAGGCCAAGCAGTTATTTTTTTATTTTTTATCTTTTATTTATTTATTTATTTTTTTGGTTTTTTGAGACAGGGTTTCTCTGCGGCTTTGGAGCCTGTCCTGGAACTAGCTCTTGTAGACCAGGCTGGACTCGAACTCACAGAGATCCGCCTGCCTCTGCCTCCCGAGTGCTGGGATTAAAGGCGTGCGCCACCACTGCCCGGCTGCCAAGCAGTTATTTAATTAATACAGTTTCTGTGTGGTTATTTTGAGGCTGAGCAGCTGGGAACAAACAAGCAGCCTCCTACTACAACCAACATTTATAGATAGTATGTTTGCAAGATACTGATCTGATCAGATCATTTCACATCCATCTTTGGAGTTCCTTTTTTCGAAACATATCCTCTTCATTTTACAAATGCAGAGATTAAGGCTAAGAGAATGTAGCCAAACCTCTCTAATAACACTAGCAGTGAATACAATCACTGGTCACTCACTGAAATATGACCCTGAGTCTATTTGCCCTAAAGATTGTGCCCTTTCCTTATGGCTGTGGGAAGCATAGGAGGCCACCTGGGACAGGAAAAGGAGAATGGATTTTATCATCAGCCAGGCTGAGGTTCAGACCCAAGCTCTGGCCTATGCTGCCTAAGGATGCCACTGCCTAAGGATGTACCTATTGCCTCCATGTCAAGCTCTATGTGGAGAATCTTAAGCCCAATAGCTCACCACATAGTCCATGCCTTCCACGGCCAGTGCAATGGACCCTGCAGACCAGGAAACTGCACGGTGCAGTGCACAGCTCACCACATAGTCCATGCCCTTCCATGGCCAGTGTGATGAACCCCACAGACCAGGAAGCTGTACAGTGCAGTGCACAGCTCACCACATAGTCCGTGTCCTTCCATGGCCAGGATGATGGACCCCGCAGATCAGGAAGCTGCACAGTGCAGTGCACAGCTTACCACATAGTCCATGCCCTTCCACGGCCAGTGTGATGGACCCCACAGATCAGGAAGCTGCACAGTGCAGTGCACAGCTCACCACATAGTCCATGCCTCCCACGGCCAATGTGATGGACCCCGCAGACCAGGAAACTGCACGGTGCAGTGCACAGCTCACCACATAGTCCATGCCCTTCCACGGCCAGTGTGATGGACCCCGCAGATCAGGAAGCTGCACAGTGCAGTGCACAGCTCACCACATAGTCCATGCCTCCCACGGCCAATGTGATGGACCCCGCAGACCAGGAAACTGCACGGTGCAGTGCACAGCTCCCCACGTAGTCCGTGTCCTTCCACGGCCAGGATGATGGACCCCGCAGATCAGGAAGCTGCACGGTGCAGTGCGAAGTGCTGTGATGAGTGAGCCCCCATGTGAGGACATCCTTGCCAAGGCATCTCAGTGGGCCAGCATTGCAAGCATCAGTTCATGCTAGGTTTTAAAGCCCGACTACAAAAACAACAATGACCCATCTCCACAATATTCTATTCTGAGTACATATTCAAATGATAGTATTTAAGGTAAGTATTTAAGATGTTGCTTCATAAGAATTAATTTCATCTCTTCCTGCTTACTTCTTGCATGTGGTTATCAGACATTTTAAATGGATGCATTGACCCACATTATGTTTCCATTCGACAGCGCTGTTCCGGAGCAAGGAACGTATGGTATGATGTTTCTGCGGTGCACTGATCAAAGAACCTTGATCCTATGACCTCTATAGGAAAGCACACAAGAAATGCTTAACGCACAGGAGTTTCATTTGCTCCACACATTATTTACATGGCTACTGTTGAGGGACTTCCGTTTTGATACTGTGGAGAAGGGATCATGTGCCATAGCTGTAGAGCTCCTTGTGCAGGCTACTGAAGGGTCCTTACTCCCTGGGCCCCACCTTATGTTAGGGATTTTGTTCTCAGTGTAAGTAGTGGTGATGAGGCTGGGGTCCAGTGGGAGGGACTTAGATCGTTGTGGTTGCTGCCTATCACACTTGCAGGCACCTCTACAGAAGGGTCTCCTCCTTCCTGTTTATTGCTTTTACCTTGGGAAGGGGCTCTCAGAGCCTTGTCAGTTTTGTGAGTTTTCCTAGCCTCCTGAATTGCACGAGCTTTTTGTGTTTTGGTTGCTTCCAGCTTCCCTCTAGAAAGGAATGCTCCAGCATAGAGGAAGTCACTACACTGTGTTGCCCGAGAGGAAATTAAGGAACAGCTGGGGCTGGTTGGTTTCTGAATAAGAGAGTTGCTATAATAGATCCTGGAGACTTTCTCTGAAGTCTGCGCCACCAGGTGATGTCCTCCAGATCTATTCCTACCATTGTTTGCCACTGTCTATGAGATCCTAAGAGAAGCTGGTGACACTGTTGAGTGTCCAGAGCAGTTTAACATCAAAGACAATGAGTCGTTTTTCCTTTCCTTTTCTTCTCTTCTCTCCCCCCCTCTCCCTTTCTTTTCTTTTCTTTTTTTGAGACAGGGTTTCTCTGTGTAGCTCTGGCTGTTCTGGAACTCGCTCTGTAGATCAGGCTGGCCTTGGACTCTCAGAGACCCGCCTGCCTCTGCCTCCTGGGATTCAAGGTGTGCGCCACCACCCAGGGACAATGTGTTTTCTTTATAAGCAGTCAGTTTAAAAACTTTTGTCACAGCAATTGGTGTTACGACACTGATTATGACATCACTGGCAGTTATTACCATTCATAAGCAGCTAAGAGATCTTGTTATAGTGAGATCAAGATGAATTATGCCATGTGGTTGCTACAAAAAATTAAAGCAGTAATCCAAGCCAAGGATGCAACTCTGTGACTGTTCACGTGTTTCTAGGGCACCGGTGCTATCTTCAGTTCTGAAACAGTTTCAAGGACTTTGACAAACTTGCTGTTTCAGAAAAAGTTGTAAGAATAATATAGGCTGAGACTCATAATATATAAGCCTTGATTTAAGAATCTGGAGGATGTTCCATATGCAAAACACACACATGCATATGTACACACATGTGTACACAGTTAGCTGTGGTGAGTAGTGCTTCCCAAACATCTGAAAGCTGCCCTTCATAAGGGCCGGAAGACTTATTCTGTGTTCCAATGGTGAGGGCTCCTTGGATGTTTGGGGTACAACTGGACCCTATCTAGGACTCAGAGAGCGGCTTTCATGGGAATCCCCGAGAAGGTAGTGAGCTGTCCATTTACAGACATCTCCAAGCAGAGCCAGCCACCTATGGGTGTTTAAGAAAGACCCCCTTTGAGTGAGCAGTTGGGTCAAACACTCTCTGTGATGCCTTCACTTCTGAGGCCACAAAGGGTTCTCTCTGATCTTTCTGATCTGCTTCTCTCACGGTTACCGGTGCCTTTGTTGATTTTCTGTTCCTTCTACAAATGACTGTAGGGTTTTAGATTCAGAACTATTTCCGTAATAATTGATAGTTTGACTTAATGGCAAGTAGGAGGGAGGGGCATCTGAAAACAAAGGCTGTTTTGTTGCTTGGAAGGGCGCACAGTAACCTGTCCAGAGGGGGAGGGACAGGAACACGGTTGTCTGTGTTAGACCCATAAATGCTCCAGCAAGTGGACAGGGACCATTTGTTTTTGGCTCTGGTTTAAAACCCAAGCACAAAGGCTACCAAGCCTTTGTTCTTCAGTGGACTGTTGGTTTCCTTGTTTGCACAGTCTAGCTACACAGACTCAAGAAAATCCCCACTTTAACATTTTTTTTTAAGTCAAGAGCAACTTTTCAGATTCCTAATTGAAATGATTTACTGAGTTGTTTTCCTAGGTTCTTGAATTCAGAGAGCCATTGTCTGCAGGCAAATAGTTATCATGCATACTTAGTGTTGCCGCTGGAGAAGACGGTAGTTGAGCCTCTGTGGGAGTGGGCTGCCTAGTTATTTCTAGTGTTCTATTTCTGCCCTTGAGTAGTAATTGTGTATCTTTCTTACAGTGAGCCACCTCAGACATCCCAACCATCATTTCAGAAACCCGCACCTAGGCTCTGAGGCACAAAATAGAAATGGGCAGATCCAGGAGGAAGAAGACAGGAATGGGTGTCACAGAATACCATCTTAGTCAGTTTCCTGAGCTCAGTATCCTTGCCCTGACTTAGAATGACAGAAGGGACATGGGATAGACTGAGGATTCAGGGCACGACTTCTGGGCATATAGACTTTTGTTGGTCAATTGTGGCATCGAGAGATTGAGAGATAACGTTGGTGGCTCTGGCAATCTCTAGGACTGGCTAGTTAGGCCACACTGGACACGGAAGCAGGTGGTGGCTGTGGATCATCCACAACCATCCCCATACATGCTCCCCCATTAAGCTGTCACCCCACTGCGGGGCAGTCCCTAAGTCTACACCTCCTGTGTAGCCCTATGCAGGTGTGAACTTGAACCTTTGGCTCAGGACAACCTCAGCCTAGAGATGGATGTAGATTTGTTCCCAGGTCTGGATTCTAGGGACAGGGGTCAGGCAGCTCTGAAGTGAAGCCAGCAGCCTTGCCCCTTCTCTTCCATCTCAGACCTGCCTCCTTACCAGCTCCTCTCTACCCCAGCATGCCCATCTGGGGGGAGCTGTTCTGAAGCCCTGATGGTCTCCAGTCTGCCGAGTGGTCCTGCCCTCCAGGATGGGTCTGTGCAGTAGGTCTCCCAACTTCCAGGAGTATGGGAGTCTATCTGCAGCTGCAGCTTATAAAATATCAAATTTCAGAGCTAAGCTCTTGGAGAGCATAATTAAGGAAGTCCACGTGGGGCCCAGGAACCCAGAGTCCAGGCATTCTGGCCGTAAATGGTGCATGGGCCACACTTGAAAAAAAAAATACTAGTTTCAAGAAAAGAACATGAATTGGGAGGATGAGAGAGAGAGAGAGAGAGAGAGAGAGAGAGAGAGAGAGAGAGAAGAAACTGGGCAACTCACTGTGTTACTTGTTGATTGATCAGTATATTCTGAGCCCTTCTGTTTAATACTCTATAAAACGCTTGTCATTTCACAGAAGTTTTTAGAGTCAAGTCAATAATGTATATAACATGTTTGCCTGGGTGTCATGAATAGGGTTTTTGGATTTCCTTTCTTCTCCTTCAACACCAGAATTTCAATTCCTCCCAGCCTAGGATATCAGAAGTACGTTCTTGGCAGCAGGCAACTTCCAAAAGGCTCCAGAAGATTCTAAGGGAGAATATGCACCCTCAACGTGACATGGCTGGTCAGACTGCCCACCTTCTCCAGTAATGACATCTAAAGAAACTCCCAGAAAGTTGGAGCTTAGCCACCTGCTGCCATTGTTACTCGCAATGAACTACAAAGTCAGGACACACACAGGAACAGTGCATTATAGAACAAGTCCCCAGCATTCCACCCTCTCTCCTGGAGGGAGAGAGGGAAGCCTTGCACTGCCAAGACAAGGCAGATGCAAGTGCGCAGAGACACAGCCTGCCATCGGAACCTACAACAAACGCCAAGAGCGCTTGTATAAGATCCAGTGAGCTCATGTGTTTTCAAGACCGTCAGCAGCTCCAGGGCTTCTGGGCCTGGGTGAGGCTGGAGGGGGGAGCTTAGCAGAGACGTTTCCTTTCAAAGAGGGCAGTCCCAGAGGAAGATATGTGCCTACATTAAGGATGATGAGAGCAGCTTTCATTCGTATGCATTGATAGTGGTGTTCAAACGAATCAAAGGTGCGCTCTTGTGCATTGCGAGTGTGGACGGGAATCTTTCCTCGGGATGTGTGAGTGGCGACACGGGTGCTGAGTTAGGTCCGCTCTGCACAGCCTGGGAATTTGTCCTCCATCTTCAAGTGTCATCACTAACTAGGTTAAGCTCCAATGGAAACGCATCGCACTTACTGACTGCGGCGGACCGCATCTTCTGACTCCTGCTCTCACTCGATCCACCTGTTTGCTTTCTGTGTCACTCAGATCAGGAGACGAGTAGACCTTTGAGAGCAAACCAGACAAGCATCCTACCCACCATATACAGTGCCTGTGGTCAGTCCCTGCCCCACCCCCAGTCAAGTCGAGAGCAAGTGGGAAGATGGCTGCTTTTCTTCCATTTTAATCATCGCTAAGCAATCTCTTACCCCATGGACTTGAAGCCACGCTTTTCAATCAGGCTTGCCAGACGGTCTCTCAGGGGCTGACACATTTCCAGGTTAGTTGTGTCTCAGTGGAGGGGGAGGGACTGTCTGCACGTTTCCACAGCCTGCCCTCTCCCCAAATCTGGTCTCTTATTCTTCACAAGGTGGGGCAATGACTGTGTTTTATATGAATGCATAAATCCATTCAAACATGGATGTCTTATTATTTTTATCTCTTCAAAATAATAACATTCCCAATCTCCCTATAACCGACACTTTGAACATTTTTTGTTTGTTTCAAAAATAAGAACATGATTTTCTTTCAAACAGATCTCTAATTCCTCTCAGGGTTTTGCATCTTTCTCTTGCTATCATTGGTGCATTTAACACCCCCAATTTAAGCCAGGTGGTGGCGGCACAGAAGGCAGAGGCAGGCAGATCTCTGTGAGTTCGAGACCAGCCTGGCCTACAGACTAGTTCCAGGACAGGCACCAAAGCTACAGCGAAACCCTATCTCAAAAAACAAACAAACAAACAAAAAAAACAAACAAAAAAAACCAAACAAGCAACAACAACAACAACAACAAAAAACCCACCCCCAATTTAATGTCCTCTGAGAATGCTGTTTTCTTTCTTCTTTCCAGATGGACCAAAAATATTTTGAATACAACAAAGACCTTTGGCTTCAGTCCAAACTTCCTCCCTGTGGGAGATAACAGTGATGTCCCCATTCATTTTTATCTGGAGAGTAACCACATCTATTCATCTTATAAACAATGAAGCTCATTTGTACGTACAATGTCTCCAATCTTCCTCTGGTGGTGTGAATGATGTCTGCAATCTGTAGTTCCTAAGAAAGACTCCATGATGCTTAAGTGTTCGGTTTTAAGATGTCAGTTCTATGACATTAAGGGATTTCAGGCCCTGAATATGACTGTGACAGAATATTAACATTATTAAGCTTAGATCATAGGTCCACGCTTGCACGCTACACTCATGGCTACAGTATGTGTGAACATTTTCATAGAACATGAAATGATTCCCTGATGTTTTAATTCCTAGAGATGTGGTTAAACTTTAGGAGGCAGAGAGCGTCAGGTGGGGATGATTACATAAGCCCCACATCCTCAGAGATTCGCCTGCCTCTGCCTCCTAAATTGCAGATTAAAGGCCTGCACCACCACTGCCTGGCTTGTGCCTAAGCCTCTTACATTTACTATCTTCATTACCTTGTACCAGGTGCCAACAGGGCTGTGCTGACAGCAAATCCCAGACGGCAGGTCCACAACAGGCATCATCTCTGTTGGCACCTCCTGAACTGAGATCTAGTGTTCCATCCCTTTACCTCGGGGTTGTTGTTGAGGACAGAGGAAATATCCACCAGGAAAACTGTTTTTATTTTGTTTTCTTGAGACAAAACCTCACCATGCAACACAGGATGGTCTTGAACTTGTGTTCCTCCTGCTCAGACTGCTGATAGAACTTCTATTTTGATCATCCCTCACTTTGTAATCTTCCTAAGATTCCATTTTCAAAATAATTTTATGTTATAGACAGGGAAATGTTTAGTTTCTTCCACCAGGCTGTCCTCAAACTCACAGAGATCTGCCTGCCTCTGCCTCCGGAGTGCTGGTATTAAAGGTGTGCACCATCACTGCCCAGCCTCTATGTATCTTTAAAAATGACCTTTAGTATAGTGTGAGGACTCTGATCTGGTTGAGTTCTGCACCATTCCTGGCTGTTTTTTTTTTTCCCCTCCTGGATTAGAGTCTTAGGACAAAGACCAGGTGGTGCCTTGGAGTAAGTACCCAAGAGGGTGGTGGAGGAGGATAAAGGAGGACAAAGTGCATGTTGGCTTTCTGCTGCCCAGACTCAGTCTTGTCTCACACAGGGTCTACAGAAGAGGGAGGAGGGGGATCATGTGTTCATTTTGGAAAACAAGGACGCCATACACATGGCTGGTTTGTAAGTCACAGTCGCTGTGTCTCAAGCTCTGAGAGCTCTCAGTGGCACTGTCAGTGTGGAAATGTCTTTGAAGGCAACTTCTGAGACGTCTGAATCCTGGATTTCGTACTGTGAGACTTGCTGTTTCTTAGTTTCCTCATTGTCAAAAGATGACCTAACTTTGCAATGTCCCTGTTAAGTTCAAAAGGAATAGATCTTGGACTAAATGATAAAAGGTGATTGCTATTTAGTAACAATTCCCTTAATTCCTAGACACTTCTGTGAGCTGGCCCTCTCCCCATCCCTCCCTCCCTTGCTTCAGGACTCCTAAATCCTTTCCTTCAGTTTTGGAGACGCTGTTCATGTTCACAACCCTTGCCCCAGATGATTGTATGAAACAGTTTAGTTCTCTCTCTCTCTTCATCTCACAAATCTGTTTTATTCCATGGGTCCCTTCCTGCGTTGTAAATCTACTGCCTTTTTGCCCTTTGTCACTTCTGACTTGAGCTCTAAGAAGTAGATTGCAAGTATTTCTGCCCTCTGCACAAGCTGAATTTCATATTTTCTGAATCATGAAGCTGCCCTCCATGTGACCCAGAAAGCCCTTTGATGATCCATATTTAGCTGTATCCATCACTCAACAGATGTCTGTGTAAAGGCCCCATGAGCTCCCTCTACATCCTGTGGTTTCAAGTTCCTGAGCTGTTGGTTAGAAAGCTTTCATCCCCCTGCCCCCTACCCACTCTAGAACAGAAAGACAAATATCCACGCTAGCTGTTCACTTATTCATTAAAGGATATCTACTTGTTGCCTACTACAAGCTTGGTGCCGGGCTGGGTAATGTTTTCCTTGCTTCCAGAGTTCTTCACTTGATTCACTCATGTACTCCATACACCCTGATCATTCTTCTTGAATTACAGCTCTCACTTAATTAATACATCCCAGCTACAGCCTTTTTTTGACTCCTGTGAGACTTGGGATCTTACTGACAAGCAGATGCCTTGATGCCACACACCTGCTTTTGCACCTTCGTATTTCAGGATGAGACAGGTTCATCGTGGCTCTGTCCACAGGTTTAGGCTAGCAGACGAGCCTGCAGGGCTCTGTCATCTTGCCCCACACAGGAAGAATGAGGTGGTAGCAATAGTAGAAGGCCCAGTAGGTTATGTAGGTAATTTCCCAACCCCCTTGGCCTTCTGCATCCCTGCCTCCCATAGAGATGCTCACAAGGAAAGATATTTCTCAGCTTCCTGAGCACTTTGGATCTTCCCATTAGATCTCTTGGCATCTGAAAGGCAGCCTGCCATTCTGTTCCCGTGGAACACAGATGGCTCAGCCCACACCTATCACTAATGAGGATCACACGCAGAGCCTCTTTTGGGGAGAATCTCCTAACAACCCGGCACCCGTTCCCCATGCTGGCTGGTCACTGTTGACTGCGACATTTAAGCCTGCAAAGACTGTTGGCTGCTCTCTACTCACAGAGCAGAACGAAGACATTGAGGATTAAGGGATGAATGCCATTTGGATAGCACGGATGAGGTTTGGGGATCTATCTGTCCTTGTGCTGATAGGTTTAAAGGTGAGATTATTCATTGGAATATGATTAGATGGCTATTCAAAGGTTTAATAGATTGGCTATCAGTCTTTCAATGCTGTGTCACTTCATCCAGGATACTAGTTGAGTTGAAAACACTTCTGTAAGAACGATAGGGACACTTTTCTTGTGGGAAAGCATAGATTTTGATGAAGATAGACTAGTCCTTGCTCTCCTGCCATCTGTGGGGAAAGAGTTTTTTTCTTCTTATGCACTAAATCTCTTTTCTGTGAAGTAAGTCTGATGTCCACGTTCTAGATGACTTTGAGGAGCATAAGGGATAATAGTGAAAAGACTGGAATGTAGTAACAGGCAGTGAGTGAGGTAATGGATAAGAATTTCCTTTTCTATAAAAGTTCTGTTTATTTCTTTCCCCTCTGAACGGAGTGTGGTAATATGTACTCCAATATGGTGGGATCATCAAGTAAAATTTAAAAACAGTGGCTCTGTGGGATTCTGCTCTCTGGTTTAAAACTTGATTATTGGGCCAGCAAGATGGCTCAATGGGTAGAAGTCTTTGCATGCAAGCTTCACATAACGTGTATGATCTCTAGATCTCAAGATGGAGGGAGAGAACTGATTCCTGAACGCTCTCTTCTGAGTTCTGCATGCTCCCCCGCCCCCACCACACACATATACACATGTGCGCGCACACACACACACACACACACACACACACACACACACACACACAGTAGGATAGCAGCTTCTTCTTGTTGTTACAGTCTGGCATAGGTCTGGCTAGGAGACTTTCAAACTACTAATTTAGGTCCCAGTGAGAACGTGCTGTGAAGTCTCCGTTGATCCGTCCGTCAGTCCTTTCTTCCTTCCTTTGGTTTGTCGTTTGTTTTTTGAGACACGGTCTTACTGTATAGCCTTGGCTGGCCTTGAACTCACAGAGATCTGCTGCCTCTGTATGAACCCACTACACTTGGTAGTCTCCTTTGGTTTTAATGGTATATTCCACTCCTAATGGTCACAATCACACAAGCTTACCCTTGATTGAGCCCAATGTGTTAGACCAGTCCTGTCACATATAAAGTCTGGTCTGATTGGTTAGTGCCCATTGATGTAGAAATAACTCTTGGATTAATTTTTCATTCTTTTAGAAAAGAAGGGATTCCAAGAAATGTTTATCAAAAGGCCTCAATAAATCTATTGACCTTTTTTCTTTTCTTCCCTTTACACTCCCTTCTCTACCCTACCTAGATCTGAGTTAACATTGATGCCTACCAAATAGTTTAAGCAGCTTTTTATCTTTTTTTTTAGGGGGTGGGGAAGATAAAGGGATTATAGCTTGCTTCTCACCCAAGCAGGGTCAGGGTTCTCTCTCTAAGAGCAGGTCTGTGTTCAGTCCTCACCAAAGCAGCCCTTTCTGGAGCAGTCATTAAACCGGAAGTTCCCATCTCTCCTTCTATAGTCCTTAGAGGTGGTTTTGGTCTTTGAAGCTACACAGGTGATGGCAGCTGTCTTGTTTTCTTCTGACTTGTTCCCCTCTTTAAAGCCCTTTTCTAGTCCTTTCCACATTCAAGAGGCAAAGAGTCCAGATCCTTGATTCTTGCTTAAAGGTGTATATAGAATTACAGTAGAAGTGGGCACTCTCATAGAAGAAATGAGAGCTTTGCATTTGGTAACCCATGCTCCTGATTGCTCAGGAGGGCCATGTGAGCTGGGTTTAAAGCAAGTCTTGGCAACATGGTAAGAATCACCCTAGGCCCCCATGTCAAAAAACAAAAACTGTTTAACAAAAACAAATACATTTTAATGACAGAGTTTCCTATTGGGCCTATTAGTTTAGAGAATGACTACTTCCATCTTCATTTGAGAACAATGAAAGCTGGTTTTCTTAGGGGACAGAAAACTCCATGCCTGTCTTTCTTTCTTTCCTTCCTTCCTTCTTTCTGTCTTTCTTTCTTTCCTCTCTCTCTCTCTCTCTCTCTCTCTCTCTCTCTCTCTCTCTCTTTCTTTTGTTCTTTCTTTCTTCCTTTCCTGTTTAATATACGTGAGTGTTGTGGTGGTTTGAGCGAGAATGGCCCCCAGTGGCTTATTATATGTCTGAATGCTCAGTCTCCAGTTGGTAGAACTGTTAGAATAGGTCGAGGAGGGTATAACCTTGTTGAAGGACGTGTGACTTTAATGGAGGAGGTGTTGCCTTGTTGGAGCAAGTGTTTCACTGGGGGTGGGCTTTGACGTTTCAAAAGCACACACCAAGCCCAGCCAGTCTGTCTGTCTGTCCCTCTCTGCCCCCAACTTGCAGATCGGATGTACGCTCTCAGCTCCAGCACCTCGTCTGCCTCCTGCCATGTTCTGCCACTGGGTTATGGACTCACTTCCTGAAACATAAGGAAAACCTCAATGGAATGCTCTCTTCTGTAAGTTGCCTTTGTCATGATGTCTCTTTCTAGGACTAGAGAAGTAAGCCAAGCATGTTGCCTGTGTGTGTACCATATTCATCCTTAGTGTTCCCAGGGTTAGCAGAGGGAGATGGATCCCCTAGTGCTGGAGTTATGGACAGTTGTGAGCTGCTGGGAACAGAACCTAGGTCCTTTGCAAGGGTAGCAAGCGTTCTTAACTGCTGAGTCATCTCTCCAGCTCTCCATGTTTATCCCTGCCCCCGTTTTTCTCTAAGCATCTCTCTGTATTTCTTAGAAGGCATCTAGTACTTGAACAGAAAACTCTATTTCCCCCCACCATGGGACATTAAAATAATTATTACCATTGTGTATATTCATGTGACTGATTGTGTGTGTGTGTTCACGTGGGAGTCAGAGGACAACTCATGGAGTCATTTTTCTCCTTTACCGTTATGTGGGTTCTAGGGATAGAACACAGGGTGCAGGTTTACACAGAAAATGGCTTTTTTGTTTGTTTTGTTTTCCCATTGAGCAATCCCCTCAGCCCTTTCATGAAAAATCTTAGGAACACTAATGTTTTGTGAATCATATTCTAGAAAGTTATGGTTTCAGATAGGGTGTAAAGTCTTAGACTAGACATGGGAGATGATTTTAATTTTAACTAAACATTTGAAGTTATGTTCTCACTGATTCCTATTGGACCCTCGAGCTGGTAACTGAGCATGACGATGTGGTTTTCTTTCTCAGAGAGCTGGTAGACTCTTCCTTCCTTCCCTCCCTCTCCTCTCTCCCTTCCTTTGATGTTGACATCAGACACCCACCCACCTGCTTGAGCAAGTTGAGGTGTAGGCCTCTGACACAGGGAATCTGGGAGTCTAGACCCTGCTTATCCCCAGGATGCTATACTTTTGTAGATCCTGACTGTGGTAGTATTGCATGGAAGGTATAGCCTAGCTTGGACAGAAGGTAACTGAGAGTTTTGGCTAAGAGAAGAGGGGGCTAGAGATGGGAAAAGTTGATGCAATTATTTTTGGCAGGAGTTGGAACCAAAGCAGCAGGAGAGTGTAAATTTTAAGGCTCTCTGGCAAAGAAACTTCCTAATCTGTCACTGAGTATGTGTAAAAAAGTGATTAGTAGGTCTCTATATTTATCGTGATTACTCACAAATACATAATTTACATAATATATACAGCACATTAAGTACTATGTCACCTTATATAATGTGCATATGTATAATATATATATGCATGTTATATAACGCCAGTCTGGAGGCTCTTACAAGTTCTGCCAAGTATTTCCTAATTTATTTGGCAATTTTCACGTATTTTTTCCCCATCTGTAGAATGAACTCTCTTGAGAGGAGCTGGTCTGTGACCTGAATATAATCGTCCTACAAAGTGTGTCTCCACTCCCAACACACTGGGGAAACCCCATGAAAGTCACGCCACGTTGAGCCACAATCCCTCGCCCATCAGCCCAGCGACAAGAAGACGCACTGAAAGCTTCTTGTTTCACTGTTTTTATTGCTAGTGGGGTGGAAGCGTGAAGGTAGGTGAGAACATGTCTACAGCATGGAAAGGATCCAAGCAGGAGAACACATAAGGGACCAGGCTCTCCCCTGGCGGTGTAGCTTTAAGAAGCCACTAAACACCAGAAAGCCCCATTCTCAGCAGCGTGGAGATGATAATACTTTGCTGGCTAGAACCCAGAGCGAGGGTCACTAAGATGATGCACTATACAATAAGAAACCCCAGCCAGGGTGTTTGAAGGATGGCTCGTATGGTAAGATTAAACAGCAACACAAGACTTACTAAGATTAGCAAATCAGAATTGCAATGCCATGGAGTTTTGTATTCTGTGCCTCTGAGAGGACCGTGTCTCTCAGATAACATTCAATTTCTACAAGGCCCCTTCACAAGACTTGTGAGTCTCTGGGAATCCATTTCACCTCTGGATGGTGCTGCCTCAACCTGTAATCCTGGGGATCAGGGTTGAAACATAAGCACTTGTGTAAATGTCTCAGAATCAGTGACCCAGAAGCTGAACCTGCGTCAGTTTCAGAATCCAGTGGCTTCCAAAATAGTACCTGCTGTCGTTCGGAGCTTTGGGGTTGCATCACCAAGCATCTCATCAGTATGTGCTTTAGGTGGCCTGGGTTCTCCCTTGCTCATCAGAAGCATGTTCGGTTAAGCAGGATGGTCCCTAGTCTCAGCCCTCCGTTTTAGATGATGACTTCCTTTGTACACATTCCTCACATTCCCTTCCTTGTCCACTGCAAGGAGGCAGCTCAGTGGAGCGATGCCATTTGAACCCAGGTTTTCTCTTGAGAAATCTGAAACAGAGATGAAGGCCCAGGTGAGCCAGGGGGCTGAGGCAAAGGTTACTTTCTACCAATGATGTTCTGTGTAGAATTATCCTCCACAGAGGAGGGGATGCTGGCACCAGCTGAAGGAAGCCCACTGAGCATGACAGAGACTGTTTTGTCTTCGTTGCCAACATCCTACATCTTCACTGAAGTCACATCGGTAGTCAGGAATGTTTCCAAGGCAAGAAGATCAATGAGGTGACGTGGGAATTCAATCAGATCACCTGTCTGGGGCCTTCAACTTGAGGACAACTCTCCATGTAGGACAAACTGTAAAGAACTTGGGAAGTAGCTTAAGTCCCCACATCCCATTTTCTTGTGTGAGCTTGTTCCATCCATACATAGGCTAAGTGATGGATGGTTCCTCCCTGAAAACCTGGATCCAAGTGCAACCACTTCTTGGTGACCAGAAATGACCCTATTCCCAGATGAGGGTTCTTTAGTCTATTAACGATCTTCTTGGTAACCTTTACAGTCCAAATCTCATTAGCCAGGATACTGTGGAGAAGCCTTTTAACTTTTCCGCAACTCAGTTTCCTTACCAGCCAATGAGGGAATGAGCCTCTAACAGAATGTGTTTCATGGTTGCTCCCAGGGTCTAGCTCATTCCCGTAACGCTTGTAACCAGCCAGGGAAATGTGTCTCTACCATCAAATGATGGTCGGAGAGGAGGGACCTTCTTTTTTCTTTTCCATTTTCTGTTCCCAGACTATCTAGGTTTATTTCTAAAGAGGAAAAGTCCAGCAGTAAATAAATATTTATATATTATATATAAATATATATGCTACATATGTACATATATAAGACCCTCAGAAGGTCCTTCTGTCACACTGTGAGAGCAGGAAGTGCAAAGAAAACAGGCAATCTCCTGATGGGTTGTCTCCTAGTTCTCCCAGCAAAGCCCCCATCCCACCCCTCCTACCCCTGCCATCTCTGCCACCAGGGCTTGGGATTCAAACTGGAGATTCACTTTGGTTTGTGTGGTCGTGATGGCTGGGGAGTACTGGGAGTGGCTCTTCTTTTCTTTTTACACAGTATCATGATGTCGATTTCAAAAATAAAGTCCACTTTCTCAGTTTTCCCTCCCAGGTGTTCACAGAAACTATGACAATAAATACCACATCTGAAGTAGACAAACAGGCGGCCTTGTTTGTCTCCGAGCAAACAGCCACCAAGAGGCGCTTCAGGAAGCAAACGAGTGCCACGGGCACCAGAGAACCAAGAATGGCAACAGCTTTCCTGGGCTTCCTGGCTTTTCCTCAGCAAGAGGGGAGGAGTTGCTGCTTGAAGGACAAGGAAGAAGCCATCGTGTGCTTGCTGAGCCCTGCCAAGGGTTTCGCTTGGAGAGCTGGAGGCTGTTTTGTTTCTGTACAGAGGACTTTTGTGCAAAATTTCTGGGCTGGAGCTCTTTCTCCTGACCACATCCGATCTCATGTAGGCAGGAAACGTACAGCCTGGAACCTTACAGGAGTTGGTGAAGGAAAAAAAAAGGGGATTTCTCCTTCAGGCTCAAAGTCTACCCCAGGCCTGTGGGAATGTGGAAGTGGCTGTGTGAGCCAACCCATCCTGGTGGGCCCTGAGTCTGTTCAAAATATTTCACGGGTATTGGTTCTGTTAAGAGTGGATCCGTTTTCAAAACAGGTAGACTGTATGGCAGAATGACACTTTCCTCTGGGAGGGTGGCTTCCTCTGGCTACAGATGTGTGTGTGTGTGTCTGTGTGTGTTGTGTGTGTCTGACTGCGTAGTGTGTGTGTATGTCTGTGTGTGTGTGCGCGCACGTGTGTGTAGAGTCTTGGTAGAGCTGGTGTTTGTTTGGCGCACTCTTTAGTCTTTTGAACGGCTTTTCCTCCTCAGTGAAAAGAAGCTGCTCTTCTGGGGAGGCCCCATCATCATAGGTGCCTGGTTTTTGTGAGTGATTTTAATCTGAAATAAAGAAACAGAGATAAATTAGTGGTAATGCAAAATCCAGCAACTCAGGGGAGAGCGGACTGTGGGAAAGAAAGGAGACCAGCTTTGGGCTCAAAGGAGCCCGTGCCGAAGGACAACTGTCCTTGAACAGTTTCAAAATTGGCAACTTGACCCTGACTGGGCCTGGAGTTTGGCACTGCTGGAAGCGAGGGGCGGAAACACGGGGGAGAGACAGGTGTGAGCTTCCCACGTGGCCATCAGCTCGCACCTGTCTTCTGTCCTTGCTATTCATAGATTGTCAGAATGTCACAGCCAGAGGAGACCTCAGGAACATTCCCATTCACCCCTCTGCAGGATGGGTAAGGAAGAGGAGCCCAGAGCTCTGGCGGGGACTTAGCTTAGCCCGAGGTCACATGGTGGGGTGGCGGGTGGTGGGCAGGAGAGCCACCGTATCAGCCTCCATGCCCCCATTGCTGACTCAGCCCAGGCAGCAGACATATGCCAGCCAGGTGATCTGAAGGCTTCAGTCTTACCTCTGGCCAAGCAACCTCAGTTGGACAATTCCCAAATGAGTCCCTTGAGCATATCCCCTTTTCTTAGACTCTAAGACAACTCTATTTTCTTGGATAAGCTTTTTTTTAATTTTAAGGTTTATCATTTTATTCTATAAACATTCCGTTAATTATAGACATGTCTTCAAAACGCTTAATTCCTATTTGAATGTGGCCTGGTGACACTCCCACACTAATACTCTGTGTTATCATTCCATCGACATTTATCAAGTATGATAGATGTTCAGAGTGGGTGTTTGATACGGGAACAGGAGGTACTTAGGATTCAAAGACTTGGGTGTGGGGCCGTGTACTTCTGCTTCCTTGGTGCAGAACTTTGGACAAACGATTTATCATTCAGAGAACAGTGCTTGCCAAACTTCAAAGTAAGGATAACATTGATACTATTTCCTTACACAAAGATCATATGACAGACTGTCAATGGAAGCCCATTGTAAACGGTAAAAAGGAAGGGAATGGGAGAAAAAGAGAATGTGTGCCAAAGGAAATAGAACCTGGAAG
Organism: Ondatra zibethicus; assembly: GCA_004026605.1. NCBI lineage: Eukaryota > Metazoa > Chordata > Mammalia > Rodentia > Cricetidae > Ondatra > Ondatra zibethicus. The sequence continues at coordinate 39,466 of PVIU01001063.1, read as the reverse complement.
CTCATAACTCTTCGAACCTAATCTTGCAGTTTTTACCATACGATTGCAAGTCACAGTGTGACCGCAGAGAAAAAAAGTAGAAAAATTATTGAAGAGCAACCCATCATCCATTTTAAATTAATGTAGCATTAGCTAGGGGGGGGGTCTTACAAAAGAATGAAGAATCAAGAGTCTGAAGAGAGCAGGGAGGTTCCTTATAATTTGAAGGTAAGGAAAAGGAGAAACGGGGGTGCGGGGTGGGGAATGGGGTAGAGGAACCATGTATGAACAGGCTGAGCTGAGCGCAAAGGGTGAGGACTGTGGGCAGTTGGTTGATATAGGACTTTAAAAGGGAATGGCAAGACTGGGTTCCTCTGAGGTCATCGGAAACGACAAAACACGGCTGAATATAAGATGACAGAAAGGACTGGACAATTATTTAACAGCTGTCATCAGAGAGAGCTAGAGTGGGATGCCCGACCGGCAATTAGGACACCGCTGTAAGTCAGGCTCACATTTAGAAGGCTCCAAGACCTGGAAAGAAAAGGATGGACGTGAGAGACACTGGCCAATCAGCGCAGGCTGGCGATAGCACTGAAATGGCTGTCCTGCCGGTTTTCGCCAGCCTGGAGATTTTCTGGCAGGCGATTGGATCAAGAATCCATCAATCGCCATTTTGTAGTCTACGCCATATTGTAGCTGTTACGTTTGCTGCAGCTCTGTAAGTGAGGCAGAGATGGGGACTCTAGGGGCACCTCGCCAGAGCCTGCACTCGTGCATGCTCCGCTGGTAGAGATCTGTGACACAGGCTTTGGGATAAACGTCTCACTGCTGAGCTCAGATGTTCATTTGAGTAGACTTCTGTCTCCACACTTTGATATCCCTGAACCAAGCGGATGTTTGCTGGGAGACTGTGCTAGGGAAGAGGAACCAGGCCAGAGAAAAGAGCATTTTCCTGGCATTCAAGATGGCCATGCTTTAGGAAAGCCGGTGGCAGCTGTGCACGTTAGGAGAGAAGGCCCTTGCTTCTTTCTCTGCCTCTAACTGAACTAAGTCTTGCCTGTTAGCATCTCCAAGGCTAAGGGAGGAAGCAAAACACAAATCTGTTTTTGCAACTTTTTTTTTTTTTTTTTTTTAAGATGGGTTCACTGTGTAGCTCTGGCTGGCCTAGAACTCTCTTATGTAGCCCAGGTGGGCCTCAAATTCATGGTGATCCTCCTTCATCTCTGTCATGAGAGCTGGGATTGTAACTGGGCTCTGTCACATTCAGGCTTCTCTGCAATTTTAACAAATGTGCCAGCAGGGTGGGTTTTGGAATGTCTCTTTAACATGATAATTTGGTCATTGTTAGTATTCCTGCATCTTTACTGGCTGCCCTTGGAGTCCCGACAGGATATATTCTCAATTATAACCACTAAGGGCACCTCCTGTGCATATTCGCTACATTCCTTTTTAAAAGGTGGGCCTGCCTACCTCCTATCTTTTTCTTTTCTCTCCCTCTCCCTCTCTTCCCTCTCCCTTTCCCTCTTCCTCTCCCTCACTCCATCTCTCTCTCTTCTGCAACTCTAGTACCCAGGGACTGGTCTTTACACCTTCTTTCTTAAAGAAATCACAGAAGAGAAGGGGGCCTTCTAATATACATATAGTATCTAATAAAAGATATATTATCATCTTTTAAATCTTAGATATTTCTGCTGGGAGTGGTGGCACACACCTTTAATCCCAGTGGGAGGCAGAGGCAGGTAGATCTCTATGATCTCTGAGGCCAGCCTGGTCTACAAGAGTGAGTTCCAGGACAGACAGGGCTGTTACACAGGGAAACCCTGTTTCAAAAAACAAACAACCAAACAACCTTAGGTCTTGCTGGGTTCTCCAAGATCTTGGAATCCTCTTTCAGGAGCGTTTTCTAGCACCTGAGACCTTCATGACAATGACAGTCAATGATCAACTTGGCAGAATTTAGAATCACTGTATCCTGATTATGTTTGATTAAAGAGGTGAGACCCGCATATATGTGGGCACCACAGCCTGGCTCGGGTCCTGGACTGTGTCAGTGGAGCAAGGGAGCAGAGCAGAAGGGCGCATTCATCCCTCCCTCTTTCCCCACTGTGGATGTCACGTGACCAGTTGTTTCCTGTTCCTGTTGCCTTGACTGTACCCTTAAACTATGAACCAGAAGTTGATTTTGTTAAAAATCCTTTAAGCTGATTTTGTTCAAGTATTTCATAGCAACAGAAAAACAAACTACGACAGGCTTCAAATGTAGTTGGGACAGCCAGGCTACACAAGAGTAAGGCTGACTGCCGAGTGTGAAGGTTTAACCGCATCGGAGGTTTACACGCGTTGGTCCATGAACCTACAGCATCAGTGCCTCCCTGGAACACGGCAGAAAGCCCCATTCTTGGGCCTCCAGACCTCCGAGGTTAGAACTCTGAGAAGTGTTCCAGTCACGCGAGTTTTAACCTCCACTCCAATCCCACAGTTCCCGAGACTGAATAACTGTGGTCATTTCCAACTTTATGATTTAACTATTATCCAACTTTAGAAGGAGATTCTTTTTAAATTTTACTTTTTGAGACAGAGTCTCATGAACCCAGGTTGGCCTCCAACTCATTACGTAGCTGATTACCTCAAACTTGTGATCCTCCTGCCTCTACCTCCCTGGTGCTGAGATTATAGTGTGAGCAATGATGGGATACTATTTTACAGCACTGTAAGGCAAACATTTTTAATAAATATATATGTTACATATGTATATATGTTTCTCTATATAAACAGATATCTGTTCATGTTTAAGAATTTATAAAACAATTTAAAAGTTTAAAAATCCTACAACCAACAACTTGCTTTCTTGGTATACTGCTTTAATTTATTTCTATGCTTTCATGTCTTGATTAAAACTGAAATCGGCATCTGGAACTGCTGTGTTTTATTTGATATTATTTGCCAGTGCTTTAATGTCATCTATATTTAATTTTAAAATAAGTTATCTTTAATTAATTTACCCTACTCAGTTTTAGAGAGTGAGCCCTGGGTCTTGGATATGTGAGGAAGGCACTGACCCACTGCACTGCACCTCCAGTTCTGAAAATTTTATTAAATTGTACTTTCAGTGTCTAAAAATTATGCCATTTGATGAATATAATGTAGCTTATTTAAAACTCTTCAGGGCTGGCGAGGTGGTTCAGTGGTTATGACCATCGGCTGCTCTTGCAGAGGATCTGGGGTCAGTTTCCCATACCAACATAGTGGCTTACAACTCTCTATAACTCCAGTTCCATGGGATCTGGTACCCTTTTCTGCCCTCCAGGGGTATCAGGCATGCACACAGAGCACATACATACATGCATACACTCATACACACAGATGCAGGCAAAACACTCATACACATAAAATAAATTTTACAAAAGTTTTTAAAAGCTTACATCCTCACTAAATGTTGGACTTTTGTGATGCTGCATGAAGCAGAAACTGACATTCTTATCCATTTATGTCTATATTTTCAAGACATTTTTATTTTATGTTTATGAGTGTTTTACCTGCATGTCTGTGCACCATGTGCATATAGCATCCACAAAGGCAAGGAGAGGGCATTAGATCCCCAGGAACTGGAGTTAGAGACAGTTGGGAGCCACCATGGGATGATGGGAACTGAACCTGGGTCCTCTGCAGGAACAGCAAGTGCTCTTAACTGCTGTGCCACACAGTTCTTCCTGATACATGGTTTAAGAAGCAATTCCGAAAAGCTGGGCCAGCTCTTTCTCCTGTCTTACTGAGTGTGAGACCTTACCACATCCTGAGAGAAGCAAATGTTTTCTTCAACTTCCTTGGCATATGAAGAATACATGGTGTTTAAACTGTCTTAATTTGAAAAATCTTCCCTTTTTAAAAACTTGTGTTATCATATATGACTCCATAGGTTAATAGCCTATGTCATCCTATCTGCAAATTGTCTGTCATTCTTACACTGATAGCACTTTTTTTCTACTGGATTCCAAGTGTTTGTTTTTTTTTTTTTTTTTTTTTAATGGTATAGGAGCTAGCCTGCTCTTCTGTATTGCTATTGTAAACAGTTTGCCCTTAGGCTTTTGAATATCTAAATTAATTTTTGTTTTTAAGTTTACTCTGTTGTTGTTTCTGTTGGTGTTTCTCAAGTACTCTAGGCTGGCCTTAGACTTACTCTGTAGACAAGGATGGCCTTGAACTGCTGATTCCACTGCCTCTGCCTCCTGAGTGCTGGGATTAAAGGTGTGTGCCACCACCGCCCAGCTAAATGAGTAAGCTTTTAGATACCCTATGTACCCGAAGATTTCTTAGGACTCCATTCTGTACTACTGATTTACTTATCTGATACTGTAATAAGGGAATATTATTGAAATTATTGTGACTTTATAATTATTTTAGTGTCTCGTGAACAGGTTTTTCTTCTCCCCTCCCCCTACAACAGCGGCAAGGTTAAAACTTGTCTTAAAGTTCCTTTGTTAAATCATCTAGGAATTGCATTGTTTTGTCAGGTTAACAAAATTTGCATGGTGATTTTGGGATCCCTATTTTGGATATGAGACATCTCTGTGATGGCTATGTTCGATTGATTTGATATAGCCCAGAATCATTATCTGGGAATGAGGTTTCAGAGAGGGATTGTCCAGGTCAGGATGGCGTGGAGGACTGTCTTGTTTACATAAACAGAGGTGGGAAGACCCACCCACTATGGGTGACACCATTCCCCAGGCCAAGGGATCTCTGGTCTTAGATGCAATGTGACCAGTTCACTCATGCCTCTGCCACTGTGACTTCTCTACTGGGATGGACTGTCCCCTGGAACTGCCGCAAATCAAACCCTTCTTCCTGAAGTTGCCTTGTCAGGGTTAGTTTCACCATAGCAATGGGAAGAGAAATCAAGATGGCTTACATATTCAATTTTTAAAACTTTACATCTTATGGGTATCCTCATTAGGGTTTCACAAGTCAGCTGTGTATTTTATATCTTGTAGCTACTGTTATATTCATTTATTTTTCTAGTAGGTCTACTGCTGGTAGAGAGGAGTGCTATCATTGTTGTCCACTTTCCTATAGGACTTAGCCTGGAATAACTTACGCTATGAGGTTTTCCACTGATTCTTGAGCTTTCTAGGGTCACCCTGCCTTACAATAGTGACAGTTTTGACTGTTTCCCAAATATTAACATTTATTTTCTATTTCATATATATTATTCTGCCAAGCAGTGCTAGCATTTATTTCTTGTCTGTGATTTTAATAGGATTTTTTCTAAAATTTTAGTATTAAGTAAAATATCTGTTATTGGCTTAACAGAAAATTTTCATTAGTTTGAAGGAGTTTCTTTCTAGTTCTAGTAATTTTTGTTTTCTGTTTATTTTTTTTTTGAGACAGGGTTTCTCTGTATACCTTCAGCTGTCCTGAATCTCCCTCTGTAGCCCAGGCTGGCCTCAAACTCAGAGATCTTCCTGCCTCTGCCTCCTGAGTGCAGGGACTAAAGGTGTACACCACCACTGCCCAGCAGTCATAGTAGTCTCTGAATCTCTATTAAAAATAAGAAATGTTACCAGGCACAGTGACTCACACCTTATTCCTAGCACTCAGGAGGCAGAGGCAGACTCAGCTCTGTGAGTTTGAGGCCAGCCTGGTCTACAGAGAAGTTCTGGGTTAGTCATGGTTACCCAGGGAGACTTTGTGTCAAAACAAGACAAGACAAAATGAATGAACAACAACAAAAAAAACCAAAAAACAAACAAAACAAAACAAAACAAAAAACAGAAGAAATGCTGGCTTGAAGAGATGGCTTGTTGTTCTTACAAAGGACCCCATTCAGTTCCCAGTACCCACAGTGGGCAGCTCACCATCACCGGAACTCCAGACCCAGTGCCCTCTTCTGGCCTGTGTAATGGGCACCTGTATTCTGCGCGCGCGCACACACACACACACACACAATTAAAATTAATCTTAATAAAAAGAAACATTGAATGTTATTGAACACTTGTGGTCATCTATTTACATTAACATGTCACTTTTCTCTAAAACAGTGACAGCAGGTATCTTTTCTCATCCCTATGATACATCCTAAGGGTTGAATGATCCTTTCAACATATTTTACTGACCTACCTACCTGTTGGCCTGAATTTTTAATTCATATTCAAATTTGAGTCATTTGAGCCATAGTCAAAGCTCTACAGTTTTCTATTTTTTGGTATAATCTTTTTCAGTCACTTCAGTTCTTCTGTGTACATGGAGTATATGTGTATGTGTGAGATAAAGTGCACATGTGTGCATATGTTTGTAGTGTGCATGCATGTGTGTTCTCATGCCTGTGGAGGCTTAACGTTGATATCAAGTATTTTGTATCACTCTTATCTGATTGAGACAGAGTCTGTTCCTGTGTCCATAGCTTCCTGGTTGACTGACTGGGGCTGGCAGAGAGTTCCAGGGATCCTCTTGTCTCTGATCTCTCAGCATCAGAACTACAGACATGCCTGACAATGCCAGGCTCTTACATGGGTGTCAGGGATTCAAACTCAGGTCCTGATGTTGCGTGGCAGGCACTTTGCTGACTGACCCCTGTCCCCAGCCCATCAGTGTGACATTTCCAGAATGTGTGTAATATACTTTCACCCTATATTACTTTCATAATATACTTTCCTTATATTCACCCTGACTGCTGCTTGTCCTCTCCCGGTTCTACTGATCTTCGTCTAACTGCTTTCCCTTCTACTTTTGTGCCTTTTGTTTTGTTGGATATCACTTCTCATTGGGACTCCTTACTGGAGTGTTACAGGAGCACAGATAACTTACTGCTGACTATACCATGGAAGGAGCACAGATAACTTACCACTGACTATACTGTGGAAGAAGCACAGATAACTTGCCATTGACTATACCATGGAAGGAGCACAGATAAGTTACCACTGACTATACTGTGGAAGGAGCACAGATAACTTGCCACTCACTATACCATGGACGGAGCACAGATAACTTGCCACTCACTATACCGTGGAAGGAGCAGAGATAACTTGCCATTGACTCTACCACGGAAGAAAATGTCCTGCCTCGCTCTGGCAACCATTACCTCTATATTGATCCTCGGGGCCTCATGATCCCTCTCCCTGCTAAGTTCGTCTGTTTTGAGGTCACTTTGCACGTGAGTCTTTGAAAGCATTTTCTGTTTTATTAATGGTTGAATTTCCTTCATTTTTCTGTTCAAGTTTATTAGAATCAAAATTACATATTATTTTATAATTAAATAGTGCCATTGCCCATATATATTAAGACTTTATATTACAATTGCTAATTATTTTACATTTTAATATTCCTGATACCAAATTTTTTCTCTTTTAAAATGATACTTTCAAACACTTGCCTTGTTGAAAAAACCAGGCCTAGATTTTACTGTGTTTAAAGTTATTTACTTTGTTTTTTATTATTATTTTTCATTTGCTTTCTTATGTTTGGTAAAGGATAGTATTTAGCTTCTGTATATAATGTTATATATAACATATATTGTTGTGGAATAATCTTTTTGTACACTGTGAAGACTTGTCATTTGGATTGGTCTAATACGAAACTGAATGGCCAATAGTTAGGTAGGATTTTTTGGGGCAGAGAGGATGCCGGGAAGAAGGGCAGAGTCAACAGGAAATGCCATGGGATACAGAGGAAGGAAGCGGGACATGCAGGAGGAGAGCCATGGAACAGCACATAGATAGGAATGGGTTAATTTAAGTTATAAGAGCTAGTCAGAAACTTATAATAATAAGAAGTCTCCATGTGGTTATTTGGGAGCTGGCTGGAGGGACAGAAAAATCTACCTTCAGCATATATAATATATCATATATTCTTTTGTTTTAGGTGTATCTTTTAAGAAACATCTTCTAACTTGCAGCCGACTGCCTCTCTACTGCAAACTTTCAAGCCCGTTCCACAGTACATGTGTGCTCTTCTGTCTCTTCCTCTTTCTATAAGGATGCTGGTTTGGTGAATTCAGACTCCACCAGAAACCAGCCTTGCTAAGACTTTGATTTTGGGTTCCAGTCCCCAGAAGGACTGGAAAATATCCTTCAGTTCTTAAACCACCAGTGTGGACTGGCACATTTTTGTTGGCGGCCAAGCCTAGAACCCCAACAAGTGGAGGCAGGAGTGAGACTACAAGTTCATGGTCAACCTGAACTACATACACAGCAAGACTTTATCAAACAAAACAAAGAAAAACAAAAGAAAACAAAAAAGAAAGAAAAGAAAAAGAAAGAAAAAACCCCAAAGGTTGGCGTAGCTCAATGGTAGGGTGCTTGCCCTGCTGGGTGTAGCTTAGTGCCAGGGCGCTAATCCTGCATAACCACGGCCCTGAGCACAGTACTCAGAGGGAAACCCAACCAACCCAAAACATCACCTCCCAGCTTGCCAGTCTCTGATTCATTGTTATATCCAGGCCACTACTTCTTTACATAGGAGTTTTCCGACTGTGCAGGATTTTTCACAGCGAGTTGTATTTTCTGAAGGGTAACACTGGGGGAGGGCCTGGTGAGGATGTGGGAAGGATTTTCCAATTTAAAAAAAATCAGTGTTTGAATTTAAATGAATGGCAGCCTGTCTTTGGATATCACTGAGTCACATGGGGAAAAGCATTTGATTTCTTCCAGCCAGTTTTAAAAACGACTTAATTATTTTTTGTGTGTAAGTGCACATGTGCATGTGCGCACATGACTGTAGGTGCCCAAGGAAGCTGTTGAGTCCCCTGAAGTTGGAATTATAGACCATCCTGAGCCATCTGACATGGGTGGGACCCGAATGAGAGTCCTCTGTGAGAGCTGTGGCTTACGAATGCTGACCATTGCAGCAGTGCCCAAGTCATTGGTTTTTTCAACACAGGACAAGACTAGAAAATTTTCCTCAGCCCAATAAATAATAATGAGCAGCAAAGATTCCCTCCACCCTGCCTAATGCCAACAACATAGAATACTATTATTAGTATTTTTAAAATTTTTTATTGTACCTGTGAGAGATAGGACAGAGTTTTGTGTGTGGGTGTCCATGGCATTTTGCTTTCTGAGAGAGAGACAGAGAGACAGAGAGAGAGACAAAGACACACACACACACACAGAGCGAGCGAGCGAGAGAGAGCATTTTGTGTGTGGGTGCCACGGCATGTTGCTTTCTGAAGTTGGTTCTCTCTTTTTACCATGTGGGTCCTGAGGACTGGTTGGCAGGAACTGCCTTTATCTACTTGGCCATTTCACCAGCTCCCATTACTAGTTTTTATTACACTGTGTTTCTACATATTTATTTTTACCCTTCCATGAGGTTTTGATAAGAATTTGCAGATAAATTTCTACCGTTGACCTTTATAGAAGATGTCATGTCAGGCATTTAAAACCTGCAAAAGAGAGCTTGATACTTGAAGGGCTCCAAAGAGAACACTATCGAGGATGAGTAGGAGATGCTCAGAAAGATGATGTCTGTCTCTTTTGAGATTACATATCGGCTGTCATATTGAGGACATTACTCATGAAGTACCTTGGTGGATGTCCTGAAATCAGGACAATGCTTTTTCTTTACCATGGAGTTCCTAGCTGGGCTCTTAAGGGGGAACAATAAAGTGAGGAAACTTAACTCTCATAGCAGCACTGGATGGAACTAAAGTAGCGATAGCCGAACAAAAAAGGGGGGGTTCTATTTATTTTACATTTTTGCTCACGTGTATGCATGTGCCTGCACATGTGCCTTTGGGTGCCTGTGGAGGCCAAAGGCTGTCAGATCCCCCTGGTGTAACCAAACTTTTTTGGCAGGACTGTTGGCTCTTCAATAATGACATGGAGGCTTATTATTAATTATGAAATCTCGGTCAATAGTGTGAGCTTGTTTTGAACTAGCTCTTACAACTTAAATTAACCCATTTCTATTCATCTACATGTTACCACGTGACTCGTGGCTTTTACCTCTCCTCCTACATGTCTGTTTCCTCTACATCTACTAGAGACTCTGCCTTCTTCTTTCCAGCATCCTCTCTGCCTAGAAATCCTGCTCAACTTTTGACTGTTTAGCTTTTTATTTTTATTTTTTGTATTTTTTAATTTTTTATTTATTATGTATACAATATTCTGCCTACGTGTATGACTGCAGGTCAGAAAAGGGCAGCAGACCTCATTACAGATGGTTATGAGCCACCATGTGGTTGCTGGGAATTGAACTCAGGACCTTTGGAAGAGCAGGCAATGCTCTTAAGCGCTGAGCTATCTTTCCAGCCTGTTTAGATTTTTACTAAACTGATCAGAGTGACACATGTTCACAGTATAAAAAAAGATTATTCCACAACACCCTGGAACTGGAGTTGGAGGCATCTGAGAGCTAGCTGACGTGGGTGCTTGGAACTGAACCTGGGTTCTGTGCAAGAAAACTCTTAACCGCTGTGTTCTCTATCTCTCCAGTGCCCATTTGTTTGAGGTAGGGTCTCTCTATGTAACCCTGGTTAGTCTTGAATGTACTCTGTAGCTCAGGTTGCCTTGAACTCACAAATCCTCCTGCCTCAGCTTGTGCAGCCATACCTTCCCTGTTCCATGCTCTTTATTTATTCGCTGATGCCATTCTAGAGTTGTGATTACAAGTTCCGGCACCAGGTTCAGTGCTCTGTGCCATACCAAAGCGGATAAACAACCTGACCTCTCTGTGGCATTTCCAGGAAGGTCCTCAAGACTGTGGGTGCACCAAGGGAAGCATGTCTGTGTACTGGGTAGGATCTGGGGCACGTAGGCTTGGCTTCCAGATAAGGAAGCATTCTCTAACATCTGGACTCGCTCCTCAGCAGAACAGTCTTTCTTTTGACCCCACCACTTGGGTAGGTTCAAGCTGAGGCTCTCAAGGCACCACGGACAAAGTCTCAGTGCAAAGTAGGAAAGGGGCTATTCCTGACAATCTTCCAGGGTCCCGCTTACACTGAGATGCAGTGATTTTACACCAAGTCAGTGTCTTCAAGGGGTAAGACAAAAGCATGCTTCTCATGCTCACCCCCAACACTGGCAAACTTACTGTGCAACGCGGCTGCATCCAGGGCTCTCCATCTACTTGCATCGGCAGAAGCTTGTTAGTCCTGGAACCCCCAAACCAAAGAGACAACAGTGAGACTCTCAGAGCTGGAGAATCATCATTGCTCCCACCACAGAGAGAGAAGCGTGAAGACTGCATGTGCTCACTTAGGAAAGGTTCATTGAGACCAGGGGAACTTTCCGAAAACATAATCTTCCGCCCGTCTCAGGGACTGGACTTGGCAGGTCTAGAGGCAGGCCTACAGATCTGTGTTCTAATAGTTACTATAGGAATTTCTCTAGGTTCTGTCTTCAGACTCCACTTTGAGAAACTGTCATGAATACATTGAAAGCTACCTGGATAACTGGCCAGCAAACATGGTGGCCCCACTGTTGAGCAGTCCAGCAACTGGCCAGAGGGGAAAGTGGCTCATGCCAGGCTCTGCTAAGGAGTAGGAAGAGGCCTGCACCCCTGACAGAAGGAGTGGTTGCAGCATATCCAAGAGGTAGCATCTCTAAGCTACAGAGGTTATCACCATTTACACTCAACCGCAATAGGTAGGGTACTCTGGATTCATATACACGGTATCTGTGCTGGGACAGGGACATCTAGGAATAGTAACCCCAGGTGTAGGAGGAGAGGTGAAGAGAATGTGTTGCTCTCTTGCTTGGGAAAGGCTTTCTCTTTGGCATATGGGCTCTGTAGACTCTAATTGTCCTCCAATGCCTTGGGAGGAGGGTAGTCCTCTGGCCAGGGCCATGTGAACAGCCACCACCCACTGGACCGGAAGCCCTCACCTGAGCTTGGTAGCTCCCCTATTCTTGAAATTACAAAATGGGAGGGGAAAGCACTCTTTTGATACAGTAATTCTCTGGTGGACTCTGGATATATTTCATAATAAAGGTAATACATCTAAAAATGAAAACAGCATATCAGCAGAAAGGAGGTCTTTGAATACTTGGGGACAGAGAAGTATCTGAGAAGTGCCTAGCAGGATGGAGCTTTTAGCTACCCCTCTGTTTCCATCTGGAAATAGATCTGTTGACTGCTGGAAAAAAACTCCCCTCATACTTAACTTCTTGGTGGTCAGGACACTGTGTTCTCTGTAATCTACCAAGGCTATGGCTGTGATATTCTACAGAAAAACTGGCCCCATAGGTATGAGAGCTCTGGACTAGGGCTGCCCAGGTTGGTCTGGAAAGCAAACGTCCTATCACAGCGATGGCTCCAAAGACAGGGGGTAAGACGCATATGGTACAGAGATAGGAAATAACAAAGGGGTAGGGGAACAGACCCTCAGGGACCACAGAACGGCTCTGGCTGAGGGAAGATGGAAGGGCCAATAACAGATTCCTCAACTGTGCTCTCGCTGACACTTGCCCAAGTATTTCTGGAAGAAAGGGCTCTTTAATGTAAATGCCTCTGGGAAACCCTTTACCCCGCAGCCCTTCTACGAGATCCCCAAGGCAAACCAACAGATATGATCTGTAACAAGAAAGAGAAAGGAAAGGAACCAAGAAGTCTGAAACAGCAAGGTTGGGTAAGAAGCTGAGGGGAAAAAGTCTAACTAAGGAGAACTGAAATTGGACGAACCCCTATCAGACCCCAGAGCATCCAGGCAGGCTGGCTATGTCATCCATGTCCCAAAAAACTGCTACCCTCTTGGTCAATACAAGAAGTTCATTGATGTTAATGGGTTAGCATAAGGAGGCGTCCCGCGCACAGAAGAACAGCTGTGAGCCCTGGCATTATGCTAATGTTTTACAATTATAAAGAGAAAACAACCAAAGAATTGGAGCTCTGGTGCTCTGGACCTTATATATGTACTGTTTATGGCACCAGGTAATTTTAAGAGGATAGGCTATCATGGCTCCTCTAGTTGATGACGGCATTAAATCTGGCCCGACACAACTCCTCCACCTGACATTCAGGGGTCACAGCAGGAGCCAGTAGGAAGGGAAGTTTGCTGTTGAGATCACGTCTCTTGGAAATGATGAAGAAGCTGCACCCATGAAATGTCACCAACATGGCTGCCTAAACAAGACTAGAACAAGGGTGGCACCGACAGATTTGCTATTGTGGGTGGAGGTGGGGAGAGGTAGGGGAAACCCAAGGGGCATCAACACTACACCAAGAACTACAGGCAACCAAGGAGTGCTAACAGCAGGAGAAATAGTTTCCCCTAGGGAAGGGCACACCAATTGGTTATCCAATACCAAGTGGTCATCCGTAAAATCATATACATACAAATGACCATATGGCCTGAGAAGATAGTTGGGAAATATATATATATATATATATGTATATATCAACAATTAACGAATATGCTCAAAATATTCTTTATAAATACTGCTAAGCTTTTTTTCACCAATTTGCTGTAACCTGAAGTATGAAGGTTGCTCCCCAGTTTTTTTTTATTATTTGCCCAAATGTTCAAGGGGGTAGGGAGACCCAGAAGATGCTGGGTAACAAGGGAACTTACCTAATGATGACAGAGGAGCACTGGGCCAGCCTCCTGCCTGCACTCTTCAGGCCAGTATAGATCTGTCCCATTTCCATGGCTCCCTCTAGACCCACAACTTCAAGTAGCTGGTCGCTGAGGTCTGCAGAGTGAACAGCAAAGACTATGGACACTCTTCTCTCTCACTCAGGATAGTCTGTCCAGAAGCTCTGGTCCCTTGATGGCCAGCCCTGGTCTATCTGTCATTTCCCACCCAAGAGAGCTTTCATATACTGAGTCAGACATTTTTCTCAAAAAAAGAAATAGATGTACCTTTTTGAGGGAGCAGAAAGTTAAAGCCAAGCTATAGGTTTGTTTTTTTTAAAGCATTGATTTAGAAGATTAATATGTATCCAGTGAGTAGGCTGACATCAAGCAGTCTCTTCAAATATAGAGCGACAAACTAGCTGTTTCTAAAATACACCAACCTAACTCCTAGAGACATATTGGTTTGGACCTAGAATAAGAAGGGATGTTTGGAGAGTCTATAACTATTCTTAAAGTCAGAGAAACATGCTGGCTCTGCCAACGATGACTGATGGTTAATTAGCCTCAAATTTGGCCTATGCTTAGCTGCTGGTGAGCCATCCTCTGTGGACATCCTCAGGAAGATCAAGCGACTTTTTCAGCATACCCAATGTCTAAGTCAAGCAAAGGAGAATAATATTCCACCTGCATCAGACCATTGTGGCTCACAGTGGAAAAGAAGGTAGAAAAACATGAACTCCAGGCTCCATATCACAGTACCAATGGCCTGCAATGGTGGAAATGGCTTCCAATTCCCAGCCCGGGAGGAGTGATCCAGTTTGCTTGGATTTTTGCCTCCATTTTCCACTGTGAGAGTGATGGCAGGGGCGACGTTGGATGCTGGGCCCAATACTCACTCTAAAAGGCAACTGCTTGTGCAGTTAGAGCTGAAGCAAAAATTAAGGGGCAGAATTTAAAGAACAGTTTATCCCCTTAGATAGCGGGAGAAGAGTATGCTTTCTCAGATCGAGGCTGGTTACTCCTGTTCCATTAATAGCCACAGGCGAGGAAACTGCCAAGGCTTTCGTTTGCTCATCAAATGGCTTCTGTCCTCCAAAGACGCACTGTTTAAGATTAGTGAAGAAATATTTACTCTTTTGTTTAGAAGACGGTTGTTTTAAAAACAGTCCACTGTTTGATGTCTAATGGAGGCCGTTGGCCACAGCACTGAAGACAGTGAACACGTCAGCACTGAAGTCTAAATGTCTGACCACTGAGAGACGTTAGCTGTCAAGAGACACACGAGTCGAATCCATCTGTGAAAAGCACGCCGCTTCCCCCTCTGTATCCATCCACACCCCACTCTCCTCCTCAAGTTCCCCTTTCTTCACATCACTGAAAAGATACTGTCTCCTTAAGCTCTCCATCTCATTTGGACTTGGGACAAGGAGCCATAAAAGGGGAAGGTTTATTTAGGAGAACGCTCCAGGCTCTCTGAAGGAGTTTGGAGCTAATCAACAATAAATGTCTAAATCTCTACTTACTTAATTAGTTCCCTTACCATAGAGGGTTGAATAATCATTGCAGAGCCTTAGCTTATTGTGCCGGTTTTAATGGTGTCCATGAAAACAACATAGGCTATGGGAGGTAGGGGAGGCAGGGAGGGAGGAAGCAAGAGAAGACGATGTAGGAGATGAAGGAGAGAAATGGAATAGAGTACTTCTAGAGGCTAGGAAGGCAGGGGAGTTGTGTTGGGATAGGAGAGAAGAGAAGAAAATAAAGGCATATGTTTTTAGATGTTCTTCTGCACAGTGGCAGAAACAGATACCTTAGAAAATGTTGCTCTTTGTCACAGGCTTTGGTATCTGACAGAGCTCAATGGTTCGGTGTTTTCCCTCCTTGAAACATGCCCTGGTAACAAAATGTTCTAAGAAGCAGGGCACTTAATAGACTCAAGTGTTTCAGCTTCACAATGTCTCTGTCTTTTAACAAATTTTCCCGTTGAATGGCTTTAAAGTTGTTATCACTTCCCACACATTACCTTGCAGCTTTCGCTTCCCACACATTACCTTGCTTCCTGGCTCCAGAAGAGCTGTAATGAAGGCTGATCTCACCAGCGGGAGTGGGCAGGGGGGGAGGGGCTGGCCCAGATGTGGGCTGGAGGAGAGGGTATGCAGGGGAAGGAGCTAGGGGCTTATTATCCCTTTGTCCTCTCACTTTTGAATATGTATATGAATGAATATGAATAGGTGACTCCTGTCTGGCACCCTACCCCTTACCCTGACCCTGACACCTGACTGCAGGACTTAGCTCTCTTTGCCCTCTCTGCTATTGCCTAATTATCTTTCAACTTTCTAGAATGCTTACTGAGAAAGTCTTAAAGAAGTCTATTTTACATTTCTTTCCTAAAGTAACTGAGCATCAAGACCCTTCTTTTGTATGATAACTATAAATAGTCCATGGTTTCAGTTTTCTTTGTGCTACACTTAAAGAGAGTTCTTTCATCACCTAAACCCTCTTTCCTTCCTCTACCACAGAGAAGCTTATGTATACAATAAGTTTGGTACTAAAATGAAGGAGAACAGAATGTAAGTCAATGTCTAGGCACAAACAACAGCGAATATTTAGATTCTGTGTTTAGAACACAGAATCCAGGATCGGGACATCTGGTATACCAGGTGTCTGCTTTACCTGGGGTACCAATGATTCAGAGTGAGTTTGGCAATTGTGTCATGATAATATTGTCTTTATACTCTTCCACTCACTAATGTTTAAGACAGAGTATCTATGTACCTTAGTTGAGCAGGATTCATTCACTCAGTCTCAGAATTGCTACTGAGTCAGCAACAATGTTCTAGGCACTGGGTTAGGAACTGGCAATATAGAGCATTCTGTTGCTGAAGGAATCTTGTCTAAGAAAGAGCAAGAATTCGATGAACTATAGTCTATAGTATTTTTCCCTAGAGAGATTTATTATTTAGTTATTATTTATTCTTATTATTCAGAAACTTGTCCAAAACCAGAGGAGGAGATCTTTGGGTCAGGCACAAGTTTGTGCAGCATATGAGCCTTCCAGCCCTGCTCTTCCTATTCCTTGGTGACAAGGCTTTGTGCACACAGGTGTGCATACTGAACACTTAACATCTGCATTCTAGGGAAGATGGAAGCCATGGTGTGGGAAAATGGAGAGGGAGGAACATCTAATCAAGGGGTAGGGCAGCAAGAACATCAGTTCCAACCTGTTCACCCTCTAGCATTCAGGGTTAAAGATGCACATCTGATCATGTCACCCCCAGACCCACAATCCTTAGCGGCACCAAGCAAAACACCAAACAAGGGCTCGGCAAAAGAAGATGCAGTGTGTGTACCTTCATACCCGAGATGTTGCAAGGAGAGAAAGGTTTGAAAATAATTTGCCAGTTGTAATGTGTTTGAAGGCTTGACATTGTTTCTCCTGTTACTTTCTACCATGGATAGAACCCAAGTAGTTCAGGAAAGCACATGCGTTGTAGCGTCATTTATAAAAGTCACCCCACTGCCACATTTCTTCCTGCATGGGAACAGTTAAACAAACAACATGGTATCCACATGGTGGGAATTTTTGCTGCCGTTAAAATATTTACAAGCCAGGTATGGGAGCTCATGCTCATAATCTTAGCACCCAGGAGCTCGGGGGTGGGATGGAGGTGGTGGGGGGACTGTGGTAAGCGCAAGGACTACAAAGTGAGTTCCAGGCCAGCCTGGGATACTGTGTGAGACCTTGTTTTAAAATCGCAACACACATATTTAATAACCACAAGTATGTTTATGTGATGACTATTATGTCAATGTATAAGCTTACTTATGTAGCATGTTCTCACTAGGTAAGATGATACACATAAAAAAAGAAATCTTTAAAAAAAAACCTATTAGCTTCTACTCATGGCAACAAAGACTAAGCATTAGTTCCAGAAGGTTCTCTGGGTTGCTCTTCCTTTAGTTTGATTAAGATGGACCTCAAGATCTTCCATGCACACACAGACTACAGCTGCAGCCACTGTACCATGCAGTCTGGGTTGAATGGGCAAAGAGATGAAGGAGCAGTGGAAAAGGAGGCAAATAAGGGACTTGGGAAGTTCTAGCAAAGGTTCTGAGAGAAGAGAGTGGAAGGTGGATGAGGCGCTGTGAGCAGATGACCTGTGACCTCATTAATGAGCAGCTGGACTGGACAAATCAAAGGGGAATGTGGCTATGCCACTGGTTCCCACACTTTGTTGTATGTCAAATTTACCTTTCAAAAGCAATGGTACTGCCGGGCAGAAGCGGCGCACGCCTTTAATCCCAGTACTTGAGAAGCAGAGGCAGGCAAATCTCAGTGAGCTAGGCCAGCCTGGTCTACCAAGAGAGTTTCAGGATAGCCAGAACTGTTACACAGAGAAATCCTGTCTTGAAAAACAAAACAAAACAAAACAAACAACAAACAAACATAATGGTGCCCAGGTCGCATCCTCTATCAGCTAAATTAAAATGCATGGGATGTTAACCAGGTATCACATTTATTCTGAAACAATCCTCATTGTTCCAAAAAGCATTGCAGTTTGTATCCAGTGGGCTAAGTTTCTGATGCCACTGGCCAGTGGTTCCCAGAGTGTGGTCTTAAACCAGCAGTCTTTTCATTACTTGGGAACTTGTTAGAAATGCACATCCTTGAACCCCACCTCAGATCTGCGGAATCAGATACTCTGAAGGCTGACTCTAGCAGACTATGTTCTAACAAGCCTTCTGGAAGATTCCAAGACACAGTCAAGTCTGAGAAGTTGAGCCCGAGGCAATAAAAGGACCCACAGGAGTTCAGGTGAAGAACAGAAGCAAGTTACTTCCCCAACTGCTTTGATCTAGAACTTTCTCAGGTGAAAATTAGGGATGCTAACGTTCACCCAGAAGTGTGTGAAAGTGCCTGGCTGAGAGTGGCCATAAAATCTGTCTGTTTCACTTTCCTTTTCTCCCTACAACTCCTAAGCATTTACCTGTATGGCTTCGTAGAGCTGTCCTCAAACACAACATTAGACCTTAAAATAACATATCAAATTGTGTTCCCTATTATCGCCTACCTCCATGCAGAGGCGAGAAAGGAAGGTGTGCTTTGGACAAAGAGGGCATCCCACCCTGTCTTTTATGCCTTTACTCTCTATCCAGACTCTAATCTTCCGACTTTTTAATCTCAACCCCATTTGGCTTTTATTTATTTAATCCTAATGACTGTCAGGAGGAGGGACCAAAGCTCAACAAAGACAGGTAAAAGCTGGCAGAACCCTGGTATCCATGGGAACACAACTTTAGACCTTCCAGTAGCTCTGGAAGCCAGAGGGACCATGCCCAAATCCAAAAGGTCCCAGCAAGGTGGGTGTGATGATTTGAGAGAAAATGGCTCCCAAAGGGAGTGGCACTATTAGTAGGTTGGAGGAAGTGTGTCACTGTGGAGGTGGGCTTTGAGGTCTCTTTTGCTCCAGCTTCCCTCAGTGTGACAGTCAGTTGACTTCCTGGTGCCCGCAAGGTGTAGCACTCTCAGCCCCAGCACCATGTCTGCCTGTACACCTTCATGATCCCCGTCATGGACTGAACCTCCGAAACTGTAAGTGAATCACCCCAATTAAATGTTTTCTTTATAAGAGGTACGATGGTCATGGTGTTTCTTCACAGAAATAAAAACCCAAACAAATATAGCTGGCTTTCCCTGAAGCCTTCCCTTGGCTTACAGACCACTGCTGTCTTGACCACCCAGACATCATTCTGTGTACACACATCCCTGTTGCCTCTGTGGCTCCAAAATTTATATGAGGACAGCAATAAGATTAGATCATGGCTCATCTTAACAGCCTCATATTTACTTAATCACATCCTTAAAGGCTCTGTTTCTATAATGCAAAACCTGTTTATTTTTGAGGTTCCTCAAAAAATATAAACTAGAACTACCATATGACCTACCTAGAGCACTTGTATATATACCTAAAGGATGCTAAGCCAGCATGACACAGAGATGGTTTTAGTGGTTCTAGTCACTACAGCTAGGAAATGAAACCAGCCAAGACTGTCTGTCAACAAATGAATGGATAAAGAAAATGTGTTCCATACACACAACACAATCTTATTTAGTTTTAAATATAAATGAAATCATTCCATTTGCGGGAAAATGGATGAAACTGGAGATCATTTTGTTAAGGCCAATAGGCCAGATTTAGGAAGACAAATAATACATGCTTTGTGTACACACGGGACTCCAGACTGAAATTTTTGCGTGTATCTGTGTGTTCACACACAGGTAATCAAAGGAGAAAGGGACGAAGGGATCTTAAGGAAGGTAAGAGTGAAGGAAAACACATATGTAATCATTACATATGATCAGCAAAGGGGCAGGGGCAAGGCGATAGGGGAGGAGGGAAATAAAATCTATTAATTTATATACTAACTTTACCAAAAAGAGCCTGTATCAAATAAAATGACATCCTTAGGTACCATAGTTTAGGGCTTTCAACTTAAGAATTTAGAAGGTGATCAATTCCACCTGAAAGAGGGGTAACACTAGAACACGCCTTGATGTGTTGAGAGAATCTGAAGGCATTTCATAAACAGCAATGCTCCTTGTCACTGGGCTCCAAAGAAGCCAGTGTGTGCTGTAGGTCCATAGGACCTTCTTCCCTCTGCGAAAAGAAAAGACATGGCCTAGTTCTGCTTGGCAGAGGAACAAGGTCATTCCCACTGTCTAGACAGGTGAGTGGAAGCTGGCAGGCCTTCCTACACACTCAACCACCAAGGCTCTGACAGGTGTTGCCTGGAGCTCCTCTCTTCCCTCTATGTTTCCATGGAGATGGTCTGTGCGTCCTTGGTAGCTTAATGCTAATGTCCAACAAAGCTAGGCACTGCTCAGCTCACCTGAGCCCCAATTGGAGTGAGTATAGATTCAGCCCAGCTCCTGGCAAAGGCATTTCAAAGCAAGCGTCCAAGTACTCAAGCCCTGAAGACCTGTCCCACTCTTCTCCACACTGCTGCTGCTCTTGTTCTCAGCCTCAGGGGCTGATGCAGGACATGTGCTCCACAGACTTGGGGCTGAACCCCGTGACTCAGTCACCCACTTCTCCCTGGGGACTTGGTGTGCACCCTCTGGCAGGTAGACATGATGTTCTGCGGGCAGGACAGCGAGTGCTCTGTAAAATCCCATGTCCCTGGAGTAGCACAAGGAAGTCCTCAGGAAGCAGTCACTGTCACTGTGATTTTGTTTCCTTGGAAAGGTTTTGCCCAGATCTCGGCAGGAGATGCATTTCCGTGTCTGTTTCTTTTAGGCTAAAAAGAGCCTAAACCGGGCCCTCAGGTATTCTAACCATAACTGCCATGATCCACCCCGTGACTTTCTTGTGCATACATGAGAGGCATGAGAGAGAAAAGAGAGAGAGAGAGAGAGAGAGAGAGAGAGAGAGAGAGAGAGAGAGATCTATATTGCCTTCTCTTGCTCCTGGTGTTCTAGGAGCATAAAGGCATGGACTTGACATTCATCCCTGCAGGGCACCCCTTCTTTTGGGCCATGTGCTTGTCACATTGGTTCTTGGGCTTCTACTCTCACGCGTGTCAAGCCTCATCAACGCACAAAGGTAGCCAGAAGGCATAGCCAGTTTTGACCGGGACTGAGACAGCAAAGGGGTAGGAAAGAGAAACTAGATTCCAAGAAGATTGCCTCGGTTTCCCGCAATGAGGGTGATGCACCAATTGCACTGATCCTTAAGCAAGTTTGAGCTCTCCCACCTATATGAAGACCCATTTGCTGACGGGTCAAAAGCAGATAGGCCTCAGTCTTGGCCTGTCACCACCATGCAGGACATAGACTATCTATCCAGTACAAGTGTTGGTGAGGCAAGAGAAAGCATAAAGACAGGGATGCACAACCGGGCGGTGGTGGCGCACGCCTTTAATCCCAGCACTCAGGGAGGCAGAGGCCGGCGGATCTCTGTGAGTTCGAGGCCAGCCTGGTCTACAGAGACAGCCAGAGATACACATGGAAACCCCGACTCAAAATAAATAAATAAAGAAAGAAAGAAAGAAAGAAAGAAAGAAAGAAAGAAAGAAAGAAAGAAAGAAAGCAAGCAAGCAGGGGGGTGGGGAGCAAATGCATATGAGTGCTTCTGGGTTCTGCAGGCCTGCCTGTGTGAACAACAGAATGAGAAAATGGCTCCTTTCATTCTGTGGCTGTATCTTCTGGACTTAGCCAGAGCTTTTACAAAGGTGCTGCATGGGGGGAGGAGGGGTGGGTGCTTTAGAATGGAAGGGACCAGGTAAGGGGTGGGAAGAGCAAGGGAGGGGGAATTTGTCAGGCAGAAAGGAGGTCCTGGGGGAAAAAAATCTCAGAGCTCTGACATCACCAAGCTGCTAAGGTGAGACTATACAAGGAGAAATGATCCTTCCATCTTGGATTTTCCGGCTTCCTGAGCTGTGATCTGTGGCACGGTTGTCACAGCTGAAGAAAAGGGACCAAGGCAGGGGCGCTATAGGGAATTAAAATGAGATGACGAATGGAAAATATTTTTAGCATATGGTGCTAAATATAACTAGATGCATAACAAGTGTTGGGTGAACTGACCTGAGCATGGGAAGAAGCCTGAGCTGGCAGCGTGCTGGGAGAAATACGGGCCTCTGCTTCCAGTATCCCTTCCACCAACAGAAGCCTCGGCTTGGGAAGAGGCTAGGGTGTAGAGAAGGCAGACTGTGAAGCTTGTGCACCGAGGAAGCAGGGAACTGTGGTGGTTTATGGGTTGGGGGGGGAGGCTCACCTATAAACAAAGGACGGTAGGATCCTGTGTCTACCCACCATTATTCTTGGTCCTACCCATCAGAGCTTTTCATCCAGTCTCCCGCATCAAGGCTTTGCAGTTGCAAATCTATACTCTGCATTAGCTTATGTTCTCTTTCTCTCAATCTCTGTCCCTTCAAATCTTTGCCAGTGTCTAGAACCAGCATACATCTCTTCTATCTTGTTCATTCATTCATTCATTCATTCACTCATTCATTCATTCAGTCATCGGATATCTATAGATCACCTGCTAGGTGCATGGCATAGTGCCAAGTTACTAAGGCTCAGGTTCTGAGGGAGAAACTTTCTCTTCCTTGTGTCACACACTTTTGTAGTACCCACTGACTCTGCTACTCCATGGTACTTGCCTGTTATGCTAGCATTAACATGGTTGCTAGGTACCTCTTGATTCATCCTATAGCAAAATACCATGCTGGTGGCACTGTGGACTGGGGGCTGGGCCACGCTGTCTTTCTGTTGCAACCTCTGCAGTATCTGGATCATCTTAAGTACTTGAAGCCAGGTGTGACTTCATGCAGCTTGACTATACATTGTCAATGTGATTTCACCGTAGTCTTTTAACCCCACGGGGCTTCAGCTTCCTCAGACATGAAATCAAATAGTGAAATACACAAGTCTTTAATCTCCTAAGTAGGTGTTCACTAAATGACAGGCCAACACATTATTTGTGTTGTGTTTGTGTTCACTAAGAGGTAACACTGAGACTGAGAGCTCATGACAGTAATCTTAGCATTTAGAGAATCCTGGGCCAGCCTGGGCTACATGGTAAGACTGGCCAAAAACCGAGAAGATCAAATACTTTGGATGAAATGCCTGTCTCTGCCCCCCACCCTCCAATTCATATGATGAAGCACCAGTTCTCAATTTGATAGCAGGTTTTGAAGACATCATGAGGGTAAACTCTTAGAAAAGGAAGTGTAAAGACAGAAGCTTTCCATGTGACTGATGATAGAGCAGGAATGGTTCATCTGCAAGCCAGGATGTGGGACCAAACTGCCTGGCAGCTTGATGTTGAACTTCTCAGTCTCCGCAAGCATGAGAAAGAAATTTCTGCTGCTTAATCCACTCAGCCTCTGGTATTCTATTACAGCAGCCCCAACTGACTAAGACATACACAGTGCTTGCACAAAATAGAAACTAGCCAAGAACTCTGAACAACAGTGTCTGGGCATGTGGCCAGCATGGTGCTTTGCTGTGGGGGTGGAGCTCAGGAAGTGCCCAGTATTGAAGGGCTTAAAAGCAAGGCACAGGGAGGGACAGGTTTGGGAACCAAAGTGGTGCAAGCAATGGAGCAACAAGGACAAAAACAACAAGATGTTGAGTCCTGTCAAAGAACCTGGACTAGCTGCTCCTTCTGCAGGGAGGAGGTGACATTTCCCTAGCCCCTCTTTATTTTGAGAGGCAGACATTAAGCTAAAGTTCAGCTCTGGCTTGAACAGGTGAGAGCAGGTTTCCCTCCGCAGATGGTGAGCAACTTCCTTGGCACCTTTCCACTTCCCCAGCCCCTCCCAGGTCTCAGAAGATGGGGTGGGTGGGAGGAGCCCTGGCTGGAGTCTTCTCTGCTCCAAAGACAGCCAAGGAAGAAAGACCAGTTGTTTCCCTTGGATTTCTAGCAAATTTGGTTGGGTCAGGACCAGCTCAAAGAGATGGGGCTGGAGCTAGGGTGGGTGTAGAGCATCCCACATTTAGAATGCCTGGACTCTAGTTCCACACCCACCAACTGACCTGGGACAGGTTGGTTAACCTCCCCGCAGCTCATTTTTCTGGTATACAAAACTTCCATCATGATATTCTCAGGGGGAAGTAGCCAGGTCAACCGGCATAGCTCTTCTCATCCATCCCTGGAGAGGCCAAGGGCATGCAGATTCTGTTCTAGCATGTCTGTGTGGGCCTTGAGAGTCTGCATTGCATTCAAGTAATGCCCATCCTCTTGGCTCATGGGCCATTTGAGAGTCTAGAGCACAGACTAGCTAATCGTGGCACGAGGACCAAAGACCGTCTCTTTGTTTTTGTTGATAAAGTTTTATTAGAATACAGACCCACACACTCATTTAATTACTCTCCAGGACTGCCTCTGTGCTAAGTGAACTAAGTGAGTTGGGAAGTTGCATTGGAGACTCTGGCACACAAAGCCTAGTTACATGTCTTATTATAGAAAAATATTTGCTGCCCCTAGGAGACCGAGGAGGAGTGAAGATTGTTCTCTGTGGGCTAAAAGACCTATATTTCAATCCAGGTTTGACCACGGGCAAGCCGCTTCCCCTTGATATGTCTTTCCCTTTATCTAGCAGACAAAATGATCACTAAAATTTAAAGAGATCTGTGATCCAGTATTTCAAGACTATATAGAAAAATCAGTTTCTACTGAAGCAGGCGTCTAAGAACCACATCGTGTAGTCTTTAAAACAAAAAGGCACCAGGCCTTACCTGCAGAATCCAGAAGGGCAGCAACTCCTGCTGGTCACTGTGTGTTTCCAGTGGCCACAGGTCCTGCCTGACAGGGTCAACTGGGACTAGAGAGAATCTTACAGGAAGGTTAGAGGCAGGCTTCCCAAGCTGCAACACAAGCTGTCCCTGGAGGAGAAGTCCTGGGACTTTGTGTGCCTCTGTGGTTCAGAGAGATTCCATTTCGCCAAGAGGCCAACTTAAAAACAGCCCCCCCTAGCTCACCACTCCATACGCCCTGGCTCTGGGTGCATTTGGCCACCCAGTACTCAGAAACCCATATGAGGCCTTGGAGATTCTGCCAGGCAATGGGACTGTGACATGGGGGGAGCCCACAGTCTGGTGAAGGAGATGCCCCTGTAAAGCATCGCAGGAGAGTTGGCGCAGGTAGCTTTGAGAGGGAATGAAGGACTCTTGGGCATCTGTCTTGGGCACCAGGTGAGACGCTAACCAGGCAGGGGACATGTAGTTAGGGGGAGGCAGCGGGCTTGAGGAGAGGAGAAGGCGACGGAAGATAATGACTAGCTTGGGGGTTGTTGATGCCAGCGTGGGCTGCTGGAGGACTGAATGGCAGAGCTGTGATTTCCTGTGCACGGCAGAGTCAGATCTTTCTGTAGGCCTGCACACATTTAACAAGATGACACATGTTGCCATGGTAATTTTCCAGTACCAAGAAGCGTCCCACTGCGCACACCTAGTACTCCTGAGGCCCTTCAGAGTTCACACGCCTCCTTCTCTGCCAAACCAAAGGAGAGATCTTCCATGCTGGTTAGTGTTTGTCAACTTGACACAAACTGGAGTCACCTGGGAAGAGGGGACCTCAACTGAGGAACTGCCTCCATTAGGTGGGCCCATTGGCATGCTAGCTGGGCATTTTCTTGATCACGATTGATACGGAAGGGACCTGCCCACTGTGGATGTTGCCATCCCTGGGCAGATGGTACTGGGTTATAATAAAGCAAGCCAGCAAGCAGTGCTCCTCCATGGTTCTGCTTCGGCCCGTCTCTAGGTTCCTGCCTCGGCTTCTTTTGATGAGCGACAGTTAACCTGTGAGCCAAATAAGCTTTTTCCTTCCCCCAATTGGTTTTTGGTCCATGTTTTATCACAGAAACAGAAAGTAAGTAATATACCCCTGTGCTATGTACAATGTTTAGGATGGTTTGGGAAAACCTTGGTCAGTTCTGAACCTATTGGGCCCTACTCTGTTATGACTTTATATAAAAGTAGAAAGAAAACCACAAGAAAACATAAACCTATGCTCACCACTACTTTTGAGTCTTAACTGAGCTTGGCAGGATCAACCTTTGAGAGGACTGGATGGCATCTGTGTCCTGGCTTTGGAATTCAGGGCACTCTTCATACAGCTGGTGAAAATCCACAAGCACCATGCACAGGTGAGCAAGCCTTCCAGGCTTGCAGGAGCAGCAGAGTCCAATGAGCATGCGCCTAGGGGTGGGGCTGGCCCAGGGTTTGCTTCCCTTTCCTAGGGAGAGCTCTGAATTTAGGATAGCAGGGATGATGCGCTTGGGCTTGGAGACCGAGTACCAGGCTAGGGAGGCCACAGATGTGCCTGTGAATGTTACAGGCTGGCTGGACTCCTCCGGACCTGCGAGCCATGCAGCTCTTAGCGCTGACCACCATTCTGCATGTCTCACTGTAGGCTTATCTTATCCAGGGCATGCTGTGCTAGTCCTCCAGTGGCTGGGGGAGTCATTATTCCCCATCACTCTCTAGTAAATTTGTCCACATGTTGAATGACCTGACAGAAAGCCTGTCTGTAATGTTGTAAGAACCACTCAAAGTAAACTCTATACTAGAAGTGTCTGACCCTTGTTTTGTTTTCCGGCAGAAATTATTACCTGATGATAATCTAGAGAGATTTGGGTTTAGAGCTTTGCCTAGAACAACCTATTTGTGGTTCGAGTGGGACTGATAGAGAAACCACATGCGAGATAGCCAGAGGGTCCAGTGGGGGTAACTTATCCCCAATCCACTCCAGGCTCCAGCCTGAAGACTGGGTTGAGGGTTATGAGAAAGTGTGTAGGAAGTCTCTCATTTATATCCTGGTCTGGTGCCAAAGGGGATGGCAGAACTCCAAGGGCTCTGCTTTCCAACTTTACTCTCTCACCCAGACTTGTGCTTCACTTGGCTACCAGACCCCTGTCCGTCCCCCTGCTTATCTGGACAGCAGTCTGTTCAGGTGTCTTCCCAAGCTCTGCAGCCACAGCCAAATGCACCGAAGTATAGTTCCAATAATAACCCAAGAAGTGCGGATTGTTGGAGCCATGGGTGGTTTAAAGGAAATCTAGGTCAAATTTCAGAAGGAGAAGTCAAGAGAGAGGTTCTCAATTGGTCCCTTCATGTCATTCAACACCAAGCAGGGACAATGATGACTGTTGGTCAAGGCTTCATCAAGTTCTAGGTGCTGCTATGTGCCCTGCAAGGATGACCCAACTCAACCCTGGCAAAAATCCAGAGGGAAGAGGCCCATCACTATTCTGTTTGGTGAAGGACTGAAATGGAGGCTTGGAGAGGTTGTAAGGTCACATGAGTGGGGGTGAGGAGGCCTGAGGGATTTTTGTTTTTGCTAATTCTTCAGTGGTATATCCCTCCACCACACACAGATTCTCAGTTACAAGTCCTTTAAGCTGAATTTGAATTAGTTGTTTAAATATGACTAGCACATCTTACTTGTCAAACGAGTGTTTAATGGTCACACATAATGCTTTCTAAGACTTTTTCTTCATCATTTCTTGCTTCATGCCTGTTCCTGTAGTCTACTGCCCACTGTACTGACTGAAGGCAAGATTCCTTCCTCTCTCTCTCCCTGTAGCAACAATTTCTGTAGAACCCTCTACACCCTTCTGGGTAGTAGGCCATGAAAAGGAGACAAAGGTTGTTGAAACACAGTCCAAGAATTGAATCATGTGAGAATTCTGAGTGCTTGTTAGAAAACTCCAAGAAAACAAGAGTGTTGTGACCTTGGTTTCTTGATAGCACAGAACTGTTCTTGGGAACCTGGAAACAACCTAAATGCCCCTCGACCGAAGAATGGATAAGCAAAATGTGGTACATTTACACAATGGAGTACTACACAGCAGAAAAATAATGACATTTTTAATTTTGCAGGAAAATGGATGGAGCTAGAAAACATTATTTTGAGTGAGGTAACCCAGACGCAGAAAGGCAATTATCACATGTACTCACTCATACATAGATCTAATCTACATGGGTAGTAGAAAAAAACCCAAGATCTCCTGATAGCTGGGGATGGATAGTAGGGCTTCAGAGAGTTATAATCCCTAGCCTCTGTCCTTGGAACCCAAGAGATCTAGGGAGGGCGAAAGTAGGTACGATTGTTTGTGTGAGCTTTCTGTGCTGGGCCAAGGCTGAGGGAGCTCTGCAGGAGCTTTGCTCTGTCTCCTTGCTGGCACACGCTGAAGAGAGAAGTGTCAAACCCAGATCCCTACTTGCATGCTGAGGAGAGGAAGGAGGGCGGCTACCTTTAGGCTTGAGCTCATGCTGAGTCCAGGCACTTTTATGCCCACCATCTTCTTAACAAGCTGGGGAACTAGGTATTATCATGCCCGACTTATAGATGAGGAGCTAATTTTCAAATTTTTTTTTATTTTTTTATTTTTATTTATTTATTTATTTTCCATACATTGTTTTGTTTTATTTTTTCCATTCAAGAACATAATTAAAGAAATAAATTTTTTTTCCTTTCTTCCCCTTCTCCAGGTCCCCTCCCACTACCCCCCCACCCCTCCTCCCTCCCCCTTCTTCCTTGAAAGAGGGCATGGTGCCCTGCCCTGTTGGAAGTCCAACAATTTTAATAAAACTGAAAAATAGAAAGCCAAAATTTAAACCCAAGTTAACCGCCTGCAAGATTCCCTGTGCCCTTGTTGCCTTCTCAGCAGGCTGCGTCCCCACAGAGCTCGCTCTGCTCTGTGTTAATCTTAAGCAACCTTCTTACTTGAGCCACTCTCTCCGCAGGTTGATGTACGATGAGAGATTTGGCATAAGTCTCCTGTTGCTCTTCCCTCTTGTACTTCCTATGATGAGACCCTTCTCTCCTACCCTGTGCCCTGACTTCTCCCTCTCTTCCAGTCTCCAAGAAAGGCCAAGGAGCCAAGAATCTCAATAAATAAAGAGCCTGCAGAGAGCTCCCTGCCCCCTTAGCTACTGACCCAGAAATCCTGGGACACAACACACAGAAGAAAAGATATACACACAATTCTGCTCCAGGAGGCCACATAAACTGTCAGTCTTTGGAGATGTTAGAAGCCTCAACATATGATTTCCAGATTGCCTGCTTTACGACTAAGAAAAACGAGAGCCAAGAAGATGAACGGACACACACAAGGCCACATGGGAGTGAGAGGCAGAGTGTGAACTGGAGCCCAGCTACTAAGAGAAAGCTTTAGCTTCTCCCACTGCAGACCCAACCTTATGGGATGATGGCTCTCTCTGGAGGAAGGCTCAGAGTCGGGATCTATGCAAAGCCCAGAAGCCAGGGCCTCTCTTTGACCTCTGCTTTGATCTGCTCACACTCTTGTTGAAGAACAGGAAGGGCTTCATCTTTCAACTCTGAAAGCACATTTTGGGAATGGGAAGGGGGGGTTGGGGAAAAGGCCTCCCATACATGATGGCTAAGAGCGAGCAACAGTTTACTCTTGCTTAGAGAAAAGAAAGATGTAAGATCAGAGATTTAAGGAAAAGATGCAAGTTGACATTTGGCCCTAAGGTAGAATGTGATCTCAGGAAGAACGTCCTCAAGCCCCAGGGTGGATATGGGGACAGGGTTCTTTCTTCTCTGCCAGTTCCTTCTCTGTTCTGATAGAGCTGGATGCCAGGGAGGAGAGAGTGGGGTTGAAGTGGGGGCATGGGGGGAGGGGTGTCAAGAACTTTGTATAACCTCCAATATTTCCCTCACTCTGCTAGCACCCACAACTTCCCCTGCTAAGGGAAGAAAGAGGAATGAATTATTCAGTTTAATAATTCATACAGATTGAAAAGTTTACTGTTTGAGATAAAGAGGCTATAAGAGGGCAAAAGAGAAACATTCCTGTGTTCTCTTTGACAGGATAGCGGTATGAAGATGTTTCCGACTACCTTGCTTTAGAATATAGATGACCCGTGTGAAATAAGCAAGTAACTACCCCCTTCAAAGGTAGGCAACCCCTTCAATGGTAGGCAGCCCCTTCCCTTCAAAGGTAGGTAGCCCCTTCCCTTCAATAGTACATAGCCCCCCCTTCAATGGTAGGCCATCCCCTCTCTTCAATGGTAGGCCATCCCCTCCCTTCAATGGTAGGTAGCCCACTCCATTCAATGGTAGGTAGTCCCCTCCCTTCAATAGTAGGTAGCCCCTTCCTTCAATGGTAGGTAGCCCCTCCCTTTAATGCTAGGTAGCTCACAGTCCAGGAATCTTTTTCACAGAGCAGGTCTTGTTTATGAATCAGTCTTCTTCTTCAGCCCCATCTAATGAGATTTTACCTAAAAAGCTGGCTTTATAGCAAAGAAAACTGAGGTGAAAAAAAGGGGGTTGGTAGCAATACCCAGACTAGAATCCAATCCTCTCCTGTTGGCATAGTACCTATGGCAATATCCTTACCCCAGCTTCTCACTTCTCCACTCTCCAGGCAACTAAAACACCATAAAAGCCAAACAATCTCTCAGAGGAATCAGCAACCAGAAGCTTTGACTGAGTCCTTTGGCTGATAAATAAAGGTCATTTAAGGGCATCTCAGAAAGCTGTCTTCTATGTCCTTGTGCCTTACAAGCTGAGGGCCTCTGAGACATACTACCTGGCTATTCTGAAAAGGGCTAGCTGGCTCATGCAAGCCGCCTGTACAAGTGACAGAAGCAGAGTGAGGGAAGGGGGAGGGTCCCTGCAGAAGATGAGGTCTGGGAGCTAGCTGAAGGCTAGACCCCATGAGGCTCCAGGTCGCACTAAGACCTTTGGCTTTTTATTTGGAGTCAGTACTAGATTTGGTCCGTGTCATAATCGGACATTTCTTAGGGGTCTTTATGCGGTGGTGAGACTAGATTGTTTAAGAAGATTGTTCTAGGCAAATAGCCTAGGCTGGCTGCACACTCCTGCTTCTGCCTCTCAAGCGCTGACATTACAGGCACACACCACTGCATTTGGTGCGTACACATTATACATGGCACGGGTAGAAGAAGGAATCCAAAGAGGAGGATTTCTAGCAATTCAGAAGAAAGAAGATAGTGGCTTAGACCCAGGTGGTCAGAAAGTAGGTGGCAAGAAGCACTCGGATTCTGGATTTAAAAAAAAAAAGTTAACTGGCCAGAGAGAAAAGAGACTGGGTAGTGAACATGGGGTGACCAAGAAAATTGGGAGCAAGTAGCGTTCTAGAAGCCCTGAGGACGAAGGGTTTCCAGGGAGGAGTGGTGGGGATGAGCTTTGAATGTAAACCCTGGAAGACACTGGTACCCATGGCAGGAGCAACACTTGACTCCTAACATCATGGAGTCCTGGTCTGCCTACTGACTTTCCATTTAGGGTTCCTTAACTGTGAGTCTTGCCTTCTCAATTAGACTGCAAACTTGGTTACACCATGGATGATGAGTCAGCCTGTTCCCAGAGCACCAGGTCCTTGGCAGCTGTGAGGGCCGCCTTATCAAGCCTGCTGTAGGTTCTGGGTGGCTTGCCAGCTCACTCTGTCACTAGGGCAATGGCTGGATCAATTATCCTCATGCTCGCTCACCTTGGACACAGCATTTCAGCTCCTTTGGGTCTATGACGCTCCTCCTGCTTTCCCGGATCACAGCCCGGTTCTTCTTGGTTTCTCCCCAGAGATTGGTGCCTCCGTACATGCTGGGAATGTTGAGAATGGCAATGCCTTCCAGGAAGATATTGCTCAGGTCCACCTTAACTCCATCACACTGCGAAGCAGAGAAAAGCAGATCACAGTGGGGCTGGGTATGGCGGGGCGTCTTAAAGGGTGTGGCAGGTCCTCAGTCACCCCACCACGGCCCCTTAGAAGCTGAGTGTCTATCTGGCATTGACACTGTAGTGAGATGGAGCCCTCTAGTCCTGGTTGGCTCCAGGAAAGACAGCACAGAATTTCCAAAGGGCTAGAAACGCTTATGGGTGCAATTTAGACAAAGGCAATTGCCAAACTCCTATCCTCTGTCTGGATCATTCCTAATCACAGTGAAGATCTGCCACATCACTGGGTCCAGAAACTGATATCAGGTAGACTCTCAAAAAATGACAATTTTCATGTTACCCCTTTATTTTATCCTCTCGGAGGAGAGGTGCCAGACGCTCAGGTTTGGGAGAACTTCCAATCTGTCTCTCAGAGCTCCGTAAGTGTCGCTCTGGCACACCGGTTTGCTGACTGCTGCAGCTGAGCTACTTCATCTCATCTTTGCCACCCCCATCCCCCAGGGGGTTTGAAAGTTTGGAAGGCTTGAGGCTGTGTGCCCCACCTAGCTGTAAATCCTATTCTGGTATGATGCTTACCCATGCAGGGAAAAAAATCGCACTAGCTTGGATTCTTGTTCCTGGAGATGATTGGTAACTTATTTCATTTGCAGAACAAATGGGACCCTAAGAGATATCCTAGATTACCCAAGAATGCATAGGTAAATTCCACATTTGTGGAATTGGAATATAAATTTCTTTTTTTTCTTTTCCTTCCTTCCTTCCTCCCTTCCTTTCTTTCTTTTTTCTTAAGCTTGCTTCTTTTAAGAAAGGCTAACAACCGAAAGCATATAGTAATGATCTAGTACCACCTGGGTTGCCTACTGCTATGGTCTGGAGCCTCCATCTAATTCATGGTGGGTTAATTCCATTGTCATGGTATTACGAGGTGGGGCCTAATTAGGATTAGATGAGAATGGAGCCCCTTGATCTCATTAGCCCTGTGGGAAGGGGAAGGAAAGCACAGTGCGCTTGTGCTGGCTCCAGACTGCAGAGTCCCTGGGAGCAAAAGGCCCGACCACATGTAGCCCCTTGGCCCTGAACCTGAATGGTAAGGACCAAACATCTGTTACGTCCCATTTGCCCAGTTTGTGGTAATCAGGAACAACAGAAAATGACCTAAAAATACACAGAAATCAAAGGTTCCGAGTCTTGGCCAGAGGAGGAAGACAGAGCTGGAGCAGTGACTCACTGCCGATTTCTCTGAAGTTCCTAATCAGTGTTGCCACCTTCTGACTTGGTCCCAACCAGAGAACAAGAACACAGTGAGCTTTTCTGGTAACTGGGAACTCATTTCTCCACTGGGGAGTTTGGATCCTCTGAAAGTTCTCAAGTGGGTATGGAGTTTTTCTTCCGGTTTCCTCCACTGGGCCTATCCTCCCTCTTGGAGTTGGGTGGCATGGCCTTCTTCCTCCTTACATTCAGCCAGTCCAAACAGCACATCCCAGAAAAAGGATCATCATTACCACGGTGTATATGGGGCCTGTGGCTGGGGCTCAGTGAGCAGTGTGCCAAGCTAGCATGCACAACACCATCCCCGGCAGTGCACACACTGAGCACGTGTCAGAGTACTCAGGAGGGTCAGAAGTTCAAGGATATCCTTGGTTACATAGTGAGTTCAAGGTCCGTGTGGGATGCATTAGACCTTGTCTCAGTCTCAAAACAAACAAACAAACAAACAGAAAACCCAAGAAAACTACCACCACCAGAAAACCCATTCAAACAAAAACTAAAAACCAAAAAATTCCAAGGAACTCACTGACTATTGCCACACCATGTTGTCAGTTACAATGGCTGCTGTCCTTGCAAGAACGGAGGCACAGAGAATGGAAGCTGAGTATGTTGTTGGGCATTACACAATGTCAGGTGGAAGCGTACGGACTTCAAGGTAAGATTTAACTATTTTATCTCCCTTTCCTTTGCCTGGCTATGCAACCTCTGGGCTGCGTGTGGCCAGTTCTTCGAACCTCCTTTCCAGACTTTCCTCATTTTGACTGTTCCAGTTTACACAAACCACAGTTGATGACCTGACTAACTGGTAACATCCTTGGCCTAGAAAACAATGCACTAACAGGATTCCGCAGGACAGGTGGCAACCACACCACTATCTCTTGGGGCTGGGATTCTATCGCATTATCACGCGCATAAAGCAAGACATGGACACAGCACCTGGAAGAGTGTAACATGCTAACTACCATCGTTCCTCTCATTCATGTGCTACAAGCCTCGCCAGCTCTTTCATTTGAAGCTAAATGACACTGTCACTTCCACTGGGATTTCTGTCACCCTGACTCTCATCTTACTATGTGTTTCTCTCTCTCTTGAACTTATGCAGGATTGGAAAATGTGTGTGAAGTTTCCAAGGCCATTAAGTTCTTCATTGTTCTGCCTCAGCCATGATGGGGACACTAGCATCTGTTTCCCCATTTTTAATTTATGACCTGTCTCAGTTCAATACTCTGTTGCTGTGATAAATGCTGACCAAAACTAAGCCCGGGAGGAAAGAGTTAACTTGGCTTACACATCCCAGCCCACAGTCCATCACTGAGAGAATTCAGGGCAGGAACTCAAGTCAGGACCTAGAAGTGGGAACTGAATCAGAGGCCGCAGAGGGATACTGCTTACTGGCTTGCTCCCTGGGGCTTGCTCATGCCTTCTTATATAATCCGGGCCTTTTTATATAATCCGGACCTTCTGCTTAAGGGTGATACCACCCACAAAGTGCTGGGTCCTCTTACATTAACCATCAGTCCAAACAATACCCCACAGACCCAATCTGAGGGAGGCAATTTCAATATTACAGGTTCTCCTTCCCAGGTGCCTCAAGTTCATGTCAAGTTTATAAACTCTCACCAGCAGAAAGCCACTAGCAATGCGGAAAAGAGGAAGACCTCTAGAACGGCAGAGGTCTACTGAACTATACTTCTCATGTTTTGTTCTGTTCTCTTCTGTTGTTTTGCTCCGCACATCATGTAACGTTCTCCTCAGCTACAGTCTTCCCAGAGCCAGGCTTCTAGGCCGGAGGTGTTCTCTGTGCACTCATTCCTGGGCGTGGTTACATGCTGCCTCTGTGTCTCCGCGTACAGTCACCTTCAATGCATGTGGGCTCATCCTGGCCTCCCTGTTGCTGTCACGGTGACTTGGAAACAACAAGAGCCCCTTTTCCCTTTCCTTCTCAATGTGGTTAATGATCTGATAGGAGTTTATCTTGCAGAGTATTCTTATTGGTCCACTCTTCCTCTGCTATTACTAATTAGGAATTTAGGCTCTGGTTCACTGAGCCAAAACTTATCTGCATTTCAGAATCAGGTTACCTCAACTCTGTACCTGAAACTGTCCTCTTCTTTGGCTATCTCTCTCCCTGGGTGGAGTAACTTCCACAGCACCTCAATGTATTTATCACTGACTGAAATAGCTCTTCCCTTCTGAGAAGTAGTAATAGTCATAGCTACTCTTGGCCAGACTTCCTGGGGCACCAGGCTGGCCTTTGCCTACAGTGCCTCTTAGGATCCTGGTGGTGAGGGAGATGCCACTGCTGTCCCAACGGATGGTGAAGCCACTGGCTCAAGGTCACGGCACAGATGCAGATGGAGGCTGCCAGTGCAGGCAGTGGATGCCAGATTCCACTCTGAGATGAGGTGGTGAAGCTGATGCTGGGATTTACAGCAAAATTCAGCTTGCAGCTGTTGTTTGAATAATTGACTCCCCCACTGCCATTCTATCTTAGAAGGGCTTAGACGTTAGTGTTATTAAATCCTGTCTCTAGGCCAGATTTGTTTAAAAACAACCCACAAAACCCAAGAACTATACCACCAGCACTCTCCCCGACAGTCAGTCAACCTTTCTTCCTTGCTGGCAGCCTTAAGTGTTCTGTCTGTCCGTAGCCATAACCACCGAGGAGTGTTAAGTGTTGCTGCCTCCCTATAAGAGCAATCCCGGCAATCCCCCTCTGTCTGCTCTTGCTAGACTGTTCTCTCCCCTTCTCCACCCAAGGTAAAGTGGGGCAAATAGGAGAGGTGGGAGGACTCTGAGGTGTTTTGACACTGAAGTCTCTAGCCACCCTTGGAAAGAACACCCTTGGGCTCAGAGAGAGGGATTTAAATCCTGGCTCTGTTGTGAGACTGCTGAGTGAGTCTGGGTTTTAAGTAGTCACCTGGAAAATGTGGGTGGGGATATCCAAATTTTGGTGGGACCAAAGACAATTCCTACCTCCTGCATTATCTAAGTCGTCATCCCCCTCCCCCCCCCCCCCCCCCCCCCGTTCCCTGAGTTTGGCTGGAGCAGTTTAATGCTGCCCCTCCTCTGCACACCAGTCTCCTAGTGGTGTCTCTTATTTCCTTCGGAACTCCCTGAAGATGCAAGGTTTGCTGTACTGAGTCTGAGAAACTGGAGTCAGGAGTGGCGCACTGTAGGCCTAACTGGAACACAGGATGCGCGTCCTATTCCCCAGCTAAAGTCTCTGCGTTCCATGACGTCATCCGGCCCCCTCCCGGGTAGCTCCAGGGAGAGAGCCTGGAGGCCTCTTCCTGACGCCCTGAGCTAGGCTGGAGCTGGCAAGCTCGGCTCCTCGCTGAGCTGCACCCACCCCAGCGTTTACAGTCAGGCATGTGGCTCAGACTCACACTCAGATCGCCCTGCAAGGGTGCTGCCACCAGTAGCAGGTACGATAGGGGCCACCGAGGCCAGCACAACTCCCGCCTCGGGGAGCCCTGGTTGTCTGTTGTGGTTCATGGCGGCCCCAGCACCCATAGTTCTGGCTTCTTCAGAGCGGGATGGTTCTTTTGGATAGAAAGTCGTTGCATAGGCAACCAGAGACTAGGTTAAGAGGCCACAGGCTTTGATGAGCAAATGACTAAAGCTCGGGATTAGTGTTCGCCCTTCCCCAACCCAATGCTTTGGATCGCTGCAATTCTGGGCCGAACCTAGACTTTCTCAGCTCTCCTCTTTGCTGAGGGGTCGACAGCATTAGAGGGGAGGGAGGCTGAGCATCACGCATCCTGCAGCAGGCCCTCCTCTCTGACCTGAAAAGATAGAGGGGAGGGCCTCCTGCATTCCAACCCTGCTGACCCTTTTCTGCAGGACCTCGGGGATAGAGATTCTATTTATTTGACGACCTGTTTCAGTTTTTAGACTACGTTATCCCTAACCTGGATTCTCCACAGTACCCGCAGGCAGATTTTCTCTGGTGTGGAAGCATTTTGTTTTTGTATTGAAGCTCCACCTACCACTGGGCTGGGTCTGCTCGGGGACCAAGGAGGTGGAGCTCAGGACAGAAGAGCTTTAGGGGCTCGCGCCCGCTTTTAGCTTCCGGCACCCCGCTCTTTTTCCAGGGTACTCTGCAGCCGCATTATTCTGAAACGCCCCTCTCCTCTCTTTCACTTTGTTTTAATTTTTTTATTATGGGTATTTCTAAACGGGTAAGAAGAGAGAGAGAGGTGGGGAGGGAAGAAGGGAGGGAGGCAGAGAGACAGAGACCGAGAGGAGACCGGGCTTAGAGGTTTCATCTGGCAGCCAGTGTTGTTTAGGGTCCACATGCGTGTCTAATACAGCAGACCAGGATTTTCTCTTTCTGTCCGTAAACACTGTGTATCTTTAAAATTACTTAACTCATCATCACTCTTCAATGGCAACCATAATTCCTTAACTTTCTCAACAGTCTCCTTTTTTCTAATTACCGATTTGTCTGGAGGTGTTACCATATTTAGTTGATACTTTTGCTTCTTGGAGGCAGGGTCTGAGAATGATACTGAGCCCTTTCCCAGTCATGAAAAACCCAGGAAGTAGCTCTTCTGCTGGGGGAGGAATACTGGGCTGTATCTACAAACAATGTCTTTCTACTACAGTGTAGAGGGAGAAGGAGAGGGCTGAGGTCGAGATGGCCCACATCCTGACCTTTAGATGGGTTCTGATGGCTAGGGGCAGGTGGCCTCCTTTGATGCCAGGGCTCCACAGCGGAGCTCCAGACTAAGTCTGAAGGGCAGGGACTGGGGGATTGACTTAAGCCTGGGCCACCCTCCCCTCCTTTGCTGCCTTTTTTTGAGGGAATCAACAAGCATCAAGCAGGGAGAGCTCTGGTAAATCTCCCTGTGGAGTCCCAAGGTCTTGTGGAGCCTGGGAGAAGATGGAGTGGTGGGCAGAATGGGGAGGGGTCCTTTCTAATTTGGCTTGGCATTCTAGAGGGCACATCAGGGTTATGGGGAAGGCTGGACCCTGACTGGTCTGTCCTCTTTAGTTTGGAAAGAAAATAGTAGCTGAGTTGATAGCTAGCTGGGTCCTAGTAACTGGTTGTTAGACTAAATTGTTCTGTGTGGCCAAATGGTGTGGGAGAATTGTCTGTATTGTGTCAATCATGATTTAAATAAATGCTGATTGGCCATTAGCCAGGATGTATAGGTGGGACAATCAGACAGGAAGTAGAGGTGGAGCAAGGAGAATAGGAGAATTCTGGGAAGCAGGAAGCTCTCTCTCTCAGGACTCCTGCCCAGACCACTGAAGAAGTAGGATGTGACCTGCCCGGCCGAAAAAAGGTACCGAGCCATGTGGCTAACACAGATAAGGATAATGGGTTAATATATGTTATAAGAGCTAATACAAAGCCTGAGCTAATGGGCTAATCAGTTTATAATCTTCTGGAGACCTCTGTGTGATTTTCTCTGGGACTAAACGGCTGGGGGACTAGGTGGGACAGAAACACCAACAAGCCGGCCCTCCTATAACAGCCAAAGAATTGGGGGCCAGTTTACTTTTATGCCTGATAAATCCCAATCTGCCTGAGATGCAGTGGCTCCTCAAAACTGTTCCAAGTGTCTAGCAGGGAAGCGATTCTCCCCTTCTCTGCATTTAATTGCTTTGATTTTCCCCTTGGATATGGCGTCTGTTCTGCCCATGTGCCCCCCAAGAGGCATGAAGCTCAATAGAAGGTAAGCACAGTGTTCACAGCTCTCTGTTCTCCATTGACCCAGGCATCTAACCCATATCGGGTGTTCGACATAACTACCCGTGAACTGAAAGCAAAGAACCTGTCGAGAAATCCTCGTTTTCCTAAAATGGAAAACAAGCTGTTCATGAAGAACACAGACAAAATCTTTCCAAAAATCTGCCCAACCTCTCTAGATGAATACAGTGATGGCTAAGTGAAGTAGACTCAATGTCCAGGACAGGACAGATGCCAATGTTGACCCTAGTCTGCAGGAAGTAATCCTCTGATCATGGCTAAAGTACCCCCCCCAACAGAAAGAGGCATCCGAGGTTGGTTGCTGAGACAGAGAAGACAGAAGCACTCGCTCATCAAGTGTAAGTGGGAACTTACTCTATGCTAGGTCTAGGAACGGAATGGAAATAGGACAGGAGCCAGTCCCCCAGGTGCTTTCTCAGGTCAGTGTTGGAGACGGGTGCTGCTAACTGCTTACCAGCCAGGTCTCCAGGCAAACAAAATCAAAAAGCAAGCAACTGTCGTGGTCTAAGGTATGAATACTCTGACTATAGCCAATTGCAAGGTACAGCAGCATCAGCAGAAAAAGTTGGGAAGAGAGGCACCAGCAAGCAGGCTGGCTTTGATGCATGGATGGCTAGAGGCAGAGAGGCACCAGCAAGCAGGCTGGCTTTGATGCATGGATGCTAGAGGCAGAGAGGCACCAGCAAGCAGGCTGGCTTTGATGCATGGATGCTGGAGGCAGAGAGGCACCAGCAAGCAGGCTGGCTTTGATGCATGGATGCTAGAGGCAGAGAGGCACCAGCAAGCAGGCTGGCTTTGATGCAT
>PVIU01001062.1:0-240901 GCA_004026605.1 Ondatra zibethicus | reverse complement strand
GCTCTTCCGATCTAAAGTATAAAAAGACAAGATCTCCTGAATAAATTGGGAGCATGGGGACCTTGGGGGAGGGTTGAGGGAGGGAGGGGAGTGGCAGGGAGGGGAGTAGAGAAAAATGTAGAGCTCAATAAATATCATGAGGGGGAAAAGGATCACAAGTCTGAATGTTTGAACTAAGACTAGAAAATTCAGACTCTTGGGATTTTGAATTAGGTGATGTTTTCTTAGATATGAGAACAGAAGCAACAAATGAAAAAAGTGGGATTTTTATCAAAATTAAAAAAACTTTTGTGTGGCATAAAGAAATGGCTCATCAGTTAAGAGCACTTGCTGCTCTTGCAGGGGACCTGAGTTTGGTTCCCATACTTGCATCTGGCAGCTCACAATTGCCTGTGACTACAGTTTCTCGGGCTCTAATGGCCTCTTCTGGCCTGCATCAACACCTGCACACGTAAAAACATGCAGGCGTGCGCGCGCACACACACACATAAAAATAAATACAAATGTTCTAGGATTGGAGAGATAGCTCAGCAGTTAAGAGAGCTTGTTGCTCTTCCAGAGGAACCTGTTCCAGCATCTAACACCCTCTTCTGGATTCTGAAGGCACTATGTACATGTGGTGCCTAGATCTATGTGCAGGCAAACACCCATACACTTTAAATAAAATTTTTAAAAAATTAAATTTATAAAGATAAAGTTGACAAAATGAGACATTAAAACATTTAAATATCATCATCATCATTATTGTGTGTTAAATGGTGTGGGCATGTATATGCCATGACACATGTGTTGAAGTCAGAGAACAACTGTCAATAGTCAGTTCTCACCTTCTACTGTGAGTTCTGGTGTGTGTGGGGGAACAAGTGCTTTGACCCACTGAGCCATCTCCCCAGCCCCAAGACATTACAACACATACCAAAGAAACACAAACATTCATAAGAGACTCCATGAACAACTTCATACCAGAGGACCAGAAAACCTAGAGCAGATGGGTAAATTGCTA
Organism: Ondatra zibethicus; assembly: GCA_004026605.1. Lineage (NCBI taxonomy): Eukaryota > Metazoa > Chordata > Mammalia > Rodentia > Cricetidae > Ondatra > Ondatra zibethicus. The sequence continues at coordinate 239,898 of PVIU01001062.1, read as the reverse complement.
AGTAAAGAGTCAAAGCTGAACCACAAGCTCACTAAAACCTCGTTAGAGTAGAGCTTGGCGATCCACTCCTGTGATTCCCATCACTTGAGCGCAGAGGCAGGAGGAGGACCCAATATTCAAAGTCATCCTCAGCTGTATGAGTAGCTTAAGGCTTGCCCGAAATATGTGAGACCCAGCCTTTAAAAGCTAATCGGGAACTGAAGCGATAGCTTAGTGATTGAGAGTGCTCTTGCAGGAGACCTGAGTTCGGTTCCTTCTGCCCCATCTCCCAAGTGCTGGGACTACAAGCTTGTACCATGCCCAGTTTATGCCAGGGTGAGGGAAAGAACCCAGGGCGTCTTGCACACTAAGCAAGCACTCCCAAGCCCAAAGAAAACCCAATAAACTTTTCAGATTAAAGTTTCCCCTTTTTACAGTCAAGAAAGTGGGTGGTTACTGAATATGCATTTCTAGGTACAGCAGGAAAGAAGAAAGAGCAAGCAGATAAGGAGCCCTGTTTCCAGGCTCGACAAAGGCTGCTTTGAACTCACAGGAACTACAGATTTTTATGGACTTTAAATAGATACTTGAGAGAGGCAGGTTTTAAAGTGGTATGCAAAGTGAAAAGATTGGAATTCACAAATATTTCCCCAAGGAACAGCTTGTAGAAGGACCAGTGGGGACCCCCAGCCAAGATTGGCTCAGCGGGGGTTCTGGAAGTTTTTATTTATTTTTTAAGTCTTCTATTGAGAGCCCAAGATTAGAGGATACCACTCACTTCACTTCCTTGGGAAATGTATGAGCCAAGTAATTCTGGAATAGAACATGCCATACTCACCCAAGTAATACTAGGCTTAGTTACACTCAATGAGGATTCCCTACAAACACATATTTGTAAAACTCCAAAAGGCAGTTTATATTAGTGGAAACAGTCATTAACTATGCTCACAGGATTACGTCTGTGTGTCTGTGCACTGGCACACACGTGCTGTAGTGTGAGTGTGGAGGTCAGAGGACAGCCTCGGCACTAGGTTCGCTCCTTCCCCTGTGTAGGCTCCGAGGATGGAGCTCAGTTCCTCAGGCTTGGGGTAAGCTCCTTTACCTGCTAAGGATCTCACAGGAATATTATCTTGTTTCAATAACTCCATTGTTCTTACTGATTTCTCTGTCCCTGTCCTAGCACCCTATAAATGCCTGTCATTGATCTGGATAGCTGGGAAGAGGACCTCCCTGTTCCCATGGCTCCTTTTTGCTGTCATTTGGTTCAGCTGACTCTGATTGCCAGCCATATTGATGCTGTCACTCATTTTTCTCTTCTTGCCTACTGCTTTGTTGTTTTACACGTAGAAATGATATTTACACATTTTTGGTTTTTGTGTTTTTGTTGTTGTTTCTTCCTAGAATCTTATGGGGGTGGCTGGGAAGATTCATCATTCAGTCCTAGAGAATGCAATGTCAAAAAGTAGTTTGAGGCTAAAACTAACAATTTTTTTTTGTCAAAGAAACAAGTTTCTCAATGCCAGCTGGTGAGTGTAATTGGTTCTCTGGTGGCATTATTCACAGCTATTCCCTCTCTGTGCCTCTCTTTTTTCTTTCGATACCTTCCATCTTGCTTGTTAAAAGCAAAGGATATTTCCGAGAATTGGAATTCATTAGTCTTCCTAACAGAGGGAGTCTATTTAGATCTAAATTGGTGGTTAGCAAATATACAGATAATTCCCTCACATTCGTATTTATCTTTCCTAGTTCCGGAGACTATGGAAACAGATGCCTGAACGTCTGGCTGGGAGGCTCCAGTCAATGGACTGGAATACAAAGGTATCCGGAATTCGGAATTGACAAAACTCAATAGAAACAAATTGGAACTCTTCACTGTTGAGTAGATTATCTCTATAATCAGATTTCCCCAAGGAACTCGTAATACTCAGAAATTCGAAGACAAGACTGTAGGCTTTTCCATAAACAAAACAGGAGGCAAAACATGCGACGGGAGGCGAGGTGCCGCGATGAGAGCCAGGCTGCGCGTGCTTCATTCAACATGAGTTGCTAGCAGTACAGCTGCTGGCAGAGGCATCCGACAAGTTTGCTATTCACAGCAGGAGCATCTTCCTCCGGACAGAATCTGTGAGCGATTTTATCAGAACCCTCAGAACTGTTCCTAGGGCTGCAACTACCTTTGTCTGGCTCATCTACATATAATACTGACATTTGTAAAGTGTCTCCAGAGTAACCTAGTAATCAATAGAGATAAACTTAGAGTCGGTGTTTTTTTTAAGTCACTAGCTATTTTACAGTATTGATCTAGCATCTTGGAAGTAAAATAAATCACATTGCATGTGGTGGGAAATAAGAACAGAAGCAACAAAGACTTTCTATCAAGAAACTTGTAACAGCTTAGGGGATGTGTAGCTGTTGTGACCCACGCTATAGTCCCAGAACTCAAAGGGTTGGGTGGTGGGACAGCTGCTTGGTTCAGGAGAGCACTTGCTTGCCTGGTTGGCATACAGCTGTTGTCAAATTGACACAAACCTGGATATGAGACGAGGGTATCTCCCCTGAGGAAATGCCTCCATCAGATTGGCCTGGGGGCACAGATGGGGGGCATGTTTTCTTAATTGCTGATTGACGAAAGAGAGTCCAGCCCACTTTGGGTGGTACCGTCATCCCTGGACACGCAGGCCTGGGCTATATAAGAGCTAGGCTTAGAGGAACATGTCTTTAATTTCAGAACTGGGAGGCAGAACATGTTTCTACATAGTGAGTTCCAGGACAGCTAGGACTGTGAAGAGAGACCTTGTCCCAAAAAAAGAAAGAAAAAGAAGAAGAAAGAAAGGAAAAGAAAGAGAAAAGAAAAGAAAAGAAGAAAAACCAAGCAAGCCATGGGGAGTAATTCAGTAAGCTTTAATTCCTGTCTCCAGTTTCCTACCTTGGCTTCTTTTCTTGCTGGGCTGTAACCTGTAAGTCAAACAAACCCTTTCCTCCCCATTTTGTCTTTGGTCAAATGTTTTATCACAGCCACAGAAAGGACAGTTGTGAACATAAAGACCTGAGTCCAATCCTCCAGAACCTATGATGTTAAAAAATAAAAAGTGCTGGAAGCTCACCCTTAAAATTCAAGAGCTTTGGAGGCAGAGACAGGTGGATTCCTGGGGCTCACCTGTGAGCCAGTCTAGTCTACTTGAGGAGTTCCAGATCAGTGAGAGACTCTGTGTTAAAAAGAGGACAAGCCAGGCGGGGGTGGTGCACACCTTTAATCCTAGCACTCAGGAAGGCAGAAGCAGGCAGATCTCTGTGAGTTCAAGGCTAGCCTGGTCTACAGAGTGAGTTCCAAGACACCAGAGGGAAATACAAAGAGAAACCTTGTCTCGAAAAACCAACAAAAAAAAGGGGGGGGGGGAGAAAGAAAGAAAGCAGATAAAGTGGATGGAATGATAATTGATACCATCTGAGGAATGATAGCTGAGGGCCTGTGAGATGATTCAGCGACTTATGATGCCTGCCGCAAAGCTTGGACCCACATAACGGGAAAGAACTGACTCACACTGCCCATTGTGACTCAAACACACACGCACGCGCGCGCACACACACACTGAATAAATAAAAATATACATTTTTTAAAGAAATGGCAGTGAGGTTGCTCTCTGGCTTCCACAAGCAACCACAGCACCTGCACACAACTTCGCATGCATGAATATGCTTGAACACACATACACATACAAAAGAAAATTGACTCAAAAAAAAGAACAGAAAGAACTGACTGAACCTAATTGTGAGTTATGTGTAACCTAGTCCAGTAACAAACAAATATATGTTACAACATGGGGTGGGAGAGCCATATTTTCAGTTTTTTCCTTATCTACAATAATAATATGATTTTGCTTTCTTTTACCAAGGCAGGAAGAGCTAGATTTTAAAAGTTCAATTTCACATCCTTGTTCCAAGAGAAAATATTAATGTAAAGACCTTATTTTTTTTCTATATTTATCTCCAAATAAGCCACTGAAGGCAAAGCTGAGCAGTTCTGCTTTATCTTAATCCATATAAAAATCAAAAGAAAAAAAGTTAAGGAAGCAGCTGACAGCCATCCTAACCTCTTCTTAGGGCTCATTATCCGCCTGCCCTGATGTTTCACATGACATAGCTCTTGTTGTGTGCCATTTAGTTATTTGTTGGTTTGTTTGTATTTATTGAGATAGAATTTCTTGCAGTCTCTCAGGATTGCTTCATACTCACAGCAATCCTCCTACTTCAGTCTCCGGGTGTTGGGATCACAGGTGGACACCCCCCTGGCACTCATACTGTGTGTCTTTATTCGGATCATGCTTAAGGTTGGACTCTAGGAAGCGAGATGTCCGTAATAATCCACTGATAACTACAGGGTGAGGAACTGTATCTCTTCTAGCCAGAGGATGCGTTAGCCGCAAGAAATTAAGTCTCCAAAATTCTAGTTCGATATCCAATTAAAAAGAGACTTTAAAAAAAAGGGACCTTAAAGGGGTTATCTATTAGAAGTGTGTGACACTAGGCCTTTTGGGTGGAAATTCTCTTGGCATTAAATTAAACAACCCCGTCTAAGATCATAGACTGGTGCTTTCACTAGGTTATGGGAAAGTCAAACTGAGAAAAGAGAAAGTTAGGGGCTGGAGTGATGGCTCAGGGGGTTAGAGCAGATGCTGCTCTTCCAGAGGACTTAGGTTTGATTTCCCTGCACCCACATGATGACTCATAAGTGTTTATAACACCAGTTCCAGGGGATCAGATGGCCTCTTCTGGCCTCCACAGATTCAGACATGCAGGTAGTGCACAGACATACACAAAGACAAATCACTTATACACATATAATAAAAATAAATAAATCTTTAAAAAAAAGGAAAAGTAAAATTTGTTGTTGAAAGGAGGAATTTGGGGAGTATTGATTGATTGATTGAATCTTGGGTATCTTAGGCTGGCACTAAACTTGCCATGTAGCCGAGATTGGCCCTGAACTTCTGATACTCTTGTTTCTGGCTCCAGAGTATTGGGGTTACAGCATGCACTACCACCCGGGAAGCTGATGCAGAAGGATTGCCACCAGTTCCAGGCTAGTCTGAGGTAATGAGCTCCATCAGTCCCGGGTTTCATAGCAAGATTCTGTTCTTAAAAAACAAACACACATGAAAATAGGAAATTCTGTGATTTAATGCAGAAAAATGGATAGGGATACAATCAGAGTATTGTGTCATGGTGCGTGTCTGTAATCCCAGCATTTGGGAGATAGAGCAGAAGAACCATGAGCTACATAGTGAGTTCAAAACCAGCCTGAGCTCCATGAGACCCAACCTCAAATAACAGAAACAAAATATTAAAAATGTTTAAAAATATTTTTAACATTTATTAAAAATGTATAAGATACCTGAGACAGGGAAGGATAGAAGGAACAAACGAACAAAACCAGAATTCTAAAAACAAACAGCAGCATAGTGTTGGCAAATGCACAAGATAACATCAGTTAAAATAGGTTTTCAGACCAGTTAGAAACACAAGAGCAATGACTAGAATACTACAGAGCAGTAGCAGGGGATGGACTGTCCCTACACACAGCAGATGAACCTGAGAAGTGACATAAGGGGGCAGCTCATCTGTGGCTGCCACGCCCACTGTCGCTTTGTAGTGGACTAAATAGCTAGGTTTGGGAGTGGGGAGGGAGACCTAGCTTTTTTTTAAAAAAAAAGTGAAATACAGGTTTATGGCTGTAATCTCAATACTTGGGAGGCTGAGGCAGGAGGATTTGCTAAGAACCGGAGCCTACTTTGGGCTACATATTGAGACCCTGGCTCTAAAACAAACACAAACAAACAAACAAAAAAAAACCCCAAATCAAACAAACAAACAAAAGGATCAAAGGTCGAAGGTCATGTATATGTGGTTCCATGTTTATTATTGTCCTGGACTATAAAGGTTGAGAGTAGGGCTGGGGACACAGCTCAGGTTACAGAAGAGTGAGGATCAGACTTGGAATCCTAGAACCCATTTAAAGTCAGACACATTAGCAAGAATTGTAATTCCAGTTTTCCTATTGTGGATGGGGCCAGAGGGAGGGGAATCCCCAGAAAGAAGCCCAAAGGCCAGACTGGCATATGTAGAAATAAACAACAGAGAGACCCTGTCTCAAACATGGTAAGGAAGGTAAGGACCAGTACCCAAGGTTGTCCTCTGACCTCTAAATATGTGCTGTAGCATGCATGCCTTTACACACAGACACACACACACACACACAGAGTCTTTAGGCAGCTCAGTGAGTGGCAGAGCCCTGGGATGACAGTGCACCGGGGCAGTTGTGGTGGTGGCTGTGCTAAGAGGACAGCTACGGTTCAGACATCGAGTGTCCTCCGAAGACAGCGTGTGTGCTGGCTACTTTTATGCCAGCTTGGCACAAGCTAGGGTCATCTGGGAAGCTGGAATCTTAACTGAGAATATGCCTCCACAGGATTGGCCTGTAGACAAATTTGTAGGGTATTTTTTTTCTTTGACTGATGTGGGAGGGCTCAGCCCAGTGTGGGTGGTGCCAACCCTAGACAGGTGGTCCTGGGTATAAGAAAGCAGGCTGAGGGAGTTGTGAGGAGTAACCAGTAAGCAGAATTCCTTCATGACTTCTGAGTGAGCTTCTATCTCCAGGTTCCTGCCATACTTGAGTTCCTGCCCGGACTTCCTTCAGTGTTGGGTTGTGACCTGGCAGCTGGAAGATGAAATAAACCCTTTCCTCTCAAGCTGCTTTTGGTCATAGCGTTTTTATCACAACAATAGTAGCCCCACCTAGGATAGGTGTTGAAGGCTGGGTGGACAGAGTGGCGCCATTGAAAGGTCATGAAATCCTTAAAAGATGGGGCCTGGTAAGAGGCCTCTTCCTCACTGGAATCTGCCATTGGAGGGGACTTGGATCCCTCCTGCTCTTCTCCACATAAGGTGAGTGCCTTTGCTCTGAGGCATGCTCCTGTGGTAAGTGCTGCTGAAGGCCCCAAAGTAATGCAACCCACTAACCAAGGAATGGGACCTCCAAAAGCCTGAGCTGAAACAAGGTTTTGTTTTTCTTTGTTTTTTAAAGATTTATTTATTATGTATACAGTGTTCTGCCTGCACGTATGATTGCAGGCCAGAAGAGGGCACCAGATCTCATTATAGATGTTTGTGAGCCACCATGTGGTTGCTAGGGATTAAACTCAGGACCTCTGGAAGAGATGCCAATATTCTTAGGCTCTGAGTCATCTCTCCAGCCCCCTGTTTTTGTTTTGTTTGTTTGTTTATTTGTTTTCATTGGTTTTTTTTTTTGATAGGGTCTCAAATTAGTCCTCCCATCTTCAGATAGCAGTCTAGAAAAAGCCCTTTACATATTTGCGATAATCAGGGCAGAGATTTTTCTTTTTTCCTTTTTCAAATTTCAGACAGTAAGTAGTGGATCTAACAAGCAAACCCTCTCTCACCAGGCAAGTGCTCAACCACTCAACTGCAACCCCAGACCTGGTTGTCTGCTATACATTATCACTAACAATGGAAAAGATAAGTAAATCAACTCCATCTCCAAAAAAAAGCAGACTCTGCCTGGTACCAGCAGTTCAGCCAAAGTCTCAGGACTAGAACTCTGTCCAGGCTTCTACATAAAGCACGGAGCACAACAAGAGGTTGGCTGTGGAGGTTTACACCTGTGGTCCCAGTGCTCAGGAAGCAAAGGCAGAAGGATCAGAAGCACAATGCCATCCTTAACGAGTTTGGGCTATATGAGACCTGTCTCAATCATTCAATCAGTCAACTGACCAGAACAGCAAGAGCAAGCAAGGGCAGGCTAGTCCTTACCACATCCAATACAGCATGGACACAAAGGTCCAGGTAGACAGTGGTGGCCTCAGCCCAGTTGTAAACTGGTCTGACATCCTTGTGATACTGCTGTAAGAGCTGCTTGGTGAGACGATGCAGAGAGGGAGTCCTGGGATGAGGAGTCGCTGTGCCTAGGATACCTAGAAGAGAAAGCTGTCGCTGTGAAGTTGAAGACAATGAGCATCTTTAGGGAGTTGTAGACAGACTGTTTGGGACATGATGGCTCTCTGTGTGATAGTCAACTGACTCCAGGCTGTCCAAATTCACAGCCAGTTGGTGGGCTTTCTAGTAGACACTTACTTAAAGTAAGCTGACAGCCCAAGTTCCCTCCGAGGGCTAATCTTGGTTGTTGGTGTGAATTCAAATGAGGAATTGCCTCTGGCAGGCTGACTTATAAGCACATCTGTGGGAGATTGTTTTGACTATTAATTGATACAGGAGGGTGCAGCCCATTGTGGGCACTATCATCTGTGGGCAGGGTGTCTAGGCCATTTAAGAATGGCAAGTGATCCAGAGCCTGGGAGCAAGCCAGTAAGCAGTGTCCCCCCCCCATGATATGTGCTTCGGTTCCTGCCTTAAGGACTTTTCTTGATAAGGGACTGTAACCTGCAAGATGCACAGGATGTTTTAGGTTATGACATTTATGACACAACAGGAAAACAAACTAGAATATGCCCTCAAACGAGACTGAATTGTAAAGATGCATAAAGCGACTTCATCTTCAGGAATGCGAATGGTACCTAGAGTTCCATTTCACAGTGGTCATGCCAAGACAGGATTCTGTCTCTACTCCGGTCATGTACTCTGATGGTATGATGAAAAAATTCACCTACACCCTTAGCCCAAAGTTAACCCCTGTGTTGGTTTGTGTTTGTGAGTGTGGGCAGGTGCATGCACCACATGGAAGACAATGGATATCCCAATCCAACACTCTTTGACTTACTCCCCCGAGATAAGATATCTCACTGAGTATAGATCTAGACTAGCAACCAGCAAGCCCCTGTGACTCTCATGTCTTTGTTCCCTACAGAGCTGAAATTATAGGTCATACAGAGCCATGCTCAGCTTTTTCCATGAACACTGGGGATTCAAACTCAGGTCCTCATGCTTTGAAACAAAACCACTCTTACTCACTGAGCTGCCCCCCCCCAGGCCTGTATTTTATTTTTCCTTTCTTTCTTTTGATTTACCATGTGTAACGGACAATCCACTGATCCCAAAGATCGGCGTGGATTTCCACATAATGAAATCAATGAGAGTTTCAATTCGTGCTCTTTTGTTTCCATTGAAAAATCTATTTTCTCACACCATCTGTCCTTGACTAAAATGTACTTGTCAGAAAAATGAGATCTTTGCTTTGGGAAATTCTCCCTGGCTCCAGGAAACAATCATTTCCTCTGATCCAGGAATCTTGATTTGTTAGGAGTCACGATTGGTGTCGAGGCAGAAGAAAGCAAGCAAGAGAAACAAACACCAGGGATTGGAAGTGACAGATTTGTGAGGGCTCTCTCTGAATTGCAAAAAGATATTTTGTTCACAAGCTTCGCCAATCCTTGGGGAATTTGAAGCTTCACTAAGTCATTGAGCTAAAACAAATTGCACACCTCCCCTCCTCACACTGCATGGGATGAAAGCTGTCTGAGGTGTCCTGCGTGTGGATTGGCCCTATTTTGATGAATTCCTGAAGGTCTGAGGAATCCAGTAGGAAAGTGAATGAGCTCACTTCTCCCTGTGCAACAATCCTGTTTGGACCCATTTCTTTATGAATTAAGTCATGTTACCTGCCGCCACAAGCAGCAATGTCTATGATTTATCAATGTCAGGAAGGTGGAAACCAAAATGGCCAATGACGATGCTGGAGTTGTCATCCCAGGCTGGTAGTGGGCAGAGAAACATATGCTTTCGTGATTATCAGAACTGTGAACTTAATGAGCATTTTAACTCCCTGCCTGTTCACCCATAAAGAAGCTTAGGATGGGATCAGCTATTTGGGCATGCAGGACGAAGGTGAGTGGCTTTCACGGAACATCATTTTTAAGGTTTTTGTGAATTGTTATTGTCAAAATATGTGATGTGACTCTCTATCTAAGAACATTGCTCACTGTTATACCCTAGGGAGGGGAAGTAGGGAGTATCAAACCAGGAAGTCCCGTGATTCCCCCCTACAAAGTTTGCTTTGAGAAGCAGCTTTTTTTTTTTTTTGCCTCTCTTGGGGAATCCCCAATTCAAGTTTCAGTTGGACTTCTGAAATGGGCATGATTCAACCCAGGAAATAGAGGTGGATAAATTATTATTATTATTATTTTGGTTTTTTGAGACAGGGTCTCTCTGTAACTTTGGAGCCTGTCCTGGAACTAGCTCTTGTAGACCAGGCTGGCCTTGAACTCAGAGATCCACCCGCCTCTGCCTCCCGAGTACTGGGATTAAAGGCGTGCGCCACCACCGCCCAGCTGAGGTGGACAAATTATAATGCTGAGAGGTGAAGGTACGTTCCCTGCACCCTCCTCAAATCTCTCTCTCTCTCTCTCTCTCTCTCTCTCTCCATCTATCTCTCTCCTATCTTATCTAAGAAATAGTCTGGGCTGAAGAGATGGCTCAGCGGTTAAGAGCACTGCCTGCTCTTCCAGAGGTCCTGAGTTCAATTCCCAGCAACCACATGGTGGCTCACAGCCATCTGTAATGAGGTCTGGTGCCCTCTTCTGGTCTGCAGGCATACATGCAGACAGAATATTGTATACATAATAAATAAATAAATATTTATTTATTTAAAAAAGTATCCATCTTATAGGGGCCATTTAAAAAAATAGAAAGAAATAGTCCATAGGTCTTTGGAGAATATGCTTTCTAGAAGATGTCAAAAACCTAGGTAAAAAGAGAAAGTTTTGGAGGCTAGGACTAGGAACAAAGAGAAAGATAAAAAGCAAATGAAAGTAAGCTCACATAAATGCAAAGAAAACCGAGTTCTGGCATAAGCTGGGAGGAAATAATAAATTGCATTTCTACTATGAATGCAAATTTGCCCAAGGAGAAAGATCAATTACAGGAGAGAGATTAAGGATTTAAATGACCATTAATTAGCAGCAAATGATGCCCCCTTGAAAGCTAATGTGACATTCACACAGCACTAAATGACTCAAAGTTCAAGACTGTTTCCATAGACACTGATGGAAGCTATCGTCAGGCTCAGGAGAGATTCCTGGCTGACCCTGTCTTCTCGGGTCCAGATAACCAGCTTCCATTAAGTCACTTGTATTGTTTCTGGAGAATAGGATCTATTAGGGACTGAGCTATGAAGTATTTGGGGGTGAACAGATTTAAAAAGACAAATGAATACAAAGGCAGGCATGGTGGTACATGTCTAGAATCCCAGCCCTCAGAAGTTGAGGTGGGGAATCACAAATCTGAGGATAGCCTGGACCACATACTGAGTTACAAGCTAGCCTGGACTAAAGACTGAGTCCCTACTCAAAAATAACAACCACAACAAAAAAAGCATTCTTTCTTTTTCACTTGTTTTGTTTGGGTTTGGTGTGTGTGTGTGTGTGTGTGTGTGTGTGTGTGTGTGTGTGTGTGTGTGTGTGTGTGAGAGAGTGAGTGTGAAGAAGGCACAATTATTACAGATTCAGTGAAAGTACAGATGCCTGGGGCCATAGCTTCCAAATTAAGGGTTGGCGCTGAAGCACAGCTGGCCTGCATTCAGAGAACAACCTTGTAGGCATGACACTATAGTGACCTGGCTGTCTAAAAATATTAGGACCAGCACTGAATACGCCCTTGGAAGGAAAACCGATACACCCCGCACAGTGTCTGTTTCTGAGCAGAAGCAGCCAATGGTCTTTCCGGAGCCCGCGCTTCTGGGTTGGTAATGTCTTACATCTGTGTTACACCTTACACTTCCACAGTCTGATCTCCATGAATATTCCAAATAAAAACCAACTTAAGGCTATGAGGGTGAGGATCCGTAAATAGAGTGCTTGCCTAGCATACATGAAGGCATGGGTCCCTCCCTCAGCATCACATACACAGGGCGAGATGGTGCACAGCTGTAACCTAGAATTTGAGAGGTGGATGCAGGAGGACCAGAGTTCAGCGTTCAGGTATACAGTAAGTTCGAGGCTAACCCAGTCTACACGAGGCCCTGAAAAACTGCCAAAAGAATGAATTGACTTATGTGGGTCAGTGAATAGTGAGGCTGGAGGTGTACAAGCCTCATCCCCAGCACACTCTCAGCGCAAAGGAAAAAAACCAGTTCTGCTATTTACAAGTCAGCTCTGCATTCCCTTAGTACAATGTCAGGTTCCTTTGCCACAGATGCCCTCAGTGTGATTTACGAGGAGGCCTCAGTCATTAGACCCTGCTAAAACATTGTTCCTGTCCCGCTGAGCATGGAACATCAGAGGGAAAGCTGGTAAGAAGGATTTCCTGAGGCTACTGGATGTTGGTTCTCTATTTTATCTTATTTTCATGTTGATAGTTATTTTCTGCAAAGAAATCCATTTGGCATTAATGAAATTTCCTCTATTTTACTCTTATAATTAAGATAGGCTTTTAGCCTGGAAGTTAAATGTCCAGGATATCTGTGCTATTTTTCTTCTCTACCAAACAGGAAAAAAAAAAAAACCATTTCCAGTGTTTTCTTCCTTTCTCTGTAAATTCCCAGCTTTCTAGCTACCAAATGTCTTTATTTCCTCTCCATAACTGACTTACATAACTACTTGCTGTTATATTTTAAACTTTGAGAATTCAGACCCAAGTTCTAGGAGCACCCTCAAAGAGGTAGGGTATGTGGGGGATGGTGGAAGAAAGTAGTGTGTTAGAAATCACTGACAATTAGAGTGTAGGCAAAGACACTTTAACAGATTAGTCCCTGTGCTTCTCCACCTTCCTAACACTGCGACCCTGTAATATAGTTCCTCACGTCATGGTGACCCCAACCATAAAGTTATTTTTTGTTGCTACTTCATAAGCGTATTTTTGTTACTGTTATGAATTGTAATGTAAATATCTGTGTTTTCGGTGGCCTTAGGCAATCCCTATGAAAGGGTCGTTTGGACCCCCAAAGGGGTCACGACTCATGCGTTAAGAACCACTTGATTAGAGAATGGGATTTAAGAAGAGAATGATGTATACCCAGGTGTGGGTATGGATCTCCCATAGATTCTTGACTTATACACTCTTTTTAAAAAATCAGTTGCATCCTAACTAAAACAGTTCAATTCAGTATAGTGAATGTCACCATGGAAATATCATTCCATACATTAAAACACATACAATCTCTAAAGTATTTTGAAAGAAATCATACACTCAAAACTTGCATGTTTTTACAGCTGCTGTTGGCAATATACTAGCCACGTCTATAGTTTCTGTAAAGCTGGATTTAAACACTGCAATATAAAAATGCTATGCAGGTATCTCCAGTTGAGATACATCCATGGGACTCTTTCTCTGCTCAGCTAAAGGCTTATATTAATGCCAAGGCTATCTAGGATCCTAAAACCCACTATCCATTCATGTCTGAAGGAGATTGCCCCATGCTTAATGCAAATTGCCACAGTGAGCCGGATTTCCTCAGACATGAAGATTTTCCCATCAACTGTAATGTTTCAGGGTGAATTTTCACCTGTATAAAAAGCCCCAGTGCATGATGCTGTACAGCTGTGCATGATTGTGGGGGGGAGGAGACAGAGACATATCGCTGGTCTCTATCATAGGACTAGCATTTAACAGAGTATGAATAAAAAGGAATGTATCTGAGGTGTTCCCGCTTGGGTGGACACCACACTGCGAGAGCTAAGACACGGTGCCCAGTCTAACCATGGACAGGACTTACCTACAGCAGCCACCAGGAGGCAGGACCGCAGAAGACTCATCGCACTTGCCAGTTGTGCTGGGGCAGGGACCAGAGGAGAGGAGTGACTATGGGGTGTGCCGTGGCTCAGTTTTGCATCGCTCAGCACCTCTCCACCTTGCGCTTCTGCTTGCTCACTTGGGGTAACCTTGGTGCTATTTTGTGGGCATGCCACTGGACCGAGGCATACAAGCACCACATGGAGGTTTTGAGATTGATGCCTTCGCGAACCCCACTAGCGTCTCCATTTGGCTCTGCCCGAGGACAACGGCCAACAGTCCATCTCCCTTACAGGAGACGGCTAAGTGAATAATGCAATAGAAGAGGAGCCCCTGAGGAGAGGAAATTCCACGCTAATATGATTTCCTTTACAGCCTTTACCTAAGGCAATGTTCTTGCTGGCATCCAGGACCCTAATTTCATTAATAATTGAGATCCAGATAGCTGTCTTAAATCAGACTTAGGCGGTAACGTCTTCAGGCTTTGGGAACAGTCACTGGGCTCTTGAGTTACAAGCAGCTAATGGGAACCTGGTATTGTCTAATGAACATCAACTACAAACAATACAGCAGAGAGAGTGCTTTTTGTCTCTGCTAGGCCCCTTTAATTAAGAGAAACATTGATTTTTGATAAATAGAAATGCTTTTTAAGTTTTCACCAAACACGGTCCAAAAAGTAACTAGGATGCTTCTTGAAGATGAGAGCGAGCTATTAATGTTTAGCATCATTCAATAAAAGACTTTCTGTAATGTCCCTTTTAAAAACTATTTTTGTTTACTTATTTTGGGGTGGGCATGTGCTGCGGGCACATGAGAAGGTCAGAGGGAAACTTTTGGGAGTTTGTTCTCTCCTATCACTGTGTGGGTCCTGGGGATGGAACTCGAATCGCCATGCTTGGCAGGAAGCTCCTCTACCCAGTGAGCCATCTTGCTGGCTCCCTGACCAAAGATTTGTTGCTATGGCTGTTTGATTGATCCCACCATCTCCTCCTCTCTGGCTGCAGCTTTGGTGAGAGACCCTATATCAGGGAGTAAGACTTGGCTTGACAGAGCAGGAGTCCCTCTGGTGTGTCCACACCTGTACACACGAGTGTGCAGACACCATTTCCACATACTCGAGGAAATAAATGGCATAATGTCCTTGTTGAGCCCAGTGCAGCAGCTAACGGCTAAAACCCCAGCATCTGAGAGGAAACAGGGCCAGGAGTTCAAGTCCAGCCTTGGCTACGCACCAAGTTCCTGGGCAACCTGAGCTGTATGAGACCTTGTCTTGAAAAATAAGAAATAAAACAAAGGAAGCAAACACCCCTGTCCCACTAACAAACAGACTATCGTCTTTGGTGCAATAACCACACACGTGCCGGCCAAGGCAGCAGTCAGCTGGTTGTGAAAGAGTTGTGTTGGTGGAGGCAGGAGAACAGGGAGCTATCTGTCTCCACTGCTCTTCTGATTTTGCTATACATGTGAGAATAATTCAGAAGAAAAGGAAACTAAAATTTAACCTGTTGGAGGTTAAATCTATGAAGCGTGTTTTTCTTGGTTTTGTGTTTGAGAAGTACCTGTTATAGACATTGGTACACTGGGCTTCAAGAGATTAGCTCACCAAGGGTTGACCGGGTCCCTTCCTGGCCCCTTGCACCAGTTCTGAGAGCCTACTTCTGCCTCTGAGGAGAATCTGAATAAGAGGGACAACATCTATCGGTAGCGCCTTCCCGCGGGAGGATTCAGAAGCCTCCCTTTGTGCAGAGGTTTGAATTGAGGTGGTGAGGATGTGGTATCTTGCCAGAGGTTCTAGTGAACCATGATTCTGTCAGACCCTTCTGGGACAGTCTTCCCTCCCTTTTCTTTGCATTTTCTTGTGTGCCCATCTGTCACTGCAAGGCCATTGCTAATGATGTGTGATGTAGGTACATTACGACCTTCATTAGCTGCTCTATCAGCAGGCTGCTGCTGCTGCTACCTGGTACGGCGCTTGGCTGCTGCATCCTGCCAGGAGTTCGTGTGAATACCGTGTCTTTAGGGGAGTTTGTGGCCACATACTAACTCAGCTCTCTTCTTCATGTTGCTCTCCTACCAGGGTTTAGTTTTCCTACTCAGGAATTTTAGAATAGTATCATCCCAAACCTTTAGCTTTTTTTTTTTAATTTTTGAGACCAGTTCTTACTACATAGCTCTGGCTGACTTGGAACTCATTATGTAGACCAAGCTAGCCTCCAGCTCACAGAGATCATCTTGTCTCTGCCTTCTGAGTGCTGAGATAAAAGGGGTGCACAACCACAAGCAGCTCAACCCTTTAATTTTTGTTTTTAATGAGAACTGTCTCCTCTCACTTTCCTTAAGCCCTTCCCTTCGCTGCCACATAGCTTTTTACTACCAAGGGCTTCTATTGGTCCTCTTAGGACACTTCATAGGAACCATAGCTATGGACTTGAATTGCATTGAAGTCTTTCAAGCAGATCGGTATATTTAAATTTTTTCGGTTAGTTTTAATTTCTGTGTATGAATGTCTTGCCTGTATGTATGTATGTATGTATGTATGTGCACAACAAGCATGCCTAGTGCCCACGGAGGCCAGAAAAGGCGTTAGATTCCCTGGAACTGGATGGTTGTAAACCCTGGGAACCGAACCTGGGTCCTCTGCAAGAGCAACAAGTACTCTTGCCACTGAGCCATCTCTCTATCCCCACCCCCAAATCAGTATTATTTAGGATATAAAGCTGGAGTCATGGGGGGCTAGACATTCATGCTTGATGTGTGTTGTTGTATGTGTGTATGTGTGTTGTATGTATGCATTGTGTGTGTGAATGGCATGTCGTATTATGTGTGTGGAGTGTGTATTGTGTGTGTGCTGTATGTGGTATGTTGCGTGTATGTTGTGATGTGTTATGTGGTATGTGTGTGTGTGTGTGTCTCCTACCTCACCCTCTGCTGATGCTACAGGCCTGTGTCACTGTGTTCTTCTCAGGACCCTCATTTCTCAGGAATAACACCTAGGCAAAGTAAACCGAGATATCAAGTGAGGTTTGTGCCTACCACTCTCTAACAGCAGGACAGGCCCATTTTAAGAGAGTTGCGAGAATATTCTTTCAGCAGCCCCTCTCCACCACCCCAGAAACCCCTGCACCATGTAAGATGTGGCACCTCTTAAATGGACCAACCTCTTCTGGAAGAAGCAGGGGTAGAGGGCTTATTATGCAAACATAATAAGGAAGTATTTATTATGCAAACGGCAACTGAGTTATGTGTCCTTTAAGACTACTAAATAGTTTTTAATTACTGCTATATCAGTAAATCCCATAAATATGCAAATGCAATTAGTTCACAAAATAGGCCTTAAATATCTTTATTCCTCTCCAACAAAGTTCTTTGAAGTTAATCGCTAACTCTCTTTGTTCAGTCCCTTGGCAGTTGTGCTAAAATTGACAAGAATTTTGACAGATGTACATATTCAAGGAGAACCAAGGTTTCTGAACACATCTGGTCAGGCTGGATGGAGGAGGAGAACAGATCAGTGCTCTAACCAAGCTCGGTATCCACTAAGTACATCCCCTCCTGCAATTTATTTTCTGTGCTGTTGCTTTTTCTTTGCTTTGTGAGACAGTCTCAGTCTATAGGCACTGATCTCATAGTGATCCTCCTGCTTCAGCATCCCTGAGATTACTGACATACACTATCTTTCCATTTGTGATTCATTGACTTGTTTATTTTACTTTAGACAAGATCTTGTGGAGTGCAAGTCAGCCTGAGGATGGCACTGGACTTCTGGTCCTCTTGGCTCTCTTTCCTGAATGCTGAGATTCCAGGTGTGCTCCACCACATCTGTTTCTCGATGGGGCTGGGGACTGGACTCCGTGATTTGTGTGTGCTAGGCAAGCACTCTACCAACTGAGTTACATCACAGCCCCCATCCCATATGTAATTTTCATGAAATAAATATCAACTCAACTACTGAGGTCACACTTCAAATCCAAGCTTATGCCTTATGTTTGATTTCCCTCTAAATAGAAACTTGCATTAAACAAAATGTATTTTCTGGTTATTAATTGATCAGTTAATTAGCACAGGCAGTCACAATGGCTTATGCCAGTAGTCACAGTCCTTGGGATACTATTGCACGAGATTAGAGTGAGTTCAAGGCTAACCTAGGCTACAGTGTCTTTTAGGACATACCCACAGGCCAAACCAATATAGACAATCCCTTACCGAATTGAATCTCTCTTCCCAGTTGATTCTAGGTTGTGCCAAGTTGACAATTATAGCTAACCGTCACACCGTGGATATTGTGAAGGTGGTCCTGTGGTGTAGAAGGGTCTTCTATTTGTGTATTGCCCTCATTGGTTAAATAAAGAAAACTGCCTTGGCCTTTTGGTAGGACAGCCCTTAGGTGGGCGGAGTAGATAGAACAGAATGCTGTGAGAGAGAAGGCAGTGTGGCAGACGCCATGCTTCTCCAGCACAAGATGGACACTGGTTAGACTCATGCCGGTAAGCCACGACTCGTGGTGACACATAGATGATTAGAAATGGGTTAAACAAATATGTGAGAGTTAGCCAATAAGAGGCTAGAGCTAATGGGCCAGGCAGTATTTCAATGAATACAGTTTCCGTGTAATTATTTCGGGTACACACCGGGAGCCTGGACAGAACAAGGGGCCCGGCGCCGGGAACACAGCCCGAGCCCCTCAATACAACAGTCCTGTTTGTCTCCATAACTCCAGCACGGACCTAATGAATGCTCAGCGAATGTTCAGAAGGATGGAAGTAAGAAAAAGTGAACAAATGAACAGAAATGGGTTTTCTTCGGCTTGCACAGAAAGGGCACACTTAGAGGGGTCCAGCTTTCACAAGCTCACACTCAAGATGCTATCTTTTTGCACCATCTCATAAAGCACAAGGAGGTGGATGGTTTGGATTGGAGCCAGACTGCTGCTGTTTATTGGGTTCAGCAAGCAAGCAGTGCAAAGGGCAATAGACAGACGCAGGCACAAGTAGATCTGCCTCTCTTTGGGGGTCTCTGAGACTGTCCACAGCCCACAGTTTTGTAAGTCCTCGGGAGTAAGATAGTCTCCTTGACACAGAAGGAACTGAGCCAAGTGTGGTAACTCACATCATTAACCCCTACTGCTTGGGAAGGTGAGGCAGCAGGATTGTCATGAATTTGAGGCCAGACTGGGTTATGTAGTAAATTCGTGGCAAACCAGAGCTACCCAGGAAGACTATCTTAAAAGGGGGTGTCATGGGGTGTGGACTGAGGAGTGGTCAGTAAAGTGCCTGCCAAGTGTGGTGGTTTGAGTAAGAATGGCGGCCCCCATAGGCTCATCTATTAGAATGCCTAGTCATCAGGAAGTGGCACTATTTGAAAAGGATTAGGGGTGTGGCTTTGTTGGAGAAAGTGTGTCACTGGGGGTGAGCCTTAAGGCTTCAAAAACCCATGCCAGGCCCAGTCTCTCTCTCTCTCTCTCTTTGCTTATGGATCAGGATGTAGATCTCAACTACTGCTCCTGCCTGCCTGCATATTGCCATGGTTCCCACCATAATGATAAAGGACTAGACCTCTGAAGTTGTAAACAAGTCCCCAGTTAAATGCTTTCTCTTATAAGAGTGGCTGTGGTCATCGTGACTGGGATACCAGGTAAGCATTGAGGACTGGAGTTCAATCACCAGAACCCATGTGAAAAGCCAAGCTAGTTATGCAGTCCCACAGTCCCAGCCCTGAGACTTGCTGACCAGCCAGACTAGCCAAGTCCGTAAACTCCAGGAGTCTCAAAACACAAGGAGAGCCCTAGAAGATGATTTCCCAAATTAAGAGAGAGTTATACATGTGTGGGTGTGTAGAGGCCAGAGGAAGATACTGTTGCCCTGTGTTGGCACTCCACCTTATGCCCCTGAAATAGCATCTCTCACTGAACCTGGAGATGGGTTATTTTGGGGAGGAGGGGAGGGTGGCTGACCAGTAAGCCCCAGAAATAATCCTCCCCTTGATCCACATTCCTGGAACAGGGATTATAGGTTGGTTTGGCCATACTTGGTTTTCAGGCGCTAGGGATTTGAATTCAGGTCCTCACGTTTGTGAGCTATTGCTTCGGCCCTGTTTAAAAAGTTTCTTATCTGGATGTATTAATTATATATAATAACAGATTTTATTATGACAGTTTCATGTGTGTATGTAATTTTTATCACACTCATCCCCCTCCTTATCCCCTTCCCACTCTTGCTGATTCCATTTTGAATTCTGTTTATGTTATTATTGGGACAAAGTCTCACTCTATGGCCTAGTTCCAGGCTGGCATGGAACTTACTGTGCAGTTGTTCTGGCTAATTTTATGTCAGTTTGACCCAGGAAAGAGTCATCAGATAGAAGGGAACATCAATTGGGAAATTTTTCTTAATTAGTGATGGATGGGGGAGGGCCCAGGACATTATGGATGGTACCATCCCTGGGCTAGTGGTCCTGGGTTCTATAAGAAAGCAGGTAAGCACTCGGGAGAGCAGGCCCTGCACCTCACCTGGGCAGCACCCTATTGTCAGGGGTGCAGGTGAGCCACCCGGAGAACATGAGCATGGAGACCTGGTTGTGTCCCTCATCTGCCGTACGATGGCAGAGGTGGAGAGCGGGGAGTGAGAGGGCTGGCTCTGCCCCTCACTAGCTACAGCACTTGGGAGAGTGGCCCCTACACCTCTCATGGGCAACATAATAGAGCTAGGCCTGGAGGTGTAGGTGCGGAAGAGCAGACCCCAAGGCTGTGAAAGCAGGAGAACTGGCTCTGCCCCTTGCTTATCGCTTCCACGGGTGAACTAGCCAGGGCAATGCTGGAGAGCTCACCCTGGTGTCAAAGACAGGGGAGAGTTGGCAGACTGACCAACGCTGCAACTACCCTGGCCCAGAACCAGGGTTATGAATTGGCCCACCTCAACACCTACCCCACCTATCTGCTGGAGCGCATGATGGGATCGGTCCTGCAGACCCAAAGTTACAAGACCTCCATGACACGGGGCAACAGGATAGCCAAGAGGAATCCCGGTGAGGGCCCAACATCATTAGTGTAGCAGAAACTGGAGGCCTCAAACCAGACCAATGACTCTTTGCAATGAACTCTGGGCAGTGGTGGCGCACGCCTTTAATCCCAGTACTCAGGAGGCAGAGCCAGGTGAATCTCTGTGAGTTCAAGGCCACAGGATGAGTTCTGGGTCAGCCAAGGCTATGTGCCAATCCTCCTGCCTTAGCAGCCTGAGAGCTAGGATTACAGGCATGCGCTATGACACCCAATTTAGAAGCTGGTTTGCTTACTTGCCCATTCCTTCCTGTACTATGTGAGGAACTGTGCTGCTGGATGTAAACAATGAAAAGAGAAGAAAGTACCAGAGACCAGGGTGGAGACTGAAGATGAGAAGCTTTCAGAGCTCTTTCTCGACCACCAGAGAAGAGGCAGCCGCCCTCCTGAGTTCTTCCCTAGCCAGACAGTGGTGGCGCACATCTTTAATCCCAGCACTCAGGAGGCAGAGGCAAGAGGATCTCTGAGATCAAAGCCAGCCCGGTCTACAGAGCAAGTTCCAGGACAGCCAGGGCTACACAGAGAAACCCTGTCTTGAACCAACTCTTCCCCTACCCCCCCCCCCCAAAAAAAGGCCAAAAGATGGAGAAGTAGACAGGAGGAAGCCAGACAGGGCAGAGGAAAGTGGCCTTTGTACCCAGGCCTGGAGACATACACCTCTAATCTCAGCCTTTGGGAGACCAATGCTGAAGGATCCCTAAGAATTTGAAGTTAGTTTAGTCTATAAAGCAAGTTTAAGGACAGCCTGGGCCACATAGAGAATATAAGGCAAGACCCTATCTTGGGTGGGGGCAGTGGCTAGGAAGCCGGGGATATAACTCAATTGGTAGAGTAATTGCCTAGGACATATAAGCCCTGGGGTCCATCCATGATACTACAGAAGCTAAGAACCTTAGTAGGAGACCGTAAACCCAGCCCTGGGGTAGTAGAGGAAGGAGGATTAAGAACTCAAGGCCACCTACAGCTACCTAGAGAGTTGGAGGCCAGTGTAGGCTATATGAGACCTCAGGGATTTGGTTTTTTGTTTTTTGTTTGTGTGTGTATATGTGTTTTGTTTTGTGTTTTTCTTTTTGTTTGTTTTGTTGTTTTCTTTTGTTTAGAGAGAGTGGCCTTTGTCCTGTGTACAGGTAAAAAGTGACAGCCAGATAGTGAGGTGAGAACACCGTGCCTTCCAGGGGACCACAAGCACGTTGTAAAATGGTGGGCAGATAATTCCAGACTCCCATGAGTTGAATAGATTCACAAGTTCATGACACAGAATGCTAACGGGGCTTAAAATAGGAAACCGAAATATTGTATAAGTCTGTATAAGCTCTGTGATTATAATGCTGTCTCCAAAGGGCCTGTGGCAATTACTCTAAAAGGCACAACAGCTGTATTTGTTCCCTTGTTGCCATTGCTGAAATTGACACTGTCATTGCTCCAGGAGGAAGGCTTGGCACTAATGATAGGGGGGCTGACTATGGCTGGAGTGTGACAGACCTCTAGTTACGGCCCTTAAAGACTGAGCAAGGAGTAAATGAATAAAGCTCTCTGGAAGCCAGTCTCAGCGATGGATGTAGTCAGAGCGCCACCTTGTGGAGGCCCTTCAGCTTGCTGCAACACTTTCTATGCCGTGAGAAAACTACAACCAACCTACTTTGAATTATTTGTTTATTTGTTTATCTTGGCTTTTTGAGGAAAAGTCTCATTGTGCAGCCCTGTGTGGCCCCGAACTTGTGGACTTTCCTGCCTCTGCCTCCCAAGCACAACGCACCATTCTTTAAATCATGCTTGTTGGTTTATTGAAACGAGGTCTCCTGGGTAAAGGAGGATGACCGTGAGCTCCAGATGCTCCTACGAGTACCTTCAGAGACTGGAACTACAGGCAGTTCCTACCTCCAGCATTAAACTGTCGAATTTATCACATTTACGTGTTTGCTTGTTGTGCATGTGAGCGTATGTCTGAGTTCATGTGCAGGCCAGAGGACAGCCTTCAGGAGCCGGCTCTTCACTGTGTGGGGCCGGGGGATCGAACTCACGCTATCAGACTCCTTGGCAGGTGCCTATAAATGATGAGGCATCCTGCCGACCCTAAACTTTATTCTTCACTTTTTTAACATTTCTTTGGAATCTTCACATCATATGCCCCAATTCTGCTCATTCCCCAGTCCTCCCGTATCTGCTCTTCACCCTTGCAAGTGCCCTGCCCCCGCAAAAGAAAAGTTAAAAAGAAAAATTAAACCAAACCAATCAACCCACCAACTAACCAAACAACAACAATAAAAAACAAAACAGAACTAAACAAAATAAAGCCCTCTCAGCTCTTCCATCTTTTGTTGTTGTTGTTGCTGATGTTTAGTTTTTTTTGTGTTTTTTTTTTTTTTTTTGGTTTTCAAGACAGGATTTCTCTATGAGCCCTGGCTAACCTGGAACTAGCTCTTATAGACCAGGCTGGCCTCGAACTCACAGAGATCCGCCTGCCTCTGCCTCCCTGAGTGCTGGGATTAAAGATATGCGCCACCCCCACCCCTTCCCAACCCCCCCCCACTCCACCCCACCCCCACTGGCTCCTCCATCTTTCCCACTTGAGTGGAAGTGGGAGCTGAGGTATGTCACCCAGCGTGCTTTTGTCCATTCGGCTTTCCTTGAAAATGTTCATTGCCATGAGTCATTGGTCTGGTTTAAGACCTCTAATTTCTGGCACACCACCATCACTGGACCCTAAACTTCATTATATACTGTTTTTAGATTATTTGAAAGTCATGTCACTCTTCAATTTGTGTCATCACCCTTCTTTTGCTCTTAATTTCGCTCTGGGGGTTTCCCAGCACGAACCCACACCCGCCTGTCCACTCCAGTCGCTTTCAGTGTACAGCTGTCAACTAGATACCTGCCCCACACTAACTTCTTCACTCTTGCTCCTTCAACTCTTGATTCAAAGTCTTCCAATTTCCTTAAGTGACTTTTTTTTTTTTTTTTTTTTTTTTTTTGGTTTTTCGAGACAGGGTTTCTCTGTGGCTTTGGATCCTGTCCTGGAACTAGCTCTTGTAGACCAGGCTGGTCTTGAACTCACAGAGATCCACCTGCCTCTGCCTCCCGAGTGCTGGGATTAAAGGCGGGCGCCACCACCGCCCAGCCCTTAAGTGACTTCTTAAGAGTAGAATCACTAAGAATAGATGGAGCATGAATAATAAAAACCCAGAGACAGATATTGGGGTTCAAGCCAAAGACCAGAAAAGCAAAGCAGCCAAGCCACTAGAGAGTTCTTACCTCTATTAAATCTTCAAACTGAAAAAGAGAGCAAGTTCCTGTCTCATCCCTCTTTATATTCCTCTCCAGTGCTGGGATTAAAGGCTTGTACTACTGCTACCTGGCCTCTATGGCTAACTAGTATAGCTGCTAGGATTAAAGGTATGTGCCACCACTGCCTGGCTTGTATGGTTGACTAGTGTGGCTGTTTTGCACTGATCTGCAGATAAGCTTCATTTGTTAAAATACAAATGAAATATCACATTTCCCCTTTTTTGTCTAAAATAAAGGTTATAATCTAAGAAAAATATATACAATAAGTACAATAACTATATACAGTATATACAGGCAATAAATACATCAACAATGTCTAGTTCATTTGCATCTGACAAATTCAGAGAAAATACTCCATATCTTTCTTATCTTGGTGAGTCCAAATTCTTGTACCTAATTTTCTTTTTATCATAACTTGCTTTCTGCATCTGGCAAACAAAGAAAACTATAACTCTCTAGTCTTCAACTCCCTCAGAGACCTAAGAAGAAAATAATATTAACTGAGTAAGCAGGAAGTGCCAGCAAGCAACTTCCAAAAATTGTGAGAAATGACAGAAAGAGCTGGCTGCCTGGACTGTCACCCAAAGTTCCTCTGAAACATTGGGGGCATCCACCTTAGGTATACAGGCTTAGCACATTTGACAGACATTTCTGTGAAGCAGGGTATTCTGAAGGGCTGTCCTACCTTGTCTTGACAATGTTTGGCAGTCACTTTCTTTTGTGTCCTGCTTGTCTAATTAGGACAGCATATTGTCAGCAGTCAAGGCAAGGGCATTTTTTGCCCAGTGGTTTATTTTTGCCACAAATAAAGTAAACTCCATGTGAACTTTCTTCAATGCCCATTATCTTCTCTAAAGTAGATTGGTGCTGCCAGGAGCAGACATGTCTCATTGTCATAAAAAAGAGCCTATGTTAAAATATCTTAAATGCCATATTCTGTAGATTTCCAAAGTGTTTGTAAATGACCTGTCTATCTAAAATATATCTTTGTTTGATCTTGAAAACATATCTAATGTGACTACAAGTTCAATTATAATAGGTGATTAACTACTAACCTGAATTTCCTTATTATCCTAAATAGTTGATAATAAAAATTAAGAGCTAGAAATTTGCATCATTGTTAAATGAGTTGAATAGGTACAATACCTTGAGCAACAGTAGAAATGTATGTACAGTATATTCTAACAAAATTAATTTCAAATTTATATCAATATACAAAATTTGTATACAGTATAAAAAATCCGCTAGGCGGTGGTAGAACAAGCCTTTAACCCCAGCACTCGGGAGGCAGGCGGATCTCTGTGAGTTCGAGGCCAGCCTGGTCTGCAAGAGCTAGTTCCAGGATAGGCTCCAAAGCTACAGAGGAACCCTGTCTTGAAAAACCAAAATATATGTGTGTGTATATATGTGTGTGTGTGTGTGTGTGTGTGTGTGTGTGTAAAATCCAATCCAATGTAAAACATTTAAAACTAATAGTTGCTTTTTAAAAATAGATTCAATAATTTACCTTTTTATCTTATCATATCTATATCCTCCCTTTTTTTTAGAGTAGATTCAATAATCTACCCTTTTATCCTATAATATTTATATCCCCCTTTTTTCTCTTCAAAATAAGAACCTTGAATCTAATTTCCTTTGTTTAGCTTTTAACTGTAACCAATAACAACTTGTAACCAACCCCCTAAACAATGACAAATATCCATAACCCATTGAAAGACCAAAAACCACCCACCCTACCTGTTGGAAATGTGGATGTCGTATTCTTTTTTTTTTTTAAGGTTCTATACCATTTTATTCAGCAGATTTAATTTTTACAAACATTAAAAAAAAGCAAACTAGGAGAGGACTCTCTGTGGCACTGTTTAAAATGACAGGGACCAGGCAATCTCATGTCTGAAGGTGTGCTCCCCACTCAAGCAAGCAGAAGGGTCAGTGGCAAAAACCTGCTTTCCATCTCCCCTAGCCTTAAAACAGGACAGAACAAGATGGCCACACCCTGACCACTGAGACCAGAAGTGGCAGCTAAAGTGTACCAGAACTCTGCTCTGGGTTCTCAATGTTTTCTCAATAAGGCTTCCGTTTCTCCTCCCAGCTTGACATAATGCTTTAAGTGGCTTTTACTATTTAGATATCTCTTCCACCACTTTTACTTTCTTCTTTTTTTTCTTTTTGCTGGTATCACTGTCCCCATGTCCAGCTCCGCCCCCACTTTCTGGCACAGTTTTAGGCTTCTTGTCCTTCTTGTCCTTCTTTTTCTTCTCCATCACCTGGGGAGCTACTGGAGGGGTCTCGTCACTTTCACCCTCACTCTCCCACTTCCTTTTTGTGGCTTTTACTGCAGCAGCAATTAGCTGAGGGGCTTGTACTGCTTCAGCAACCAGTACCTTCTTGCCAGAATCACTGTAATCAATGTAGTCCTGTTTCCAAGTGGCAGGGGTATTGTCTGTGGGTTTGCCATGCTTGTCTAGAAGGCCCTGCTTGACCATCATCTTCTTCTGACTTGCCTTTGGACCTAAACCCCACTTACGAGGATAAGTGTCTCTCTCCATGATCACCCTCTTTATCTTGGCTACTATGCTATGATCACAGGTAGAAATCACTGCTGTAGTCATCAAAGCAATAGCCATGCAGATAGCTTCCCCCTTGGTGGTAATGACCACAATCTCCTGGTTGACCTCAATGCCATCCTCATATCGGAGAACACCAGGAAGCATGATCTTGGCCCCATAGCATATTGCATTCACTGCACTATCTTTCATAACCAGCCGTTTATGAGATG
Source organism: Ondatra zibethicus (assembly GCA_004026605.1). NCBI lineage: Eukaryota > Metazoa > Chordata > Mammalia > Rodentia > Cricetidae > Ondatra > Ondatra zibethicus. The sequence continues at coordinate 213,109 of PVIU01001062.1, read as the reverse complement.
TCAGCAGCTTTTCCAAAGGGTAAACAACTCGCCGCAAGTAAGTCTCATCCTTATGGTTATCGTACAGCCACTGAGCATCCAGTACATCATGCATCGTCACCATGTGGTCTTTTTCACTCATGACTCCAGAACGCACCCTCCGAAGTTCCTGCATCTGACCACCAACTCCCAGTAACAAGCCCAGGTGTACGCATAGTGTCCGAATGTAAGTGCCGGCTTCACAGCTCACCCAAAAGATTCCTAATCTTCTTCCAGGATCATACTCTATCATTTTGCTCTCGTAGATGGTCCTCACTCGAAGCTGCCTCTTTACTGCAGCAATAAGTGGGGGTCGCTGAAACAGGGCACCTGTCAAAGTTTCTAGGGCCCTAGAAAGCTGAGTGCTGCCTTCAATAGCATTGTGCAGCCGGACAATTCCCACATACTCTTTGCCTGCACTCTGTTGTGATTTTACCAAACGAGTGGCTCGTTCGATGCACACAATTAAACAACCAGTCACTTTGGGATCTAGTGTGCCACTGTGACCTGTCTTCTCTACCCGAAGTATTCGTCGGATCCAGGCTACCACCTCATGGGAAGAGGGGTTAGAAGGCTTGTCAAGATTAATGAAACCTGTCCTGATATAGTCCCCAATCTCCCTCTTCAAAGGATTTGAACCACAAGGAATAGGCGTGTAGTGTGTTGTCTTTACATTTAGCTTATCAAAATCCTTTAGTAACAAGGGCCATTGAGAAGTGTCCAATTGAGCCACTTTGGATTCTGGTTTGATAAGAAATTCTTCAGCATGTTGTATTTCGGCTACATCATCTTCTCGTAACGGCTTCCGGTCTTTTTTCTTTTTATGCTTCTTTGGCAAAGTAATTACTTCTGCATCCATCATCTTATACCGCACCACGTGCGCCCTGCCCAAGCTGTCACCTAGATGTCGTATTCTTAAATTTACTTCCTGCTGTCTGGAAGTGATGGTATCTTTAGGGGATCCTGAAAAAGAAAAATTTGAATTAATTGTCAAGTCCTGGGAGAGGTAGCTGTATTTGTTGCCCAGGCTCCACATAACGGTACAGTGCAGGGTTTGAGTCCTGGCTAGAGTAGTCTGTTAAGCTGGACCATCTCAGCTAGCCACCTTGAAATTGTTCTGAGCAGTTTGTATTCCAAAGCTGATCTTTAAGTGGTGTCTTTCAGCTTAGTGGTGTTATCATAGTCCTAGAGAAATCATCATTTTGGGGCCCCATTCTCCTTTTGGAGACTTCAAAGGTTGCTGTTAGGTGAACTCATAGTTCACTGCAGAAAGCTGATAGAGACTGAATCATGAACAGGAAGGCAGATGAAGCCTTTTTCTAGAATTAGTACTTTATATGATCATTAATATCATGACAAAAAGTTTAAAATACATACATGTATGTTTATATTTTATAAATCTTATACCTTAAGAAAAACTGTTAAAGACTCAATATAAAAATCAAAGAACTATGAGATTAGTGGTAATAAAATAGTTCTTAAATATTTGTTTTTCTTCTGTCCCATATCAAGTGACTCTTCTGACATGAGACAGATTTTGGATTTCATTTTAATAAGCATGCTTGGGTTTAAGGAAGGAGAGAGCCACACTCCAAGTCCAAAGACATCTTTAGTCTTTAATTGGACAGAGTCTAAAGAAGATCATTTGCATTATATGTCTGTAGAGAATAGCAGAAATAAACATTTGGAAAGATTTTTGAAATTTTTCCTGTTGGAAATGTGATATACCAATAGGCCAATTTGTTTCTTTTCTTGAGACATTTTTTTCTGAGTGATTTGTCTTTTTATTGAGATGTCTCATTTGCCCACTCACCTTCAGATTGCTTAGTTGGATACCTTTATTCTTCTGAAAATTCTTCTGAAACAAAACCCTTTCCAAAGCCTAATTTTGGGAAGATTCTCTTTTGGCAAGTTATATCTGACCAAATGAAAAGCATTTGTTAGTTTTATAGGTTAGTTATATAAAGAACTAATAGTACATTTCCTTGGCTTATTGCCATGTGATGGAAAAGTCTTTTTTAAACCTTTGCTATAGACATGATAATTTTTGTGAAATTCTGAGGCCTTCATTACATTTTAAATCAATAATTGAACAATTTCTACATTACCTTCTGCTAGAAGGCCTGGCAGATCCATATGGGATCAGATGTGTTATGTATATGGGATTATTCCTATTCCTGATTGTATCTTGTAACTTAATAAATAATAAAGTTACTACTGTATCATCTGGTATAAATTCAGTGATTTCAACAACTCTTTTTTGGCATATTGAAAATTGGTAAATATATTGAGAGTTTCTTTAAAATCCCTTAGTACCATGAGAATAGCATATAATTCTGACTTTTCAACAGAATGATAAGGAATTTGATCCACTTTATTTAAATTTTCTGATTTGTAGCCTACCATTCCTGATTTATTTGCATTAGTATAGAATACAGGGACTCCAGTTATTGGTGTGTCCCATACAATATGAGGAAGGATCCAGTAAGTTTTCTTTAGAAGTTGAACTCTCTCGCTTTTGGGATAGTTGTTAATCTCTCCCAAACAATTAGTACAAGCTCTTTGCCAGGGTTCACTTTCTTTCTATAATTTGTCAATTGCATCATTATTAAAAGGAACTATAATTTCTGCTGGGTCTATTATTGCTAATTGATGAAATTTATTTTCCTTTTATAATTAGCTTAGAGAACTTTTTCATATAAGTTTTTAGTTTTTCACTTGGTTTATGTGGTAAAAAAAAAAGATTCATTCTATGATAATATCTTCCCTCTGTATTATAATTAGCTCAGAGACCTTTTTCATGTAAGTTTTTAGTTTTTCACTTGGTTTATGTGGTTAAAAAAAGATTCATTCTATGATAATATCTTCCCTCTGTATTAAAATTCCTGTAGTTGAATGTTTGGAGGGTAATGATGATCAGAAAGCAGTTCAGAATCAGATCCACATGATCCACATGTGACTTCTGTAATTTCTCTTGAATCAAAGTCAATTCTCTCTCAGCTTCAGCTGATAAATCCCTGGGACTATTTAAGTCCTTGTACCATCTAAGGTTTTGTTTAAATTAATCAGGTCATCAGAACCTGTCTCAATAGTGCACCATAGATGGGAAATATCTCCTAGCAATTTTTGGAAATCATTAAGAGTCTACAATCCAGAGGCAGCAAACTCCAAAAGAGCAGGACTAAGCCAACGACCTGGGACAGAGCGGGCCTGAGACAGCAAGCTCCATGGGAGTGGGAATGGATCCAGACCAGGAACATTTCTAGAGAAAGAACTGAGCTAGTGACCTGGGCCAGAGCAGACCTGAGACAGCAAACTCCAAAGGAACAGATACAGGGGAGCAAACACTGAGTGAATGGACCAGAGCCAGAGACCATTGAGGGTCTGGGCATGAATCTGGGACCTTCAAGGGAGTAGTCCTGAGCCAGGACCCCTGTGGGTCTGGGCATTGAGTCTAGGACCTCCGAGGAACTAGGCCTGAGCCAAGACCTCTGCAGGTCTGGGTGTGTGTCTGGGACCTCTGAGGGAGTAGGCAGGAATCAGAGATCTCTGCAGGTCCAGGTGTGAGGGAGTAGGCCTGAGCCAGAATCTGTGGGTCTGGGCATCAGTCTGGGACTTGAAAGGGAATAGGCAGGAACCAGAAACCTCTGTGGGTCATGGCGTGAGTCTGGGACCTCTGAGGGCATAGGCCTGAGCCAGGTTCTCTGTGGGTCTAGATGTACCCAAGCTGGGAACCTCCAAGGGAGTAGATCAGAGACCTTTGCAGGACCAACCCCAAGCCAGAGACCTCTGCAGGAGCAAATCCAGACCAAGGTTTACAGAAACATATCTGGGCCAGCAACATAGGTCAGATCGGGCCTGAGACAGCAAACTCCATGGGAACAAAGCTTAGGAGTGCCGAGCGACCTCCAGGAACATGGAGTGACCAACTGGGTAACTAGAACGGGGGCACCGAACTGTACCACGAGGAACAACCATCTGAGCCTTGGATTCACTGGCATCTAAAAGATTAATCACGAGAATCACAGACAGCCCCAACCACACCAATTAGAGGAAAAGATGAGTAGACAAGGTAAGAACACCACAAAGAACAACATGGTAAAATCTAGAGAAGAGACCTTACAACAGCAAGACCTGAACAACTGAATATAGATGAAGCAGAAGAAAATGACCTAAAAAATAATTTCAGGAGAATGTTTGAAACTCTTAAAGAGGAAATGAGAATTTCCCTCAAAGAAATGGAGGAAAAGCCAAACAAAAAATTGGAAGACAGCAGCAAATCCCTTAAAAAAAAAAAACAAGAAAAAGCAATCAAACATATGAAAGAAATTATTCAAGACTTAAAAACTGAAATAGAGACAATAAAGAAAACACAAGCCAAGAGAATTATAGAAACAGAAATCATGAGAAAACATTCAGGAACCACAAATGCAAGCATAAACAGCAGACTACAAGAGATGGGAGAGAAGATCTCAAGTGCTGATGATACAATAGAGTAAATAAACTCATCAGTTATAGAAAACATTCAATCTAACAAAAGCTTAACCCAAAATATGGGACACAATGAAAAAGCCAAACTGAAGTATAATAGGTTTAGAAGGAGAAGTTCAACTCAAAAGCATAGAAAATATATTTAACAAAATCATAGAAGAAAACTTTCCCAACCTAAAGAAAGATATGCCTACGAAGATACAAAAAGAATACAGAACACCAGACTGGATCAAAAAAATGTCCCCTGACCACATAATAATCAAAACTCATTGGAGACAATGAAAGCCAGAAGGTTGTAGTAAAATGTTATGCAGACATTAAGAGGCCATGGATGTCAGCCCAGCCTATTTTACCCAGCAAAACTTTCAATCACCATAAGGACAAAACAAGACATTCCATGACAAACCCATATTGAACCAATACCTAGCCTCAAACCCAGCCCTACACAAAATACTAGAAGGAAAACTCCAACCAAAGGAAGTTGGCTACATCAACAAAAACACAATTGATGGTCTCACAGCAGCAAATCCTAAAGAAGGGGAAAACACACAAATTAACATCACCGACAACAAAAACTAAATTAACAGGAGATAGGATTTACTGGTCATTAATATCCCTTAATACAAATGGACTCAACTCACTATAAAAAGACACAGGCTAACAGATTGAATATGAAAACAGAATCAATCTAGACACTTAAGTAAATGTTAAACATCCTTAGTCATCAGAGAAATGCAAATCAAAACAAATCTGAGATTCCATCTTACACCTGTAAGAATGGCCAAGATCAAAAACACTGATGACAACTTATGCTGGAGAGGTTGTGGGGAAAAGGGAACACTTCTGCATTGCTGGTGGGAATGCAAACTGGTACAAACCCTATGGATGTCAGTGTGGCGATTTCTCAGAAAATTAGGAAACAACCTTCCTCAAGACCCAGTAATACCACTTTTGGGTATATATCCAAAGGATGCTCAATCGTGCCACAAGGACATGTGCTCAACTATGTTCATAGCAGCTTTGTTTGTCATAGCCAGAACCTGGAAACAACCTAAATGACCCTCCATTGAAGAATGGATAAGGAAAATGTGGCACATTTACAGAATGGAGTACTACACAGCAGAAAAAAATAATGACATCTTGAATTTTGCAGGAAAATGGATGGAGCTAGAAAACATTATTTTGAGTGAGGTAACCCAGACACAGAAATACAATCACATGTACTCACTCATAGGTGGTTTTTAAACATAAAGCAAAGAAAGCCAACCTACAAACCACAATCCCAGATAACTTAGACAACAATGCAGAAACATAGAGAGACTTACATAGATCTAATCTACATGAGAAGTAGAAAGTATAATAAGAAAAGATCTCCTGAGTAAATTGGGAGCATGGGGACCTTGGGGGAGGATAGAAACGGGAGGGGAGAGGCAGGGAGGGGAGCAGAGAAAAATGTAGAGCTAAATAAATAAATAAATAATTTTAAAAATTAAAAAAAAGAAAGTGGGAAGTACACTTGAACGCATCGGCACAGAGAACCACTTCCTAAATAGAACCCCAGCAGCACAGACACTGAGAGAAACAATTAATAAATGGGACCTCCTGAAACTGAAAAGCTTCTGTAAAGCAAAGGACACGGTCAACAAGACAAAACGACAGCCTATAGAATAGGAAAAGATCATCACTAACCCCACATCAGACAGAGGTCTGATCTCCAAAATATACAAAGAACTCAAGAAATTGGACACCAAAAGATCACATAATCCAATAAAAAAAATGGAGTACAGACCTAAACAGAGAACTCTCAAGAGAGGAATCTAAAATGGCTGAAAGACACTTAAAAAAATGTTCAACATCCTTAGTCATCAGAGAAATGCAAATCAAAACAACTCTGAGATTCCATCTTACACCATCTTACACTGATGACAACTTATGCTGGAGAGGCTGTGGGGAAAAGGGAACACTTCTGCATTGCTGGTGGGAATGCAAACTGGTACAAACCCTATGGATGTCAGTGTGGCGATTTCTCAGAAAATTAGGAAACAACCTTCCTCAACACCCAGTAATACCACTTTTGGGTATATATCCAAAGGCTGCTCAATCGTGCCACAAGGACATGTGCTGTTCATAGCAGCTTTGTTTGTCATAGCCAGAACCTGGAAACAACCTAAATGCCCCTCGATCAAAGAATTGATTAAAAAAAAATGTGGTACATTTACACAATGGAGTACTACACAGCAGAAAAAAAATAACTACAGCTTGAACTTTGCAGGAAAATGGATGGAACTAGAAAGCATTGTTTTGAGTGAAGTAACCCAGACACAGAAAAAAAATTATCACATGTACTCACTCATAGGTGGTTTTTAAACATAAAGCAAAGAAAACCAGCCTATAAACCGCAATCCCAGAGAACCTAGACAACAATATGGACACTAAGAGAGACTTACATAGATCTGATCTACATGGGAAGTAGATGGTATAAAAAGACAAGATCTAAGTAAATTGGGAGCATAGGGACTTTGGGGGAGTGTTGAAGGAGGGAGGGGAGAGGCAGGGAGGGGAGCAGAGAAAAATGTAGAGCTCAATAAATATGGAAAAAATAAAAAGTAAAAAAAGAAAAAAAACAAAAGGCAAAAAAAAGATTGTGGAATGTTAATCTGATTATATCATTGCTTTAACAAATCACACCCCCACAAATTCATTGCTATGTTAGCCATACATGGTTTTAGTATTCCTCTGTCCTCTGGCCCTATGCATTCGACCCATCTCATGCTCTGCTTTACCTGAGATAAAGTTCCAGTCCCTAAAAGCTGAACATTTACATCCTGAAGAGGCCAATTTGGATGCCAAGATTCTGATGAAATTATTGTTACATCCGCATCTGTGTCTACCAGACCTTCAATGACAATGTCATTTATTTGTACTTTTAATTTTGGTCTTTGTTCATTTATAGAATTTTGCCAAAATTCTCACTTTATGGTTTTTCCTGAAATTTTTGTTCTTTCTTGTATAGCTATTCTATTATCCAGAGCAGTATGGTTTCTTACAATAGGTATTACTTTCTTTAATTGCTCTGGGAAGGAGTTTTCTCCATGATGGCAGGAAATGACTGAACCAAATTTGGCAGAGGGAGTTTCCTGACACCAAAGATTACCTTGAATATTCCTTGTTGACCTACATTCATTAGCCCAATTCCTGCCTTTGCCACACCTTCCATATAATACTAAATAATACATTCTAATTATTCTTAGAAAAACACTGTTTCTAGGAACACCCTGTTTACAATCCCTTTTCAAGATTAACCTTCTTTGCCACAATTATAACATTTTACATTTGATTTTTTTTTTCTCAAACCTCTAGAAATCACCTCTCCTATCCATGCATCATCATGGTCACGAGATTCAATATTACTTATATCTTGAATCCATTTCTCCAAAGGTACTGACATTGCCTTTAGTAGCCTAATTATCACTTTTCATAGAGAATTGGCATTTTCAAAAGCAGAGATTCAATTATTATTTGTCTAGCTTCTGAATTTGGTATCATTCTGCTTACTGCTTAAGTCAATCTTTGTAAGAAATCCAAAATAAAATTTAAAAAGGATTCCCAATTGTCTAACCAAATCTGCCGATGAAGATGTGAGGCTGATTGCTGCTGCGTAGAACAGTATAGGCCTGACTGAATTTCAAGGCAGTTACCTAGTTTGGCAGAAGCCCAAGAAGGAGGTTCAGGGAGAGCCTGAACCCCATGGTGGAGAACCCAGGTGGGACTGGAGCTGACATGCAGCTCTGGCCTGTGCTGTTGGCTCAAAAGCCATAGGCAAACAGTTTCAATGTGAATCCGTATCCCAAATGTTGGGAGCCAGTTGTAACATGAATAATAAAAGCCCAGAAATAGATATTGGGGTTCAACCCAAAGATCAGAAAAGCAAAACAGCCAAGCCACTGGAAAGCTCTTACCTCTGTGAAATCTTCAGACTGAAAAAGGGAAGGAGCTCCTGTCTCATCCCACCTAATATTCCTCTCTAGTGCTGGGATTAAAGGCGTGCACCACCACCACCCGGCCGCTATGGCTAACTAGTGTGGCTGCTGGGATTAAAGGCGTGCACCACCACCACCCAGCCTCTATGGCTAACTAGTGTGGTTGCTGAGATTAAAGGTGTGCACCACCACTGCCTGGCCTGTATGGCTGACTAGTGTGGCTGCTTTGTGTTCTGATCTTCAGGAAAGCTTTATTTGTTAAAATACACATGAAATATCATTACAAATAGGAATAAATAAGGTCCTGGTTTCCCACCCTTGAAAGGTTCTGTAACAGCTGAGAATGTAAGCCTGTAATCAGCATCCTGGAGGCTGGGGCAGGAGGCTTGCCGAGAGTTTGAGGCCAGCATAGGCTACACAGCAAGACTGTCTCAAAACAAACCCAAAAGTTATACTATTATTAAACAATATTATTAAAAAACCATATTGATTTTAGCATATGTTATGAGAGATCAAATTCTATAAGGTCTTAGAAGTTCCCTGCCATCAGGACTTGGCTAAAACTGATTTATTTCATTTACACAATAGGAATCAGGAAATGAACCAGGTGGTGGTGGTGCACGCCTTTAATCCCAGCACTCTGCAGGCAGAGGCAGGTGGATTTCTGTGAGTTCAAGGTCAGCCGGGTCTACAAAGCTAGTTCCAGGATAGGCTCCAAGGCTACAGAGAAATGCTGTCTCAAAAAACAAAAACAGAAAAAAAGAAAGAAAGAAAGAAAAAGAAAAGAAGAAAAAAATGAAAGGGAATGGTTTAACCCTGGGCCTCCAATGGAATCTGGCCATAAAGGCTGCACAAGGGGGCCTGGCTTGCACACTGCCACTCACCCCACTGGTGTGGGACCTTCATGGTCTAGGAGCACAGCAAGAAGGGACTCCTAGAGGTTTCCCACTCTTTCCTTTGATAGACAAAGCTTTATTGGTCTAAGAGAGGTTTCTAGCAAAAGTCTGAGCTGTACCCTTGGCAGTTAGAGGACACAGAAGCCCAGTGGAAGCATAGAAATCGTACCAGGGGTGCAGAGAAGACCTGCAGATGCCATGAAAGGTGCTCCATTGCAGAGAACAGCAGGACCTACTGGAGGTACCGAGTTTCCGGGTCTTCAAGAGACAAACACTATGTGCTGAAGATGAACGTTTGTGATCCTAACTCTACCTCTGGAGTGCTGGGATTACAGGAGTGGCACCATGCCTGGTTTTGTGAGGTACTGGGGATGGGACCAGTGCTTCTTCCATGCTAGGCAAACACTCTTCCAGCTGAGCTACATTCCAACACCCAAAAAACTTGGAAAGCTCTAAGGAACCTAAGGACTAGCTTTTTCAGATTTCAGTCATGCAGTAATGCATTTAACTATTTGCAAATCAACATTACCCCTACCAGGGGATGCTCTTCTCCAAGCCCACGGCCCCACAACAGCTTTGATGATTTTTCTATAAATTTTACCAGAGGCACACAGTCCTGAGCTGATTACATTCTTTTTATAGTGGGTCACCAAGTAATTCTGCGAGTTACAGTGCACAGAGGTTGAGAAGGCACAGTGAGAACATAAACAGAAGCAGACATTCCCAAAGAAGATTTTCAGATGCATTAAAGCAGAAGATACTCACATATTCAACGCAATGCCCATCAAAATTCCAGCAAAATTCTTCAAAGACCTCGAAAGAACGGTACTCAATTTCATTTGGAAAAGCAAAAAACCCAGGATAGCCAAAACAATCCTGTGCAATAAAAGAACTTCTGGAGGCATCACAATCCCTGACTTCAAACTCTACTACAGAGCTACAGTACTGAAAACAGCCTGGAATTGGCATAAGAACAGACAGGAGGACCAATTAAACCCAATAGAAGACCCGGATATCAATCCACACATCTTCGAACACCTGATCTTTGATAAAGAAGCAAAAAATAGCAAATGGAAAAAAGAAAGCATATTTAACAAATGGTGCTGACATAACTGAATATCAACATGTAGAAGAATGAATATAGACCCATATCTATCACCATGCTCAAAATTCAAGTCCAGGGACTGGAGAGATGGCTCAAAGGTTAAGAGAACTGACTGCTGTTCCGGAGGTCCTGAGTTCAGTTCCCAGCAACCACATGATGGCTCACACCCATCTATAATGAGATCTGGTGCCCAGAACACTATATATATAAAATAAATAAATTTTAAAAAATTCAAGTCCAAATGGATCAAAGACCTCAACATAAAGCCAGCCACACTGAACCTTATAGAAGAGAAAGTGGGAAGTACACTTGAACGCATTGGCACAGAGAACCACTTCCTAAATAGAACCCCAGCAGAACAGACACTGAGAGAAACAATTAATAAATGGGACTTCCTGAAACTGAAAATCTTCTGTAAAGCAAAGGACATGGTCAACATTAGGAAACAACTTTCCTTAAGACCCAGTAATACCACTGTTGTGTATATATCCAAAGGATGCTCGATCGTGCCACAAGGACATGTGCTCAACTGTGTTCATAGCAGCTTTGTTTGTCATAGCCAGAACCTGGAAGCAACCTAAATGCCCCTCGATCAAAGAATGGATAAGGAAAATGTGGTACATTTACACAATGGAGTACTACACAGCAAAAAAAAAAAAAAAAAAAAAAAAAAAAAAAAAAAAAAAAAAGCTTGAATTTTGCAGGCAAATGGATAGAGCTAGAAAACATTATTTTGAGTGAGATAACCCAGACACAGAAAGACAATTATCACATGTACTCACTCATAGGTGGTTTTTTTTTAATTTATTTATTTATTTATTTATTTTTAAATATTTATTTATTTATTATGTATACAGTGTTCAGCCTCCATGTATGCCTGCACGCCGGAAGAGGGCACCAGACCTCATTACAGATGGTTGTGAGCCACCATGTGGTTGCTGGGAATTGAACTCAGGACCTTTGGAAGAGCAGGCAATGCTTTTAACCACTGAGCCATCTCTCCAGCCCCTTTATTTTATTTTTTATGGTTTATTTAACTTTATTTTATGTGCATTGGGGCGAAGGTGTCAGATCCCCTGCTACTGGATCTTCAGACAGTTGTGAGCTGCCATGTAGATGCTGGGAATTGAACCCGGGTCCTTTAGAAGAGCAGTCAGTGCTCTTAACCACGGAGCCATCTCTTCAGCCCTCATAGGTGGTTTTTAAACATAAAGCAAAGAAAGCCTACAAACCACAATCCCAGAGAACTTAGACAACAATGCGGAAACATAGAGAGACTTACATAGATCTATTCTACATGGGAAGTAGGAAGTATAAAAAGACAAGATCTCCTGAGTATATTGGGAACATGGGGACCTTGGGGGAGGACTGAAGGAGGGAGGGGAGAGGCAGGGAGGGGAGCATAGAAAAATGTAGAGCTCAATAAATATCAATTAAAAAAAGCAGAAGAAGCTGGGCGTTGGTGGCGCATGCCTTTAATCCCAGCACTCTGGAGGCAGAGTCAGGCGGATCTCTGTGAGTTCGAGACCAGCCTGGTCTACAAGAACTAGTTCCAGGAAAGGCTCCAAAAAGCTTCAGAGAAACCCTGTCTCGAAAAACCAAAAAAAAAAAAAAAAAAAAAAAACAGAAAATAATCATTTGATGGAAATTCATACTGGCCATATACAAGTGAGCTTGTTTGCTTTTGTTTGAGCTTCTTATTTGTAGATGTGGCCACATATGACAGTCACCATGGGGTTTCAGACACATACTAGTGCCTGTTCCCATTGCCCATGACTTCAGAGACAGTCAAGGTAAGCCCGGGTCATTTCGTGTCTGTGTATGTGCATGTGCGCATGCACACAGGTGCAAGTGTGTTTGTGTGTACAGGTGCGAATATGTGTGTTTCCATGTGTGTGGAAGCCAGAGATCAACATCAGGTCATTCTTGACTTTTTCTTTTCTTTTCTTCTTTTTACTTGTTTTTAGTCAGGCTCTCTAGCCAGTGAGTCCCTGGAGTTTTCCTGCTGCCACCACTGGGAACACACATACACACACACACACACACACACACACACACACACTCACAAACATACATGTGCGCATACGCAAGAGAGTATTGCTATGCTGCCCAGGCTGAGGCTCTCAAGTGTACAAGCATGTACCACCACACTACTGAGACTCAGGTTTCTATTGAGCTTGTCATGGCTGGGTCCTACATTTCCCCGTTCACAAGTACCAATGACAGGACCCGATTGTGGGTCCTGCTTGCCCACGGGTTTAAGGAGATAGCATTGGGACCTAAGAACCATTAATTAGCTACTTCCTGTAGGAATTGCACAATGGCCAGCTCAGTCTCCCTTCCCACTTAGGACTAATCCAACAACAAAAAGGTTCAGCTGAGGTCATTACCCTGACTATCTTTTAAGTCAATGTCTCCTTCTCTTCAGTCTTGCTTCTCTTCCTTCTCTCTTGACCCCCAAAACACCCCTCAATAGGATTTCCTTACATGCAGCCCTTTGTTTACTGTTGATGTAAACTGAGGCCAACTGATGCCAACGGCGATCCATGATGACAGATGTCAATATGTTGGACAACCTAAGGTCTGGCTAGCAAGAAGACGCCATCGTTGTTAATGATGCCCACACCAAGAAGTCCAACTCTTCCAACTTTGCTGGTGTTACATTAGAACAGTGTACTGAAGGAAAGAAATGGGTTGCTAGCTAGTGCAATATCTTAGATATTTGAGGTTGTTTGTTGTATTGGTTACTGTTCCTTTGTTCTTCTGTTTCTGCCACTTTGTTTTATTTTAGATAGTCCGGCTTCAAAATTAATAACTGAGGATGACCTTGAACTTCTTTCCTCCACCTCCTGAGTACTGGGGTTACAAGAGTGGTCTTTAAAAGACTGAGTGTCCTGGCTTATCTTGACTAAAGCTCTGAGAAAAAAAATAAGGAAAAACAGAAAATGATTAACCAGTAATTAAATCTATGTGTAAGGGCCTGGAGAGATGGCTCAGTGGTTAAGAGCACTGGCTGCTCTTCCAGAGGTCCTGAGTTCTATTCCCAGCAACCACATGGTAGCTCACAACCATCTGTAATGAAATCTGGCACCCTCTTCTGGGGTGCGGGCATTCATGGAGGCAGAATGTTGTATACATAATAAATAAATAAATCTTTTTTAAAAAATCTACGAGCCTTCAAGGTGGTGGGTCCCTGTATTCAAAGGTAAATAAAACTGAGAACAGGGACTTCACCAGGAAAATAGCTGTGCACAGAAGTCAATTTCCCAGCAAAAAAAAAAAAAATGCTTGTAAGTGCTTGCTCTTTAAATGTCAATTCGGTAAGATCTTCCTTTTAATTAGAATGTTTGATTCATTAATATTTAAAGTAGTCATTGTCATTAACAGATTCAGATCTCTCATCTTATTATCTGCTTCCCATTTGGTTTGTTTGGTTTTGTTTTCTAACACAAGATTTCCCTGTGTAGCCCTGGCTGTCCTGGAACTCTCTGCAGACCAGGCTGGCCTCAAACTCACAGAGATCTGCCTGAATCTACCTCCCAGGTGCTGTAATTAAAGGTGTACACACCACAGCCCTGCCCCAGCTTGCTTCCTACTGCTTTTGTTTCTTCTTCCTTTTTTGCTTTGATTTTATTTACTTTTTAGATAGGTTGACTACGCCAAACTCAAATACAACTGAGGATGACCTTGAACTTCTGATTCTCCTTTTCCCACCTCCTCAGTGCTGGATTACAGGCAAAGCACACGACCACACCCCCTGTAGGAGGTGCTGGAATTTGAACCCAGGGCATCCTGCATACTAAGCAACCATTCCAGTCAAATGAGGTATCTCTGCACTGTTTATATTGTGCTAAGAATCAAGGCAAGGACTTCCCACCTGCTAAAGGAGCTGTATTCTGAAACTCCTGCCTTTGATTTGTTTACATTTCTATCTTCATTACTTATTAGCTTTTAGTTATAGGTTTTTGCTTTTTTATTTAGTAGTTATTGAGATTCATATATGCACTCTTTTCCTTTTCTTCTTTTTTGAAGTAGGGTCTTAATAAAGTCCAGGATAACCCAGTATAAGTAGCCCACCCACACCAGCTTCAAATTTGCAGTAATCCTCATGCCTCTGCATCCTGAGTACTAGGATTGCAGGGTGATGGCGCCATGGCTAGCCATTCTCCTCATGGTCTTCTAGCACAGGTGGGTCTGGTTTCTAGTTTTCTGTCTTTCTTATTGTCTTCCATTCCCTCCCTCACTTCTGTATGTCTGTTTTGAAGTCTTTGTTCACAGTTTCTAAAGCCAGAGGCCTGGATGCTTTTCTATCAGAGTTCCAACCACTAGTCATACTGTGACTGCGGCCTGCTGTTTCTGAGTAAAGCTACACACACCCTTTGTAGAACTTTGGTTTCTGTTTTGATTTCCTTTTCAAAACTGTGGTTGATCTCTGGAGCCTTTGTTAGCCTCTAGGCAGATACTTTTAAGGGTAAACATCCATGCTTCAGAGGTAGGGTATGGGGAGAGGGAAGGCTGCTGCCCCAGTAAAGGGCTGCTTATGGAACCTTCAAAACTGTCATTGTTATTTCAGATAACAGCCTCCCGAGAAACAAGGAGCCAACTAAAAATAACTGATTCATTTGGATTTACTCTTTTTATGAGTCCTAGGATAAACTTTACACATTATAATACTAAATTCTCCACCCGGAGGCTTTCCTGTGTGCCTGAGTGTCTGTGTGTGTGTGTTGTGTGTGCGCTTTCACATGTGTGTGAGAGAGGGAGACATAGAATTGTTATTATCACATCTATTCATTTTTGTGGGTGTGGGTGTGATTATGTGCTGTGTGCCGCAGCAAGTGACTGGAGCTCAGAGGACAGCTTGCAGGGGTCAGTGCTCTCCTTCCATCATGAGGGTCTTGGGACTCTAACTCGCTTCCTCAGGCTTGGCAGCAAGAGCTTCTCCACAACTGAGCCATCTCCCCAGACCTCTGCTGTGGTTTTGAACAGGTTATATGAGTTCAAACTGAGCATTCTCAGGAATGTGCTCAATTCTGAACGTGATGATGTATTTTTCCAATCTGAGGGTGTGTATTTTTCTCCAATAAAAGCCTGTTTCTGCCAGGCCTGATGGGACAGGCCTGTGATCTCGGCACTGGGAGGCTGGAGCAGTAGGAGCAAGAGTGAAAGGCCAGCCTAGGAATCAGAGTGACACATTCTCCTAAGAACAACTCAGTCCATAGAGACCTTTGAACTCCAGAGTCTTTTTTGCTTGCTGCCCTTTGTCCACTCTTTATGGAGATAGGCTTTTGTTTATCTATCCCAGGCTTGCTGGACTCACTATACAGTTAGTCCTAGTCTCGTCTCAATCTAGACTCATCTCAAACTCATATAAATTCTCTTGCCTCAGTCTCCCAAGTGCTGGGATATTAGTATGCACCGCCACATTCAGCCCTCTTTTCATTTTCAACTCCCCAACTCCCCTGTTTTTGGTTTTGGAGACAAGAGTCTCACTGTGTAACTCTGGCTATTCTGGAGCTCACTATGTAGACCAGGCTGGCCTTGAACTCATGGAGATCCATTTGCCTTTGCCTCCTGAGTGCTGGGATTAAAAGCATGGGCCATTATGTTCCACCTCCCCCAGCTCTAATACATGTATATTCTGTATTTTAACCATAGTCACCTTTTACCTCTCTTATCCCACTCCTACTGAACCCCGTCTTTACAACAAGCCGTCCTCCTAATTTCATGTCTTATCAGTCTTTCAGTGATATTGTCTGACACTATTCCTAGGGAAATGAGAACAAACATCTCCTCACGCCAGATAGAGAACTGTTGACAGATCAAAGTAAGAATACTGAAGTCCAACTTGGCAAACCAATGAGTTTTATTGGGGTTACTTAGAGGAGTGTGGGTGAGGGACACTTATAGGAGCAGAAATAACTCACAAATAAAGCCCATGCCAACATGGGTGACCGTTCAATAAAGCTGGAAACCTGAAACACTTCACAGCTTGCAGGCAGCTGGACAGTTGGAGTGGGTCTCTTTCCAGGCAACCAAGCCTCTCATCTGAGTTCAGCTTATCTGAGAGCATCTCTTAGAAGTTCTTACTGTTTTTATATGCTTGGGGAGGGAGGGACTGTTGCCTGAAGACCAGAAGCAGAGCTAAAGTCACTAGAGGTCAGGCAATAGTGACACACACCTTTAATCCTAGGATTGGGGAGACAAAGTCAGGTGGATCTCTGTGAGTTCAAGGCCACCCTGGGCTACACGGGATTTGTTTAATCCCAGTCCTAGGGAATCATACACCTTTAATTCCAGCACTCAAGGGAATATAAAAAGGAAGGAGAGAGAGGCTTTGTATGCCTAGTTTACAATCGCCCAGCCTTGGTAGAGGTCAGACTTCTCCAGTGGCTTGGCTGCTTTGCTATTCTGGTTTTGGGATTGAACCCCAATTTCTGCCTTTGGGTTTTTGTTATGGGTGCTACAAGGCACCAAGTGGATCTGGTCAGTTTCAGGTCGCTTTTTTTGGCAATATTTATTGAGCTCTACATTTTTTCTGCTCCCCTACCTGCCTATCCCCTTACCCCTTAAATCTTCCCCCAAGGTCCCCATGCTCCCAATTTACTCAGGAGATCTTGTATTTTTCTATTTTCTACTTCCCATGTAGATTAGATCTATGTAAGTCTCTCTTAGTGTCCTCAATGTTGTCTAAATTCTCTGGGATTGTGGTTTGTAGGCTGGCTTTCTTTGCTTTATGTTTAAAAACCACCTATGAGTGAGTACATGTGATAATTGTCTTTCTGTGTCTGGGTTACCTCACTCAAAATAATGTTTTCTAGCTCTATCCATTTTCCTGCAAAATTCAAGATGTCGTTATTTTTTTCTGCTGTGTAGTACTCCATTCTGTAAATGTGCCACATTTTCCTTATCCATTCTTCGACCGAGGGTCATTTAGGTTGCTTCCAGGTTCTGGTTATGACAAACAAAGCTGCTATGAACATAGCTGAACACATGTCCTTGTGGTACCATTGAACATCCTTTGGATATATATCCAAAAGTGGTATTACTGGGTGTTGAGGAAGGTTGTTTCCTAATTTTCTGAGAAATCACCACACTGACATCCAAAGGGGTTGTACCACAGCTTGCATTCCCACCAGCAATGCAGAAGTGTTCCCTTTTCCCCACAACCTCTCCAGCATAAGTTGTCCTCAGTGTTTTTGATCTTGGCCATTCTTACAGGTATAAGATGGAATCTCAGATTTGTTTTGATTTGCATTTCTCTGATGACTAAGGATGTTGAACATTTTTTTAAGTGTCTTTCAGCCATTTTAGATTCCTCTCTTGAGAGTTCTCTGTTTAGGTCTGTACTCCATTTTTTTTATTGGATTATGTGATCTTTTGGTGTCCAATTTCTTGAGTTCTTTGTATATTTTGGAGATCAGACCTCTGTCTGATGTGGGGTTAGTGACGATCTTTTCCTATTCTATAGGCTGTCGTTTTGTCTTGTTGACCGTGTCCTTTGCTTTACAGAAGCTTTTCAGTTTCAGGAGGTCCCATTTATTAATTGTTTCTCTCAGTGTCTGTGCTGCTGGGGTTCTATTTAGGAAGTGGTTCTCTGTGCCAATGCGTTCAAGTGTACTTCCCACTTTCTCTTCTATAAGGTTCAGTGTGGCTGGCTTTATGTTGAGGTCTTTGGTCCATCTGGACTTGAATTTTGAGCATGGTGATAGATATGGGTCTATTTTCATTCTTCTACATGTTGATATTCAGTTATGTCAGCACCATTTGTTAAATATGCTTTCTTTTTTCCATTTGCTATTTTTTGCTTCTTTATCAAAGATCAGGTGTTCGAAGATGTGTGGATTGATATCTGGGTCTTCTATTGGGTTTAATTGGTCCTCCTGTCTGTTCTTATGCCAATTCCAGGCTGTTTTCAGTACTGTAGCTCTGTAGTAGAGTTTGAAGTCAGGGATTGTGATGCCTCCAGAAGTTCTTTTATTGCACAGGATTGTTTTGGCTATCCTGGGTTTTTTGCTTTTCCAAATGAAATTGAGTACCGTTCTTTCGAGGTCTTTGAAGAATTTTGCTGGAATTTTGATGGGCATTGCGTCGAATCTGTAGATTGCTTTCGGTACAATTGCCATTTTTACTATATCAATTCTGCCTACCCAAGAGCATGGGAGGTCTTTCCATTGTCTGGTGTCTTCTTCAATTTCTTTTTTCTTTTTTCTTTCTTTCTTTCTTTTTTTTGGGGGGGGGGGTTTCAAGACACAGTTTCTCTGTGGCTTTGGACCCTGTCCTGGAACTAGCTCTTGTAGACCAGGTTGGCCTTGAACTCACAGAGATCCGCCTGCCTCTGCCTCCCAAGTGCTGGGATTAATCACCTGGCCAATTTCTTTTTTCAAAGATATAAAGTTCTTGTCATACAAGTCTTCCACTTGTTTGGTTAGAGTTACTCTGAGATATTTTATGCCATTTGTGGCTATTGTGAATGGTGTTGATTCTCTGATTTCTTCCTCAGCCCTTTTATCATCTGTGTACAGGAGGACTATTGATTTTTTTGAGTTAATCTTGTATCCTGCTACATTGCTGAATGTGTTTATTAGTTGTAGAAGTTCTTTGATAGAATTTTGGGATCACATATGTAAACTATCATATCATCAGCAAACAGTGAGAGTTTGACTTATTTTCCAATTTGTATCCCCTTGATCTCCCTTTGGTGTCTTATTGTTCTAGCTAGGACCTCAAGAACTATATTGAATAGATATGGAGAGAGTGGACAACCTTGCCTTGTTCAGCAATTTCAGTGGGATTGCTGGGAGTTTCTCTCCATTTAGTTTGATGTTGGCTGTTAGCTTGCTGTATATTGCCTTAATTATGTTTAGGTATGTTCCTTGTATCCCTGCTCTCTCCAAGACCTTTATCGTGAAGGGATGTTGTATTTTGTCAAATGCTTTTTTTGGCATCTAATGAGATGATTATGTGGTTTTTATTTTTCAGCTTGTTTATTTGGTGGATTATGTTGACAGATTTTCATATGTTGAACCATCCCTGCATCAGTGGGATGAAGCCGACTTGGTCATGGTGGATGATGGTTCTGATGTGTTCTTGTATTCTATTTGCTAGTATTTTATTTAGTATTTTTGCATCAATGTTCATGAGTGAGATTGGTCTGTAATTCTCTTTCTTAGTATTGTCTTTCTGTGGTTTGGGTATCAAGATAATTGTAGCCTCATAAAAAGAGTTTGGCAATGTTCCCTCTGTTTCTGTTGTGTGGAATAATTTGAGGAGTATTGGTAATAGTTCTTCTTTGAAAGTCTTATAAAATTCTGAGCTGAAACCATCTGGTCCTGTGCTTTTTTTGGTTGGGAGACTTTTGACAACTGTTTCTATTTCTTCAGTAGTTATAGGTCTGTTTAATTTGCTTATCTGGTCTTGATTTAATTTTTGTAAATGATATTTATTAAGAAAGTTGTCCATTTCCTTTAAGTTTTACAATTTTGTGCCGGGCGGTGGTGGCGCACGCCTTTAATCCCAGCACTTGGGAGGCAGAGGCAGGTGGATCTCTGTGAGTTCGAGACCAGCCTGGTCTATATGAGCTAGTTCCAGGACTGGCTCCAAAGCTGCAGAGAAACCCTGTCTCGAAAAACAAAAAAAAAAAAACAAAAAAAAAGGAAAAAAGGAAAAAAAGTTTTACAATTTTGTGAGTACAGGTTTTTGAAATATGACCTGATGATTCTCTGTATTCCCCCCACATCTGTTGTTATGTCTTCTTTTTCATTTCTGATTTTGTTAATTTGGATATTCTCTCTCTGCCTTTTGGTTAGTTTGGTTAAAGGTTTGTCTATTTTGTTTATTTTCTCAAAGAACCAACTCTTTGTCTCATTGATTCTTTGTATTGTTTTCTTTGTTTCTATTTTGTTGATTTAAGCTCTCAATTTGATTATTTCCTGCTGTCTAGTTCTCTTGGGTGAGTTTGCTTCTTTTTGTTCTAAAGTTTTCAATTGTTCTGTTAATTCACTAGTGAGAGATTTTTCCAGCTTCTTTATGCATTTAGTGCTATGAACTTGCCTCTTAACACTGCTTTCATTGTATCCCATAAATTTGAGTATGCTGTGTGGTCATTTTCATTGAATTTTAGGAAGTCTTTAATTTCCCCCTTTATTTCTTCCTTGACCCATTGGTGATTCAGGTGAGCATTGTTTAATTTCCATGTGTTTGTGGCTTTTCTAGAATTAGTATTGCTGTTGACTTCTAGTTTTAAAGCATGGTGATCTGATAAGGTACATTGGATTATTCCAATTTTTTTGTATTTGTTGAGGTTTGTTTTGTTACCGAGTATGTGGTCAATTTTTGAGAAGGTTCCATGAGGTGCTGAGAAGAAGGTATGTTCTTTTTTCTTTGGATGGAATATTCTATAGATGTCTGTTAAGTCCATTTGAGTCATAACATCTATTAGTTCTCTTATTTCTCTGTTCATTTTTTGTCTGATTGACCTGTCCAGTGGTGAGAGGGGGATGTTGAAGTCTCCCACTATTAGTGTGTGGGGTTTAATATATGATTTAAGCTTTTGAAGTGTTTCTTTGACATATGAGGGTGCCCTTGTATCTGGGGCATAGATGTTCAGTATTGAAATTTCCTCTTGATGGATTTTTCCTGTGACTAATATGAAATGTCCTTCTTGTCTCTTTTGACTGATTTTAGCTTGAAGTCTATTTTGTTAGATATTAGGATAGCTACACCTGCTTGTTTTTTAGGTCCATTTGATTGGTATATTTTTTCCCAACCTTTTACTCTGAGATGATGTCTGTCTTTTAGGTTAAGATGCGTTTCTTGTATGCAGAAGTAGGATGGATTCTGTTTTTCATATCCAATCTGTTAGCCTGTGCCTTTTTATAGGTAAATTGAGTCCATTTACATTAAGGGATATTAATAACCAATGTTTGCTATCTCCTGTTAATTTAGTTTTCATCGTTGCTGATGTTAATTTGTGCATTTTTTTCTTCTTTGGGATTTGCTGTAATGAGATCATCAATTGTCTGTGTTTTTGTTGGTGTAGCCATCTTTCTTGGGTTGGAGTTTTCCTTCTAGTATTTTGTGTAGGGCTGGAAAACCCTCCTTCTAAACATTAAGATGGGTGGGGATGTGGCTTAGTGCACTAGGCTCAACACAGGTTACACATACAGGGGCTGAAAAGGGATAATTAGAACATTTGGCCACTCTATTTAGGAATAAGGACACCATGCTGAGCTCTAATGAGTCTTCTGGCCTGCTCGGTTGTCTTTCCAGAAATCCACTGGAGTCAGCCTAGGTCTCTCTTCGTGTCCCCAAACTAAGAAATGGCTAGAAAGCCTGGTTTGAAAAGTCTGTCAGCACAATGAACTCAGCACCCTCGCAGAGCCTATGGGCCCTGGGGTCGGGCCGGACGCAGATGCAAAGGTCAGCCAGTGCAGGATGGAGAAAGAAGGAGTCTTGGACACCTAGAAGCCTCGCCACCCACTTCCTGGGCACCAAATACGGAAATGGCAACCAGGGGCTACGCTGACCTGCTAGTCAGTGCCCGATTGCGGTCACGTGGGCCGGAGCACGCGGAGAAGCTCCGCCCTGAGCTTACGCAAACGGGGGTGGGGTGGGGTGGGGTGGGGTGGGCGGGAGTGTGGGTGAGGCCTCCAGAGCTCTGAGGGCGTGAGCAGAGTGTGTGGGCGGAGCCTCAGGGGGACCTCGGGTGTGAGGGTGGAGCGTGTGGGCGGGGCCACCGGCACAAGCAGCAGGAGGGGTGGGAGACAGCTGGCCCGGGCGAGGGGGTGGGTCCTCCTGCGCGCGCCGTGGGCGGAGCCACGGCCGCGTGCTGCGGGGGGTGGGGGGTAGTGTTGGCGGCGGGCTGGTGTGGGCGGGGCCTCCAGCGCGCGCCTCGGGCGGGGGCGGGACGTGTGGGCGGTGCCTCCCGGTGCTCCCGGGCTTAGGGGGCGGCGGTGGCGGCCGCGGCGGCGACTAGGACGACGAGAGTGGGGGCTACGCGCAGAGGGGCGCCTCGGCCATGACTGCGGAGCTGCAGCAGGACGACGCGGCAGGGGCGGCGGACGGCCATGGCTCGGTGAGCGGCGGGTGAGAGTAGCGGGGCCCGAGCTCCGGCCGAGAGGGGCGCGGCGGGCCAAGCGGGCGCGGGCCGGCGGAAGCCGGGGCCTGTGGGGTGAGGGCGGGAGCACCCCCTTTCGAGCCGCCGGAGACCTACGAGACTGGGGTCGCGCGCCGGTGTGAGGTTGCCTGGGTGTGTGTGCCAGCTCAGGTTCCAAGCGGGACCCGGTGCTGGGGACCCTACCGGGAGGGGTTGCACATGAGGTCGGGGTCACCCCGAAGTGTGCGCCCGGCCAGACCCAGCAGCTACAAACTTCCGAAAAGCTCGCCCGCGATTCCTGATTCTGATTCTCAATCAGTTTTATGGCTGTGGCTTCCCAGAGGCTTAAGCGGACTCAAGTTATCTCACTTAAAGCCGGCGTTTATCAACAAAGTGCAAAAAAAGACCTGGAGCCCCACTCCTCCCTCTTCCCGCCCCGCTTTCCGTTCATTCCTTCCTTTTCTTTTGGAAACAAATCAGCTTCCTCTATTATCTCATTGATCACTAGATTTTGAAGGAGGGGAGAGGAACAGCACAATGAATAAAAAGGCACACCTATTAGGTTCCTAATATTTAAGAAGGTTGAAAAACATTACGAGGGCCTTTGGGCTAAGATGGTGAGGGTTCAAAAACACTGGTTTGGAGAACATTAAAAGACTAATAATGTCTCTTGAAGAAACTTGGGAGGTGGGCAATTTGACACTATCATCTTGTGTTACAAAGTAACACTACATCCTCATCCCTCAGGAACTGCACTTTTAAAAGACAGAATGGAAAATCTGTACCAAGTATTTAAATACTGTGCTTTCAAGCGAGAAAATTAATAGAATATTTAGAATACGAAGGTCAGTGACTGCTAAGAAACCCCTTATATCTTAGTTTTAATTTAATTAGTTTAACGTGATGGGGCTCAAGCCTGGGGCCTATCACATGGAGTGGGCAAGTACTACATTCCCAGATGAGGAGTTTAAAACGTAGAAGGCTCTTTAAAATTCATGCAGAAAAAAAGATATCTTTAAGACTTGGGCTGTGAAATGAAAGTAGGTGGCTGGTTTTTCTGTGATCAGATAAAATTGCATTGCTAGATATTCACTGCTGTCTTTTTGGATACTGGGGTTCATATTTTTCTGTTTGTTTGATTGATTTTGCAGTGAATAAGTCTACTTGTTTTGGGGAGAGTGGCTTAAAAACAGGTGGTGAGATTTGGTTTTGAGAGTCATTGATACTATTTTAAGGGAGAGCAAGTCATATTTAAATTTGTTCCGGACTCTGTCAGTCATTTAAGACCGCATGGCTTTTAATCAGTGGCATCTTCGTTTACCTCTGCCACAGTCTGGGTAGTGACCCCTATTTCAGCACTCCTTATTTGAGGGTTTGTATGTGAGGTGTTTGATGAGCATTGTGTATAGTCATAGCTATTTTGGGAAGGCTTGGCACTCCCAGGCTGTGGCTGGCTGCAGTTGCCTGATGCCTGGCGACCTGCAGTGATGACATTTACTGGTATTCCCAGAGATTTTGCCCCAGCTGACAGATAAGCTTTGAATGCTTGGTAACTGCTGCCCTTTTTGCTCAGGCTGGGATAAGGGTGCTTGAAGGCACAGGTTGGGATGAAGGAACTTTCAAAGTGTGGAGCAGAACTTTTATATTTCGGGAGAGAATTAATAACTTCTTCCTCTTGGTAAGTTCTATGTATGATGGATTCTTTTCTTTTGCATTCACGGAGGCATTCTGCCTTCCCTTAAAAGATGTTGAATGTAGTTAAGAGGAACTGTCCTCCCCCGGACACTCAGGAGCTATTTAAAACTTAGCATGCTTTCTGTCCCTTCCCCAGCTGGTCATCTGTACAAAGGACAGATAAAACCGTGTATAAGCTCTCCACCATTTTAGTGAATGAAAAATAGAGTTCTCTGCAAATGTGCTCTGGGATCTGAGTAGACACTCCTGTGGCCTCTCTATCCCCTAGGCAGTGAGTTAAGGACAGCTTCCTGTATTTTAATCAGTTCTCAACTTAGATAAGAACCAGCAGGAAAGTTTACTGTTAGGGTAGGATAAGCAGCTTGCTGTCAGTTTGCTTCTTAGGAACCCATCGCCCTTGGCAGCAGCGCCTAAGATTCAGTCCACACATTCCCCTCCCCTTCTCTCCCATGTGGAACCCAGGGCCTTGTGCATTCTAGGCCAGAACTTCACCAGGCAGCTGTATGCTTTGTTGCACTTGCTGTCTCTGTCCTGTGCTTCATGGTGTGTGTAGTCTTTGAGGCCAAGGCTGGCCTGGAACTTGAGGCAGTCATCCTGTCTTCGTCTCTCTGGTGCTGAGATTAGAGCTGTGAGCCACTGCACTCAGCTCCTTCTGTGTTGTAACCTAGCTCCACTCTTTCAACCCCGGTCATGCTCTCGCAGGGAGAGCAGTGTCCTGAGCACATTAGCAGATAACTCATATCAGGTGGGAGCTGTGTGTTCCGTTTCATCAGAATGTCTTTTGTGTGTGTTTTTGAGACTGACTTTCTTGTAGCCCAGACTGACCTCCAAACTTTGTGAGGGAGGATGACCTTGAACTCTTGATGCTTCTGTGTCTATCTTCTAACTGCTGGGATTATGGCTTGTGCCACAGAGTTGTAATCAGAGAAATTTGAAACAATGCTAACAATGCAAGTAATAGCTAACTCACACTCTTTCTCTCCATCCCCTCCCCCTTTAGCCCAGGCTGGCCTAGAACTGTTAACTGTCCTCCTGAGTTCTGGGATTACAAACTTTTGCCAATCATACCCAGGTCAAAGTTCCAGCCTCCCCCAGTCCCCTGCTTGTTAGTTCTCACTTTCCACCTTGTTTTCCACCCTCTCTGTCTTCTGTTTCCCTTACATATGGCAGGCTAGTGGCCCTGCACTTCGAGGGATTCTTTACCTCCCTGCCTTCTGTAGGTACAAGTGCCGGGATGACAGGGGCTCTTTTTGTGTGTCCAGCTTTTATATGGATTCTTGGGAATCAAACTCAGGCCCTTATGCTTGTGTGGTGAGTGTTTTTACCACTGAGCCATCTCACACACCCTTTATTTTTATTTTTTTTTTTATTAACTTTAGACCCAAAGAACTCACACACCCTTTAAAAAAAAGATTTACTTCTTTATTTTTACTTACGTGTGTTTGTGTGTGCCTGCATGTGTTTATGTGTACCATGTATGTGCGGAGGCCAGAAGAGGGTACCAGATCTCTTAGAACTGGAATTAGAGGTGGTTGTGAGCCAACTGATGTAGGTGCTGAGAACTGAACCCAGATTCTCATCTGCAAGAGCAGTAAGTGCTCTTAACCTTAAAGCCATCTATCTCCCTAGCTTTCACCTCTATTTTGAGGAGATAACAGGTTTTGTTGTTGTTGTTGTTGTTGTGTTGTTGTTGTTGTATATAGCCCAAACTGGATGGCTCAGTATCGTCAGGCCTCCTCTTCTGAATTACTGGTGTCTCAGCTGTGCCACAGTATCCCTTTTCCCAACCCTTTTGTTTTTTGAGAGCGTGCATAGGCCTCACTATATAGCCCTGGCTGGCCCTGGTTTCTCACGCTGGGATTAAAGGTATATGCCACCTCACCCAGCCTCCTTATATTCTTATACTTGATGGCTGTTGTTTGCTCTTTCCATGTGGCCTAGGCCAGCCTTGAACTTGGAACAATTTTCCTGCTTCAGTTTCCTGAGTGCTGAAATTATCTTGTGTTTTCACTTTCCAGCAGCAGAGCATTTTCTGTCAGGGCAGCTTTACTCCAAACTGAGGCTTTTGTTTGCTTTGTTTGAGGTAGTCTCATAGTGTAGCCCTGGCTGGCCTGGAACTTGCTGTGTAGGCCAGAGTGGCCTTGAACTTACAGAGATCTGCTTGTGTCTGTCTCCCAAATGTTGGTATTAATAGGAGTGTGCCACTATGCTTGTCTCATTTTAGTATCTTTATTTTATTTGTGTGTTTGTGGTGTTGGGATTCAAACCCCGGCTGCTTCCAGCATGCTAAGGCAAGCCTTTTACCCCCAGCTGTGTCCCTATTCTCATTCTGTTTTTTCCTTCCCTCCTACTGCGTGTGTGTGTGTGTGTGTGTGTGTGTGTGTGTGTGTGTGTTTCTATTTTGAGACAGATTCTTGGTATATAGCTTTAGAACCTTTGGTGATCTTCCTACCTCTGCGTCCCAGATACTACTAGCTAGCACTGTGGCTCAGATCTGCCCCATGGCCTCTCTTCCCTCCCCCCCCACTTTTTTTCTATTTGCTGTTTGGTTTTAGGTTGCTCTCCTGTATCCCAACCTGGCTTTGATCTTCCCACATAGTTGAGGATGCTGAGGATGATTTTGAACTCTGATCCTTTTGCCTTTACCTCCCAAGTACTTGGATTATGGGTGTGTACCACACTTGGGTCCCCTTATTCTTGTAAAACCTTTTCTAGAACTCATATAGTGGTTTAAACTTTTAAAAGATTAGTATAATTTTTTTGTATTATTTTTATGGGGGGAGGGTAGGGAGGAGCATAGGTACCCACGAAGAGGTTAGAAGACAACTTGTAGGAGTTGGTTCTCTCCTTCCAGAGTGGTCAGGCTTTGCAGCGGGTGGGGTACTTATTTCACCAGCTTCATGTCTCAGTTTAGTTTTCTCTAATCCTCAGAGCTTGCTGATATCTAAGAGCTATCTGTGATGTTTTATTCACTCCCTTCCCCAGCATCTCATCCCTTATTTCCATGGAAAAATTATACTTTCTTTCATCCCCCTTGTTTCTTAGAGGTAAACTTCCTCTCGTGGGTCTCACCAGGGCTAGTTTGCACTCCAGGAGATATTTGGCAATACCTGGAGGGTTTTCTTTTTACTTAGTGTAGTTTTATTTTATGTATATGTGTGTTTTGCCTAGCTGCATGTCTGTGCTCCATATGCATGGATGGAGTTGTAGATAGTTGTAAGCTGCATTGTGGGTGCTGGAATCAAACTTGTTGCTATGCAAGAGCAGCTAGTGCACTTAACCACTGAGCCATTGCTCCAGCCCTTGGAGACATTTTTTTCTTGTTCACACATGATTAAGTTTATTGTAGAGAAAGGTAACAGAGATTGGGGTTGGATAAGAACAGTTAGACACAGAACTAACATGGGCCTTCTATCCACAGATCTTAGCAGCCCAGCCATGGGTCTGCCTGGTTCTTTTGCATCAAGAAGTTAATCTTTCGAGCCATTTCCATGTTGTAGATTTCTGGCATGCTTCATAGCTCTCCCGCTGGCTGCAGCACTTCTCATAGGAGTGCTGTTGCGTTATGACTTCAGTAAGCCCATCCATAGTGAGAATTCTGTTCAGGGTCTGTGTGCACCTTCCACGTTCCCCTCCTGAAACATCACAGTCCTGGCAATGAACTTCGGGTGTTTAGCCATGGCCTTGCTTTCAAATCTTCATTCTTCAGGACCTACAGACTCTATGAAATCCTCAGACCAAATGGGCTATCCCGTCTCTACAAGTCCTTAGACTGACTGCCCCGGAGATGTTTTTAATTGTAGGGAAGGATGCTGAATGAAAAAAAGAAATAAAAAGGAAAGGAAAAGACATGATTGCTCCTAGGTATGGCGGAGGAAAAAATTTATAGATATATGTGGGAGAGAGTAGTCAGAGGCAGGGATGTCTAGAAGAGTCCAGAGTGGGCATGACCAGACTGAGCAATGAGAAACAGGGAAGGAGACAGGAGAGAGGGAAACCAGGTGCTCCAACCAAGAGGACAAAGGTCCAAAAGGGAAGGGTAACCAAAATGCCTGGATTATATAGGGAAGAGCCTCTGGGGGAAGGGCAGACCAGCCTCTGGGCTGGATAGTTCAGGGTGTGCAAGCTATACCCTGTAACAGGTAGGGACTGAGGAATGTTTGGAGAACCTGGTGGCCAGGTCCAGTTGATATGTTAAATAGGCACCTCAGCCATTTGTCCCAGACAACCCCCACAAACCTTCACTGTCTTCCCCTGTTACCCAGGAGAATCAGCAGCTTCTGCCCACTGGGAATTTAAACATGTAGAAGTTGGGTGTGTGAACTGGCCAGTCCTGCTTCCCACCTGTTGTGTGTTCATCCCAGAGCACCGGGATGGAGTGTTGATACTGTGCAATCAGTTGTGTTGCGGGTCAGAACCAGCACCTGGACCTCCACTCTTAGACCTGTTAAATCAAAGTCTGCTGTCTCTTATTCTAGGACTGCCAGGAACACATATAGCCCGGGCTGCCCTCAGACTCACAACAGTTCTCCTGCCTCAGCTTTGAGTGCTGGGTTTACAGGTGTGGGTTACCACACCTGATTCATACAATTCTAGAGCTCAAACCCAAGGCTTCATTCATCATGCAAGGCCAGCGCTCTACCTTCTGAGCTGCTACATTCTTAGCCCAAATTCTGCCTTTTGATTCCATCCCTGGGGGACTCATTTGCACATTAAACTTTTAGGAGCTTAAGGATAAAATTCCCATTCTGCTGTGCATAGGAGCCCTTAATCCTGAGAGCAAAAGCAGCAGCAAACCCTCCAAACACTAGGACAGCATCTGCTGCCCCCATGTAGGGGTGGTTTCCAGGCCCACCTGTGTGGTGGTGTCCAAATGAATAGAACCTCATGATTTTATTGGTTTCTTTTATCATCCTTATAACAAAACCCGCAGAGAACCAGATCGTGTGGCCCTTCCGCCTCCCCTCTCAGCTCTCTTCCTAGCCAGGTCTCTGCTTTAGCTCTGCCCACAGGCTCAGAACACTCACGCCTCGGCACAGTCTTCTGACACTTTTAGTCTTTTTCTAGAAAATAGGCTTAGCTTGCCCACTTCCTGTCATCATGCCACTTTCCCTGGTCACACAGAGAAGTACTGTGTCGCTGTGGTGCTTGCCACATTCTTAAAGAAAATTGGAAGAGTTTAGAAATGTTGGCCATTTTTGCCAGAGTGCCATTGACATTGAAAACCCTTCTCTAAAAGCTTTGCTGAAGCAGGAGGTTTGCTGTGAGTTTGATTCAAGTCTGGGCTACCTGGTAAGTTCCAAGCCAGTATTGATGACAAAGTGAGACCATTTTTCAAAAACCAAATCTTTTTTTTTTTTTCCAGTGACAGTATGATTAAGAGTTAGTGTAAAAAAAAAAAAGAACTTGGAAAATACAGGTGAGCAGGATTAACTCAAGCTGAGAGGAGACAGGCAGGTTGCTTCCTAGATTCTAAACAAGGATGTAAGAAGTAAGCTTGCTGAAACCACACACAAATATAAGTAGAGGGGTTAGGCTTTTTTGTTTTTGAGACAGGGTTTCTTTATATTGTTTTGGCTGTACTATAACTAACTCTGTAGACCGGGCTCTTCTTGAACTCACAGAGATTCCCCTGCCTCTGTTGGGGTTATAGGTGTGTATTACTACCACCGGGCCGGGTCAGGCTTCTTTCTGTCTCACCGTGCAGAAGGGAGCCCATCACTTCCGTGAGCCAGGCCCTATATTTAAGGGGAAAGAACTGAGAATGTAACTCATTGGTCTGGTGCTTGCCTAGCGTGCAGGAGGTCTTAGGGCCAACCCCCAGCAACAGAAGACACAGCCTTAGACAGGCAGGCCTGGGAGGAAGGCCAACCTGGGCTAAAAAGATACAGTTACAAAAACAAACAAAACAACAAAAAAAAAAAACCAGAAAACAAGATTAGATTATGTGTTGAATCCAAAGTTTCTTTTCCAGGTCTAATATTTATTAAAAGTTCTGGCCATGAAGAGACTAGGGAAAGTGATTTACATATATATTGGGAGTTTTTAGGAAAAAAAAAAAAGAACTCATGCAAATAATAAGCTCACACTCCAAAACAAATATCAGTTTAAAACATGATAATGAGGGCTCATAAATAAAATAACAATGACAGACTAAATGTGGTGGCACATGCCTGTAATCCCAGCACTAGGGAAGCTGAGGCAGAGGGACTGTTGTGAAGTCAGGGCTAGCCTGGGATACAGAAAGCCCTGCCTCAAAAGAAGTAAAAAATAAAATTCTTCTTAAAAACCTTATTTGGGCCAACAAGAGGACTTGGCAGGTAAAGTGCTTGCTGAGCATCCCTAACAACCTGAGTTCAATCCCGGGAGCCAACATGAAGGTGGAAGGAGAGAACCAACTGACCTAACTGACCTGCACAACACACACACACACATATCAAGCAGGCACACAAAAAGTTGTTTTGTTTTTTTTTTTTTTAAAGTCTTCTTGGCAAGCCTCACATCAGGCACCTTGCAGATGCTGATTAGGTGAAACCACTAACTGCCTACAAATGGCTCTCCCAGGTCAGGTTCTCTACAAGCCACTGCTCTGAACTTGCTGGAGCCCAGATCAGTTCACATGGCCGCTTCATGATGAGAGTTTTACGAAAGCTGTGCTTGCCACTTCCATCTCTCTCTGAGTTTTTATTAATCGTGCTTCAGAATAAATCCTTGTCCAAAACACAAACAAACAAAAAAGTAACTTTTCAACTTCTTGGTTTTTGGAGACAGGGTTTCTCTCTGTGTAGCTTTGGAGCCTGTCCTGCAACTCTTTTTATAAACTAGGCTGGCTTCGAACTCAGAGATCTGCATGCCTCTCCCTCCTGAGTGCTGGGATTAAACTTTTTGATGCCCACTTGGTTGTAAAACACTTAAGTTTAAATTCTCATTGAACCTGCCTCTTACCTCTGAAGTCAGTCAGGTATGTCTGAAAATAGTTTTCAGAGTGAGACATTTAGTGAGTAGTGATGCTGAGCCTATAGCGGGCCCTTTTCTCTAGGGTATCAGTGTTTTTACTACACACAGGAGCAGACTTTAGTTGGACAAAGTGGTCACATGGCAGGTTTTCATTTTACTGACCATGGCTGTAGGGGTTTCTTTATTGGCATCTTGCCAGCGCCGTCAAAGTGGATGCTATGGCCTTCATTTGCCAGGTGCAAAAATGTAATGCTTGGGAAAGTTGAGGTTGGTGAGAGATGAGTCCGTTGCAGTCTGAAATGGCTTTCCACATGGAAAGGAAGGCCAGAGTATCAGTCAAGCCAACCTAAAGGAGATTAGGAGTGGTACCAGCAGCATGCTACATTAACTCTAGTAGACAGTGGAAATTTGAGTGTGCTGGGCAGTAGGGGTACACATCACACTATCATCCCAGCACTTTGGCAAGGCCACCCTGTGCCCCAGAACAAGATTCTGTCCTAATTCTTTTCTTTCTTTTTTGTTTTTGTTTGTTTTGTTTTGTTTTTGTTTTGTTGAGACAGGGTTTCTCTGTAGCTTTGAAGCCTGTCCTGGAACTAATTCTTGTAGAGTAGGCTGCCTTTGAACTCACAGAGATCCGCCTGCCTCTGCCTCCTGAGTGCTGGGATTAAAGGCGTGCACCACCAACACCCGGCTATTTTCTTCTTTTAAAGTCTCCAAAGTTTGATTATTCTAAAAGAAAATTCCATATTATTATTCTGTCACTCCATTTCCCCTGCCCTTAATGCCTGCTGCTTTCTGTCTCTAGATTATCCTGGGTGTTTCGTGTCAGTGAGCTCATGCAGCAGTTAGCATTTTGTGTAGAGCGCTGTTTGTGTTGGTTGTGTATGCTTGCAGGTCTCTCTCTCTCTCTGTGTGTGTGTGTGTGTGTGTGTGTGTGTAGAAGCTCGGGGTGGACGTGTCTTTCCTTGATCACGCTCACTTTTTTCCTGTTAGTATTAGTGGAGGGGGGGTACACTGCACACCACAGTGTACCTGTGAAAGTCAGAGGACAACTTTGTAGAGTTTGTCTGCAAACATTTGACTAAGCCTTGTCCCGTTTTCTGAGATATTCAGGGCATGTTCTACCTCCACATTGTTCCTGCCAGCATCATGTCCCTCTCATTACCTCTGGTTTGCTCAGAAGCCCTGTGACTCAGCTGTAAGGCTGCCTTTCCCTAGTCTCAACCCACTTTGAACAAGTTGTTGACTTGTGTTAGATTATCTGTTGAAATACCTTTCCCAAGGGCTGGAAGAATGGTTTGGTTAAGAGCACTGGCTGCTGTTGCCAAGGACCTACATTCAGTTCCCAGCACTCACAAGGCAGTTAGTTTACAACCATCTTTAGCTCCAGTTCCAGGGGTCTTATGCCTTCTTATGCCTACAGTCTTCTGTAGATGCTGCTTGCACATGGGCAACATACATCCAGCCAAAACACTAATACGCATAAAAATAATAAACAAAATATTTTTAAAAATTTAAATACCTTATCTGAGCCAGTGAGATGGCACAGCAAATGCAGGCACTTACTGCCACACCTAACAACCTGATCTGAGTTTCATCCTTGTGACCCACATGGTGGAAGAAGAGAACCAACTCCCACAGTTTGTGCTCCTACCTCCATGCATATGTGGCATAGCATTCACACACACACACACACACACACACACAAGTGTCTTTACTCCATGTTCCCTGCTGTGGAGCCTTCTTGCTGCCCTTCTGCCATCACATCAAGCCTGAACTCATCCTGCCTTTAAAAACCTTCATAACCCAGTGCCATACCAGGAGACACCTAATAATAACATTTTACTGTGCCTGGATTTCTAAAACTGGGCATATAAACCTGATGGCTCATCTTCCTCTATTATTTTGCCCTCATAGTACATTGTTGAATGGTGTTTTCTTAGGTTTTTAGGTACGTTCCACACAGCTGAGTGATGGCTTTGTGGTCTTCTTTCTCATATTTGGTCTTCTGCAGTAAGAAAGAAGCAAGCTATATAGTATGGTAAACACTCATGCTTACAGGTGCCTGACGGCCGGCCTTCCTTCCTTCCTTCCTTCCTTCCTTCCTTCCTTCCTTCCTTTCTTCCTTCCTTCCTTCCTTCCTTCCTTCCTTCCTTCCTTCCTTCCTTCCTTCCTTCCTACTATAAGCCAGATAGTTACTGAAACAGGTAGATTTCATCCCATTTTGACCTTTTGTTATCCCTGTATGACCTAGCTGAAATTGTCTTATTTCTTTTGTTGGTTTGTCAAGACAGGGTTTCTCTGTGCAGCTTTGGAGCTGTTAGCCACATGGCTCAGTACATTTTTCGGCAGGGCAGGTCACATCTTGCTTCTGCAGTGTCTGGACAGGACTGCAGAAGGAGCTTCCTTCTTCCCAGAATACTCCTGTTCTCCTTATCCCACCTCTACTTCCTGTCTGGTTGTCCCGCCTATATTTCCTGTCTGGCTACTGACCAATCAGCGTTTATTTAAAACATAATTGACAGAATACAGAATTGTTCCACACCACTTTCCCCTCTTTTTTTTAAAGAAAGGAAAATATCCATAGTCCATTTTGGGGGAATGCGGGCATAGTAATCCAGGCTACTTCCTGCTGGTTGGGGGCGCTGATAACCTTATGAAGACCTAAAGAAAATTTTGAATTATGATCAAATCCTGACTGGAGTATCCTGTGAGTCTTAATCATCTTAGGCAGCAGTCTTGAATCTGTTCTGTATGTAGAACTCAGACATCTAGGCAATCTGTTCCTACCGAAGATTTCTCAGGTGGTCTTCCTCGATCAAACCTGATTTTTCTTAACTCAGAATGAATCCACAGCCTCTCATTTCCTGTGGAAACAAAAGCAAAATCTCTTCTCCAAAGTAACATACCTTTGACTTCAATTTTGAAGTCAAGGTATTTTCAAAATACCTATCTTGGATTAATTCAGCAGCATTTATAAGCAAATATCTTTTAGCTGCTGTTGCTCCTTCAAAGAGCATAATAACATACAGTATCCAGATTCTCTGTCTATTTTCCATCTCTATGTGGCTTTATTTTAACTCTATTTCTTTATTTTTACTTTCAATTTTTGGCTTTTTGAGACAGGGTTTCTGTGTATCTTTGTCCTGGAACTCACTGTGTAGACCAGGCTGTCCTTGAACTCATAGAGATCTACCTGCCTCTGCCTCCCAAGTGCTGGGATTAAAGGTATGTGCTACCACACCTTGAATTCACAGAGGTCTGTCTGCCTCTGCCTCCCAAGCTTTGGGATTAAAGGCATGTGCCACCACACCTTGAACTTGCAGAGGTCTCTCTGCCTCTGCTTCCCAAGCCTTGGGATTAAAGGTGTGTACCACTATGCCCAACTACTCTCTTTCTTTCTTTTTTATTTTAAGGACTTTAACCTTTAGCCTGCATTTATTTTTAACACACTGTAAACCATTTAGAGGTTTTCTTCATCTTTGAATCTCTCTTTATTGTATATCTCTTTTTCTGACCATGTGAGTCTTTAATTTGCTAAGCAATATGGAGAGGATTAAAGCTATGGCTTTGACAGCTGGACCTAGCCCATTCCTTAGCTTTATGAGATTTCAGCCTCATGGTGGAGGTACTGGCTGTAGCCATGTTTATTGCTACAACTCTATGGTGTTTCAAGGTCCCTGCCAGCAAGCAAGCTGCAGCAGTGTGCTCACAAACCACACTCAAATGCTCCGTAGTTACACTGCCTGCCTGAAAAAGTCAGAGTTTGCCCTGGCAGGACGGCCCAGAAAGCTGGCATTTTAAAACAGTGCAGCTTTTCTCCTGCTACAGCAGAAAACCAAAAAGCATGCGGTCACCTTTTATCAACACCATTTAAGTGTTTCGTGGCAGGACCTCTTAAAGAGCTGCAGGGTTTTGCAGCTAAAGCTGAGTCAGGAAGCCTCTCTTAAATGAGAGCATTTGCCTCTAGCAAGCAGAGCAGATCTGAGAAATTGCTGCTACCAAGAAGCCATGCTTTACTCTATTCTTTTCTGTCTAGAATTTACTTCCCAAGCTCTCTCAGGCTTTATATGGATGCAGTTGCCCCACGTTGGGCGCCATTCTGTAACATGAGGAGCAGCGAGCTGCTTGTTGGGGTTTCTTTTCTGCCTGGTTCCCCAGCCGTTTAGTCCCAGAGAAAATCACAGAGTCTAAATTAGATATAAACTGATTGGCCCATTAGCTCAGGCTTTGTATTGGCTCTTATAACTTATATTAACCCATTATTCTTATCTATGTTAGCCACATGGCTCAGTACCTTTTTCAGTGGGGCAGGTCACATCTTGCTTCTGTGGTGTCTGGACAGGACTCTCCCACTCTTCTTATAATCCTGGTTAAGACTGTGAGCTGTTTTTGTTGCTTAACTGCTATTGGCTTCTTATTGACTATAGTCTCCCAGAGGGAGAAGGACTCAGTTTTGGGTTTAAACATTGGTAGTATTTTACATAATTCATATAAATGATCAATTGGCCCATATCAAGATTTTCTTCTCTTCACAAAAAGCTGAGTGTCCCATCCCCCACAATCAAGTCATGTCATACTGACTATGTTAGGCTTCTTCCCATGAATAAATTGGAATGGTATGGAAGTGTTGCTAGAAGAAAAACAAAAATAAGTTGCTGGTCCATTCTGTTTTTGTGGAGTTTAGAGAGTTAATAGCAGTCTCAGTGTACTGTTAAGCTGGGGTACAGAGAGCTGGTTCAGGGGTACTGCTTTCGCAGAAGATCTATGTTTGGTGCCTAACACTCACATGGTGCATCTTAACTATCTGTAATTTCAGTGCCAGAGGTTGTGGCACCCTCTTATGGCCTCCAAAGGTACACACACGTGTACAAACTTCTACACACATTACACATAATGAAAAATAAAAGTAAAATTAGTCAAAAGAAACACTTGTTAAGACAGCTGTTTGCTACATCTGGTATCTCAGTAAGAACTGTTGACACACACACACACTTATTTCTTCAGTACTGTCGTTTTTATTATTACATTTTATTTATTAAGTGTACATGTGTGGGTGTGGGTAGATAGATGCACACATGCTTGTTATTGCTTGTGCTTTTTGAGACAGTCTTTCCATTAGTGCTGGCTGGCCTCAGACTTATGGCATTCTTCCTGCCTAGGCCTCCTCAGTGTTGAAGTTGTGGGCGTGAATCTGCACTCCCAGCTTAGTTGTGAGCTAGAGGTCCTCATACTAGACCAGATAGGACATCATAACATCACTGTTTGAACAGATGGATGTAATAGGGGTTGGGGAGATAGCTCAGTGGGTAGAGCACTTAGGATCCACACACAGTGTTTTGAGTATGTAATTCCAGTGTTCCTGAAGAGTTGCAAGGCAGTTAACCAGAAGGAGACCCTGTGTCAAACAAGATTGACCCCACTCATGTGGCATGCATGTGTGTCTGGCATTTAGACATATGAACACAAACACAAGAGTTAGTAATTACTTTTTTTGGTGAGGGTTTTTTTAAATTATAGTCATATTAAGCCAATTACTACTTGTTACTGGACTGATAATTTAGGGGGTTTTGTTTTGTTTAATCCCTGTAATCCTGTTTGTTGTGTATCATGAAATGAGTTGTTTTTTGCATTAAGAGAAATTTACCCCTTTCCCCATACCCTCAAGGGTTTGGAAATCTAGGCCAGAGAGGAGGCAAAAAAACAGCAAAGTCCCAGCTTGGAGAAGGAGAGGTGAACACAAAGTCCCATCCCTAATCAAGAAGCTATTTGTAATTGATACCCTCTGGGAGAGGGAAAATCTGTTTTTTTCCATTGGAGTGTTCCTGGGTATATCAACCACACTCCAGGGTAGGCTCTTTGCTGCTGAGTAGTTGACCAACACAAACTGGACTCCATGTTTGTTTGTTTGTGTGTGTGTGCTTGCTTTTGTTATGGTTTGGTGGTTTTGTTTCTTTTAACAAACATAACAGGGAATATGAAGTTAGTTGGGTGGGTAGGGAAGTGGGGAGGAACTGGGAGGACAAAGAATATGATCAAAGCGTATTGTATGAAAATTTTTAAAAATGAGTAAGAGAAATCTCTCTGGTTGGTTCTCCAGTCACCGTGTGGCTGAGCCTGGGTGGCAGCTAGCATTGGAGATGGGTTGTGTCTGTCTCTCTTTACTGCCTCTGGGCAGGAAAAGAGAAGGCATGTTTTGTGAAAACAGTGTAAATTTAGTCAAGAAAATACGAGCCTGTTGGTTCTTGTCATCATTTAACTTCATCAGGACAGAGCACAGGCTTTGTCTTGTCTGTACGAGAGTGTGTGCTTTCTGTGGAGTGCTGTAGTTAGACTGAGTTAACATTGAATCCACTTCCTGTGAAGTGCCAGAGAGACAGTGAGTGGGGATACTGTGGGAGCATGATGACTTGATTTGCCATTGTAAAAATAAACTCTTGTACTGGAGGTGGTGGTGCACGTCTTTAATCTCAGCAGCACTCAGGAGGCAGAGGCAGACGGACCTCTGAGTTTGAGGCCAGCCTGGTCTACAGAGTGCGTTCCAGGACAGCCAAAATACAGAGAAACCCTGTCAGGAAAAACAAATAAGTAAACACTTTTGTAATTCTTTCTGTTGTTTTGGTTTTTGAAATAGGCTTTGCTGGCCTCTAATTTGCAGAAATCTTCTGCCTCTGTCTCCCAAGTACTGGGATTGAGTTACAAGCCATCACACCTGCCCTTGTAAAATTAACATTCAAGGGACTGGAGAGATGGTTCAGTGGTTAAGAGCACTGGCTTCTCTTTCAGAGGACCAGGTTCAGTTTCAGAACCAAATAGAAACTCACACTGTTTAACTCCATTTCCAAGTGATCTAATCCTTCTTCTAACCTCCCTAGCCACCAGGCATGGACATACAAAAATGTAGGCCAAAACACCTGTACACATAAAGTAAAACATTTACAAATTAACACTTAATATATAATGCTTGGGACTGGCAATGAACCTTGGTTGGTAGAATGCTTGTCTAGTTTTCATGAAGCTCTAGGCTCAATCCCACTGTCAGATTGTTATGAATAACAGTCAAGTTGCACCCACTGTTGCTCCCCATGTCATTTACCAGATGTTTAAATGACTTTTAAAAGATTGCATTGTGATTTAGCATAAAGGCAAAAGAGAAAAACAAAACTTGTAAAGGAGTAAGTAGGAAGCAGGCCCAGGGAGTGTGTGTTCAACTTCCTGTGAGACAAAAGCACTTAACACTGGAGGAGCAACCTGCAGTGTGAAATTCTCATGCAACACTACAATCAAATGCTTTATGTTCCAGAAACTAGAAAGGTGCCAGGAGTGTATTCATCCATGTTTAGTTTTGTTGCTGAGAAACATGCAAAAGAATTGCCTGTTGAATGCCAGGAAATGCACCTGGAATTGCTGGTTCCTCGGCATAAGTGAGAACGTTTCAGCTGCAAGAGACTGGATGGAGTAAGTGACTGGGACTGTCACTAGGCCCTGGCATAGTTCCAGTGGTAGCAGATATTTCTTCGAGTAACTGATGGCACCTCTGAGTCAGTCAAACGCGCAGTATTGACCCTCCTACTTCCCCATGATAGTCTTTTACAACACATTGTTCTAAGTAATCAGCTCCTGATAGTATAAAGGCTGGCAAATATTTAAAAATAGAAGCTTATTACCATGCAAAGTTCAAGGTCAAAATCCAGGAAAGAAGTTTGCATTAAGAGGACCTTTGCTCCCGTGTTTTGTCTCCTTAGAGGCGCTGGTGGTGAGCACACCTCAGCAATCACTTTGTACATTATTTCTTACACGGTTTGTTAGGAGGGTAAGGGAGGGAAATCAGCATCGTGTGGTGCTTGCTTGATGTTGAGAACAGCACAGGGCATGTAGGTGGTGCATGTTAGCCAGTATTTCTTGCTGGGACTGTTTCTTTGTCTATGTATCGAGCTGGTTGATGACATTCAGAGCAATTCCAGATGAAGTTGTGGTTGTTGGGGTCTGTCTGTCATTTCCACCTTTGTTCTAGTTTGATATTATCAGGCTCCTCACGTCCCCTCCATTCTTCCCGACTTTGGGGGTATGTTGATTTTGGTTTTCCAGAAAATTTTGTAGACTCCAGATTTTTTTAACATGGTGAAATTTTTTTTTAACGTGGTGAAATCAAATGGAATTAGAATTTATCTGGAGCTTACATTTTCTGTTTTTTACCAAACCTAAATCTCAGCCCCTCTGGCCTGATAACCAGCCCATTTCTGGTGACTGGGATTATCAAGACCCATAATATTGAAGACTGCTGTCTCAGTGAGACGATTCCTTTCTAGGTTCTGGCCCCTTTTCCAGGCCTGGGGAGGGCTGTTCAACCAGCCGCTTCTAGTTGTGGCACTTACGTGTGGCCAGCGGGCCCTCAGCTGTTGAAGACACAGGATACGGTTTCGGTTACAGCTGGCAGTAAATGGTAAATGGAGGCTGTCTCTGAGCCATTACTGACTGAACTTAATGGCGAAGCCTGCAGTGTTAAGTCAGGACTTAATCCTGGCAAAGTTTTAGTATGGAATAAATTAGATTGTTGCGTTCTGGAATAATCTATAACTATTTTGTTTCAGTGTTGGCTAGAAGACCGCTGTCTCATGCTGACTGACCAGTTGTCTCAGTTGAGCTGTCCTTGTTTATGGTGTTTCGTATTGGCTTTGACTGCCAAACAGGATGGTGGGATGAACACTTAAGGCTGAGATTATCTGTATAGCTGGATTTTAGGTTTTTCCGTGGTTCAGGTTAATGGAAACATTCATTCCGTAGCTCATTCTTCTGCAATTATATGCCTTTTTGATAATTCAGAAAGTACTAGCTTTAGCTGTGCTTCCTTTTTAAGTTAGTGGTACCAGCCATTTGTTAATTACAGAGTTAGAAGTTTATTGTCAGTAAAAAATGACACACACAAATGGCATCCACAGTAAAGCTTAAAATAGCTCATCCTCACATCCATGCAGATTCCCTGGACTCCTTCTATGACCTACTGATGCACTGTCCAGAGAGGAAAGCCCAAGGCTCCTTAAGGCTGGCCGGTTACAACTGACGTAGGTATTTAGAGTTTTCTGTTGAGTCATATTTCTCTCGTAACTGCCCAAAGTATTTCCTATGACAGAATGAAGATTCTGCATTTTAGAACGTGTCTGACTATCAGTAACCTACTACATGGACCTTGTCATTGCTTTAAAATGACAAATGCAAGTCTTGGGCTTCTCTGTCCAAGAGGTACCCAAGTCTGCTTTCTGACTGATACATATATATGATTTTATTTGTTTTTCAAAAACAGAGCTGCCAGATGCTGTTAAATCAACTGCGAGAAATCACAGGCATCCAGGATCCTTCTTTCCTTCATGAAGCATTAAAGGTTGGTTTCTTGTCCCGGCTTAGCTGACAGGCTCTGAAGCAGTTTCCTCACAGGTGTGTCAGGTCAGGCTATCTTTATACCAGACCAGAACATAGGAAGAGTCCTGCAGGTCAGATAAGGCTAGTCTCCTCCACAGAGAAACTTCAAGAAGATGGTGGGAACTTACAGTTGGGGAAGCCAGTGGGAGTCCATCATCCATGTCCTTTGTGTAGACCTTATGTGGATCCTGTGTGCAACCTCAAACCAAAGAATCTTCCAGCAGAGAAATCGGCCGTTCTTCGGGTGTGACGGTGTTATTCTTGAGCATTGTTGGTTATAATTTGAAAAAATATATTCTTAATGTTACCCAAGGAAATGGTAACACACCTAGTTTCAGACTAGCCAGCAGGTGTAGGCAGTGTAGATAAAGCATGACTGGCTGTGACTGGATAATGTTGAGGGCAAGCAGTGAGTATAAGGTTTGGGTCTTCATTCTAGTGTTGTACCTTTTAGAATATTTTCTGGTAAGAAGTTCAAAACAGATATGTCACCTTTATAAAATACAGTGGCTGCTCATGACTTTACTGTCCAGACTGACTTACCACCTGTGTTGGCTTCCAGTCCCCTTTTGTGACTCACTGTGCCTTAACTGGTCTGTGGAGTTAGGTTCCTGGAGCAATGACTGCACCATCCAACAAGGCTGTGGTTTGCTTTTCATGTTGTGAAAATCTGAGCCTCAAGTCTTGTCCTGTCACTAGGGCTTGCTACACCCCCAGGTGCATCAGGCTTCCTGCCTTCATTTTCTTACTCTGTTGTCTGCCCCAGCGCTATGTGTAGGCTTACTCATTGTGCCAGCCATAGTAGTAAAGGATTAACACCAGATACTGCGTACTGTTAATTCTTCGATGCTTTTCTTTTGGAACTTGTTATTATTTTTCTTCCTTTTAGGCCAGTAATGGTGACATCACCCAGGCTGTCAGCCTTCTCACTGACCAAAGAGTTAAGGAGCCCAGTCACGACACGACTGCTACAGAATCGTCTGAAGGTGAAGGGAGCGCTACCAGCAGAGAACTGTTAGCAAGTAGGTCTTGCCTGTTGTGATCCTTCTCTGTGCTGACAGAAGACAGTGCCTGTGGTTCCTCATTCATCACACTGATCCTTTGACTAGTCACTGAGCCGTCGCTGAGAGCCGGGCCTGAGTTCAAGCTTTTTAAATGACTCTTTTCTTATTATTTCACTGAGTAGCCCAGGCTGGATGTAAATGTTTTTTTCTCCTTGACTAGTTTTAGTATGTTTATACTAGGTCATAGGTCAACTTCATAAAATGTCCTCTACTCACTATAGAAAGCAGTTGACTATTGTTTGCCTGGATATTTTATATGTAGTTGATGTTTTACAATGATAAAAGTTAATAACCTACAGATACGGAATATATTTTTGGATTTGTTGGATATTAATGAATTTTATTTAGTGTGTGGGTAGGCCAGAGGTTTGCTTCAGGTGTCTTTGTTTATCACATTCTATCTTATTTATTCTTAAAATTCTGTTTATTTTTATGTATATGAGTGTTTTGCTTATGTTTATATAAGTGCATTACATGCTTGCCTCAGAGAACAAAAGTGTTGGATCCCTGGAACTGAAGTTACAGATGGTTGTAAGCTACCCTGTGGGTGCTGCTGGGTCTTGTGCAAGAGCAATAGGTACTCTTAATTGCTGAGCTCCAGCCCCTCCACCTTACTCAGTTTTTGAGACAGGACTGCTCACTGAACTTGGGCTCACCAAGTCCTTTTGGAATTTTACTTTCTTTGCCTCCCAGGGCTGAGATTGTAGGCATGTGCTTATTAGCATGTGTAACCTTTTCCATGGATACTGGAATCTGAGCTCAGGTCTTTATACTTAAGCAGCAAGCACTAAGCAGTAACCCATCTCCCCCAGCCTCTGGTGCACTGTAGTTTAGTAGCTTCTTCTGAACTGTTAGGGAGGATAAGATTACAATACAGCGATAAGTTGTTCATTTGACTTAGAGACAGTTTCAGGATTGTGTACAGAGGAGCCTCTGTGGTGAGAACTAGGGATTTTATATGGTTTAGAAAATGTTTTTACCTTTTCTTTCTGCACACAAACTAATCACCTTTCTATTTCCTAACAGAAGTGATAGACCTTACTCATGACAACAAAGATGACCTTCAGGCAGCCATTGCCTTGAGTCTACTGGAGTCTCCTAAGATTCAAACTGATGGCAGAGATCTTAATAGGTTGTTGCTTTAATTTGTGATCTTTGTTCCCTGTGGTTGCTTTGTTTTTTTGTTCTTGGAAAGCTACTCAGAGGTCATTCTGTTCCTTTATTGCACCAAGATAAAGTTTCTTTAAGGAGCAATTTTAGCTTATTATTCAATTCCTCATCCCCCCTCACTTTACCCATCTGTCTGTTTTTTTTTCTCTCTCTCTCTTTTTCTTTCTTTCTTTTTTTTTTGTTGTGGGGCGGTGTCTCAGAGTGGCCTGGGATTTGTGACTC
The DNA here is from genome assembly GCA_004026605.1 of Ondatra zibethicus. Classification (NCBI taxonomy): domain Eukaryota; kingdom Metazoa; phylum Chordata; class Mammalia; order Rodentia; family Cricetidae; genus Ondatra; species Ondatra zibethicus. The sequence continues at coordinate 169,997 of PVIU01001062.1, read as the reverse complement.
TCTCCCTCCTCCTCCAGAGTGCTGGGATTCTAGCTTTGCCACCACTCTGGCTCTTTAATTCACTTTGAAAAACCAGGCACAGAGGATTTTTAACACAGTCTGTAGTCTTTGAGTAGACCCCTTCAAAATTTTGTTGTTCCCAGTTACTAGGGGAAAACAACAACCTAGCCTAGGTACCTGATAAATATAGCCTCTGACAGGCTGAGGGCTATACTGTTGTCTCAGGTGAGCAGAGGATATGATGTTAGAATTGGTACTAATATGGTACTTGTGTAGTTCACAGACATCCACTTCCAGCTGTGGCTTCTTTTGATTTCTGGACTTGTCTCCTAACACCTCTTGAGTTTCACTTTCAGAGAAACATAGAATAGAGGATTTTGTGCGAGGCAGTTTGGAGGCTCCTAGCTTTTGCATAGTGCCTCATTTCCCTCTTTCACTGACAAGCCCTTTGAGAGGATAGCATGGTTGAGTGAAAACCTTTAATGTGGTGGGTGTGAATAGCCTTGGATCTCAACTCATTTTCATTGTGGGTCTTACTAGAAATAGTCTCTGTTATAGAAGGGCTTAAATTTGTATTTAAACCTCAATTTTCACTTACAGTATAGCTATAGAACTGTTATGTATCCAATGGTTGTCCAGTGAATGATTATTCTGACATTTGAATCATCTGTGCAAAATTTCCAGCGTCCTGTGTATAGTAAATAATTATTTAAACTGCTTTTCTTTTTCTTTTGATATGTGGTGTTGGCCTGCTACAGAATGCATGAGGCAAACTCTGCAGAAACTAAGCGCTCAAAGCGAAAACGCTGTGAAGTTTGGGGAGAAAACCACAATCCCAATAACTGGAGGAGAGTGGATGGTTGGCCAGTTGGGCTGAAAAATGTTGGCAACACATGCTGGTTCAGTGCTGTTATTCAGGTATGGTGTTTTTGAGAGACAGCTGTTTTCTTCTGGATATAACTTAATTAGCTAAAATGAAAGATGTGAAGTTGACTTCTGAAAGTTAAAACAAGGTTAGCTAAATAGTTCACTGGGTAGAGGCACTTGCTGTAAGCCCAGAGACATGAGTTTGATCAAGGCCTCACTTGGTGTGAGAAATGAACTGACTCCTGCAAGATGTCTGATCTCTACTCGGCATGTGCATGTAAGGACACACTATAGTTACTTTTGTATGTTTTGGATTGAGAATTTATGATGTCTAAACCAGGAAGTACTAAAATATAAATATATTAAGTGTTTAGGGTCAACAATGAATACTGTTCAGGGTAGCCTGGAGTAGAGGCATGGCAGATGAAGTATCCTGGTAAGAGAGAAGTAAAAATACTCTCTTTCATTATGTAGCCCAGGCTGACCTCAAATTTATGATTCTTTTGCCTATTCCTCTCAAGTGCTGAGATTATAGGTATGCACCACTATTATAGGAATGTACCACTATGCAGGCTATATGTGTGAATTCAATATAAGTACATACACACATCCACCCATCTACTCCAGGGTATTGTGTGTGCTAGACAAAAACGCTTAATCACATCCTCAACTGAAAACACTCTTGGAGTGGATGAAATCTATAGTTCTTGATGAATGATACCTGCAAGAGAGAAATGAGAAAGATTGCAAGGTCCATCCGGAGTAACCCAAGAGGGATAATTTGTGTGCGCCAGAAGTTGCCAGTAGTTGCTGCAGCTGTGCTGAGTTCAGACGCTTATGTTTTACACTTGTATGAGACACTACATGGGATGTAACTGTATGCATTTCTAGTTCAGAAAAGAGTCAAAGTAAAGCCAAGCATGTGGTGGCTTTCCTTAGAGAGAAGTGACTATCAAGAAATATTTCTCAGGGCTGGAGTTATGAGCACTTGTTAGTCTTACAGAGGACCTTGAGTTTGGTTTCCAGTACCTTCATGGTGACTCATAACCATCCCTAACTCCAGTTGCAGGGGATGCAGTACCTCTTCTGAACTCCATGGGCATCAGGCATACATGTAGTGCACGTATATTATATGCAAGCAAGACACTAATGCATATAAAAAAAAGTATTTCGGGCTGGAGAGATAGCTCAGTGATTAAGAGCACTGGCTGCTCTTCCAGAGGTCCTGAGTTCGATTCCAAGCAACCACATGGTGGCTCACAACCATCTGTAATGAGATCTGGCACCCTCTTCTGGCCTGCAAGCATACATGGAGGCAGAATGTTGTATACATAATAAATAAATAAATCTTTTTTAAAAATTTAAAAAAAAAAGTATTTCCCAGGCATCATAAGCTTCATGTGGCCAGTGTCATTCCCTCTCCCTCCCTGCAGGCGTGTTTATTAAATGATTCTGTGGCATCCAACCTGCTGCTCAAAAGCCAAAACATTTCAAAGTACACTCAGTTTACTCGGTGCCTGACTCTGATTAGGACCCAGGAAACAGCAGTGACTAAAACAAAGCCCATATTCTCCTGGAGTCTATTTTAAAACAGTGGAGTGGTCAGTCAACAGAATCAGGTAGTGATAAGTGCTACAGCATTGTGAGGGAGGGTGGAGGAGGGCTGCTGCTTCTGTGGGTCAGTCAGTGATGGACTGACCAGTAAGGAGGGACATGAAGGTGACTAGGGTTTGGGTCATATAGTTACATTTGTGAGTAAAATTTAGAAAATATATAACCCACGTGAGAGAACAAAGCTGCTAGAACTGACTGGATAAGAATGGAGAATGGGGGTAGGTATTGGGGAGAACTGACTCCTGCAAGTTATCCTCTGACTTTCACACATATTACCTGATGTGTGCATGCTGCTTCCCCAGCCCCCAGTAAATACATACTTGAAATGAAAAGCAAGGTGTATGTAGTAGGGAGCAAAGCAGGCAAGGTGGCATGAATCTGTAATCTGCACTTTTGAGGCTGGGGCAAGAAGATTGCTGCAAGTCCTAAGTCCAGCCTGGGCTCCGTAATGCATTCCATATTAGTCAAGACCTGTGAGACCCTGTCATAAAAAATAAGAAAAGTTAAAAGATGTAGGAAGGTAGAAGTAGGACTCTGTCAGCTGCTTCCTACATCTGTCTCATGCGTGTGTGGAGACAGACACACATTGAATCCATGATGCCCTTAACCTTTATCTGGGTAGGAGATATTGAGTAAGCTTATGTTTTCTTTTTTTAAGAGGGTTGACGGCGGGAAAGCTTTTGTTTTGAACCAGAAAAGCTGGACTCTAAACTCATTTCTGCGGCTCTGTGACCTTCATAAACCTATGAAACCTTATCTCTGAACCTTGGTTTTCTTTTTTTTCCTTTTTTTTTTGTTTATGTTTTCTTTATGAACTTTCAGCCATTTTTTTTTTCTTTTGAAAAGTTGGTGAAATGACAAATGGATTTTGGAATAGTTGTTGAAGGTTATAGGAAAACCAGTTGACAATAGGATACCATATTCAAAATCCTCAAAACTTGAGTGTTTCAGACTTCGGAATTCGGGGCATTCAGCTGACAGCATTTATGTAAACATTCTAAAGTTGGAAAGACCACAGTCTAGCCCTGACCTTTGGGTTACTGAGGTACGAAATGAAAGAATAGAGGGCCAGTTTGAGGTTTAAGGTAACTGAGAGCCATGTATGGGTACACACCCGCAGTTCCAGGACTTAGGAAGTTAAAGCAGAAGGCTCAAGAGTCTGAGACTAGCCTCAACTACATAATGATCCCTTTTAAAATGAATACACACACACATGCACACACACACGACAGAATAAAACTGCTGTGCTTACAACTCAGATAATAAGTGAGTATTACAGGGACTCAGCAGTTAAATACACCTTACTGTACAATTATGAGCACCAAAGTTTGGGTTCCTTGTAACGGGCCAGACAAGACATCCAGCACATGCCTATAACCCCAGCTTCAAGTGGGTGGAGATAGGAGATCATGGGGCTGACTGACTTCCAGCTGAGCTTAGAAACCATGCGAGGTTCCAGGAGAGCCGCTGAGTCTGGGGAATATGTAGAGAATGATGGATAAGGATATCTAATACTTTTAATGACCCCCGAGTGTGCACTGGGACACACATGTGCAGGTCTTTTTTTATAATGAATATTATAAAATCCTTGTGCTGTTGAGTCCTGTCTGCCATCACATCTGCCCCCACAGACCTAATCATACATGTGTATACCTTAAACAAGGTATTTGTTTTATTTTCTTAATTTAACAAATGGAACTATATACCTCTGTAACAAAAAGGGGAGATGACGTGGGATGTCCTTCTGTATTTGTGTTGCTTTTATTGGTTATTTATTGGTTATTGAATGAAGCTGTTTTGGCTAATGGCTTAGCAGAGGAAAGCCCGGCAGGAATCTGAACAGAAATAAAGAGGAAGAATAGGTGGAGTCAGGGAGACACCACTTAGTACCACACTAGTAAGCCACAGCCTTACTAGTAGATTACTGTGTAATCTCTGTAATACACAGATTAATAGAAATGGGTTGATTTAGGAGTTAGAGCTCACCTGTAAGAAGACATTGCCAAACAATTGTAATTGATAATAGGCTTCAGAGTAGTTATTTCATATGGGGCTTTGGGAACAGGCGGGCAGAGGAAAACTGATCCAGAAGGACCAGTGGGATGGAGAATACTTCTAGCTACATTGATTGATTGAGGCAGAATTTTGCTAAGCAGCCCAGGCTGGCCCTGAAACTCACTGTAGCTAGCTTTGAACATGAGGCAGGCCTTCTGATTTAGAGTCCTGGATGCTGAGATTATAGGCCCAGCTTCTATCACACACAAAAGTGTATTTCTGAGATTATTCGTGTTGATGCACATGTTCGTGTCAGTTTTCCTACTGCTTAGTAGGTAGATTATGGATGCATTTCTACATCATTTAAAATTTTGTGTGCATGTGTGTGTGTGTGTATGCATGCATGTCTGCATATGCATACCTTGTGCATATGATGCACAAGGAACCAGAAAGAGGGTGTTATATTCTCTGTAGCTGTAGTTACAGGCTGTTATGAGACATCCTTTATGGGTGCCAAGAACCAAACTCCAATTCTTTGCAGGAGCAGCAAGTGCTCTTAACTCCAGCTTCTACAATGTCTGGTTTTGGGGATTATTTTTTTGTTTCTTTTCTTTTCCTTTCCTTTCCTTTCTTTTTGTTTTTGGCTTTTTGAGACAGGGTTTCTCTGTAACAGATCTGACTGTTCTAGAACTCTAGATGTAGACCAGACTGGCCTGTAACTCACAGAGATCCTCCTGTCTCTGTCTCCTGAGTTCTGGGATTAAGGGCATGCACTACCACTGCCTACCTATAGTATCATTTTAATGATACATAATTTTCTATTACTAATGTTTATATGTATTAATCTAGTATTGTTTATTCCTCTTTTTAGGTTTTATCTGTTTTGTTTTTTACTTAAATAATTAATGTTTAGATTATTTTTGTGTATTATTTTCTTATGAGAAGAATTTCTAGGTTGACAGTTACGTATACTTTAAAAATGAAAGAAACTTAATTTATTTAGAGACAGGATTTATTTCACTGTGTAGTGATTGACTTGAAATTTGCTTTGTAATCAGGATGGCCTTGAACTCACTGTATTGCTTTTGCCTCAGCTTCCTGAGCACTGGGGTTATGGGCTGAGCTACCATGCCTGACTTTGAAATCTGCACCTGTAATTACACATGCTGTAGTCCGAGTAGTCAGAAGGCTGAGGTAGGATGATCAGGAGTTTAAGACCATCCTTGGCAATATAGGGAGTATAAGGTCAGCCTAAATTATCTAATAAGACCCTGTTAGATAATTTAAAACAAACACAAAAAACAAAACAAAACTGTAATTGTTTTGAAAGTGACTGAGAGGAGCTGGAGAGATGGCTCAGAGGTTAAGAGCACTGACTGACTGCTCTTCCAGAGGTCCTGAGTTCAATTCCCAGTAACCACATGGTGGCTCACAGCCATCTGTAATGAGATCTGGTGCCCTCTTCTGGCCTGCAGCAGACATGCAGACAGAATACTGTATACATAATTAATAAATAAATCTTTAAAAAAACAAATGAAAGTGGCTGAGAATGAATTTCTTTCTCTCAGTCTCTCTTTCAGTTGCCTGAGTTCCGAAGACTTGTTCTCAGCTATAGTCTACCACAGAACATACTTGAAAACTGTCGAAGTCACACTGTAAGTTGGCATGGAGGCAAAGTTTTTGTATGTTGCTGGATTGGATGTGCTGTGTTAGGCTTTGGCTTGTGCTGATACTTATTTTATTGTTAGGCATTCTCCTCCCTCTTTTGGATAAGAAGTAAGGGCTTATCAAGGTGTCCAGTTAAGTAGGAATAAAATTAGGAAAACAGTCTCAACAGCAGTGAGACACCATTCTGACCTGAGTGCTGTGCTGCGTGGGGACGCTCAGAACCTCTGTGATTCAGGTGGTGTCCTCTCTTCTGCCATTGGCTGCTGAGGTCAAGGGATGCAGAGCATCCTGAGGAAGAAGCCTGGGCCTTCCTAGAGACTTGAGTGTGCGCTCTGACTGTATCCTCCTTGTCACCATGCTGTAGTGCATTCTCTTACGGCGTGGGCAGCTTCAGTAAAGAGAGCATCTGTCTTCTTCATAGCATGGCCCCTGGCCCCTGGATTCTTACTCTTTGTTCTAGAGTAACAACTTGCTGTTTTTATCTGGTCCCTATTTGCTAGGTTATTCTGAGTGATTCTAGAGCTTGGTAAATGTGAATTAGAGAATGATTATTGATAACTTCTCTTTATCTGTTCAAACTTTCCAAATAAGATCTTATAAGTTGGCTGTGTTTTTTATAGGAAAAGAGAAATATTATGTTTATGCAAGAGCTTCAGTATTTATTTGCTCTACTGTTGGGATCAAATCGAAAATTTGTAGATCCTTCTGCAGCCCTGGATCTGCTGAAGGGAGCCTTCCGGTCATCAGAGGAGCAGCAGGTACTTGGGGGCTTTGTTTGTTCTCTTGTTTTATTTCAGGATTGAGTATATGAAATCACCTTTGTTAATGTGATACTGCTGTTTTCATTGTTATTGTGTGACAAGCTCTGAACAAAGCTGGACAGGATGCTGAGTGCCTTCATTTACCCTTTATTTTACTCTCAGAAGGTGTAGTGAGAGAGAGTACATGCTATGTGTTTGTGTGCATGAGTGAGAGGTAACACGGGGTTCTGGCAGTCCATGTGCACAAATGAGAATTATACAAGGTGCTTGTACTACCAAAGGAGGAAGACGTGGTAGTAGAGAGTAGCAGCCTCGCCAGGCATGATAGCTCATGCCTTAATCCCCATACACAGGCGTCAGAGGCAGGAGGAGATTACTGCACATTGGCAGCTAACTTGGTCTACACAGTGAACTCCAAGCCATCTAGGGCTACTTAGCAAGAGGTCTCCAATAACCAGGATTTAAAAAAAAAAAAAAAAAAAGAGTTAACAGAGGCTGTTGAAGCAGTAAGGAATTTGAAAAGTAATTCAATGAGCCGTAGCAAAGGATAATTGAGAAAAGTCAAGTCCTTTGTCTGGTGACCCAGGTAGAAATCTTAATTTGGTTTGGATTTTGAGACAAATCTCAATATTAAACCCAGGTAGACTTTGAACTTTGAACTTCTCATCCTACAGCCTCAGCCTCCTGAATGTGGGATTGCAGGCTTGCAACATCATTCCAGGATAGAAACCCTCTTTTTCAAACCACCTAAATTCAGCAGCTTTTCTGAGCGATCTTTCCTTTCTCCGCCTGCCACTAAACTCAAAGCTGTTGCTGTTACACCAGCTTCTTTCTGCATATAGTGTTAAACCTGCTCTCCATTACATAGCTAACCAGCATTCTCAAAACAGTTCGCAAAGTTGCCTTTCTCCATCAGTTCTTATAGAATTCTAGTGGACTCTAGTCTATTCTTTGGACCTTTTTAAAAATGCCTAATTGGAGATGGTGTTTGTGTTTCTGTTGCACAGAGATGTGGCCAGCTCTGCAGAGTTCCACTTCCTTCCTGGCCAAGCGTAGTCAGATCTCATTAATGCCCTACAGTTTGTCTCTAGTCACTGGCTCCCCTGTTCCTGTGTCTGTGCAAGTTTGGCTCCTAAAAAAGAGATTATATCATAGGAGTAGAATCTTTAATTGTGGGCTTAAGGACAAACCTTTGTTTCCCTGAGTACAGTATTGCATCTAACTTACTGCAATTTGTGCCTCTCTTATAGCAAGATGTGAGTGAATTCACACACAAGCTCCTGGATTGGCTGGAGGATGCGTTCCAGCTAGCTGTTAATGTTAAGTGAGTGTTGAGGGTTTGTCTGCACATCCTTCCGACTCACAGTTACCACTGAGAATTATGGTGGGGGAAGTCACTCTTCTTAAGTAGAAATTGGTGTTTGCCAAACCTCTTGGTGGCCACTGGGCTATTCCTCATTGTGTAGCCCTGTTTTAGCTTTCCCTTTAGAGAGCTAGATTGTCCCCTTAACCTGCAGCCTTTTTTTTCTCTTGTGAAAGAATAAGCCCCAACTAACTGCTTGATTGTAAGATGTGATTAAAAGTTGGTAAATGAGTCCTAGATGTACATGTGGTGTATAATATGAAACCATTATATTTGATGTCACTCACCTGTGGCATCTGCTTAGCATTCACAGAGGATAGGGATCAATCACCCCAGCCAGGGCCATAAGGGCATGCATGTATCATCCTATTGTGGCTGCCAGGAACCTGCTTTTCTAAGTAGGTTTAAATCTGAGGCTGGAGAGTAAAGTACCATGAAATAGTTGGCAACTGGGAACTTACAGAGTTAACTACAATGTAAAACAGGCTTTAGGAAAAGAAAATTTGCATCCTAATTCTGTTGTGCCACTGAGGAAACTTTATTTGTAAAACTCTTGGGGGGCTGTCCATTCTTACTGTTCTGCTATTCTCTACCTTGTATATACATGTCAACAGGCATAGGAGTCTATAACAAACGTACACACACATACACATACATATGAATACATTTGTCACCATGTGTGACTCCCTAACATCCTAAAGACTAATATTCCCGAGGTCAGGGTTCACACTTTGCATCTTTAGCACAATGCCAGGTATCTTCGTTTCAGTCAGTGTCTGTGCTGAACTAAGTCAGTCCTTGCTTCCTTAAATTCCGTGTGGCAGTCTGTGATTAATGAAAATGGACTACTGTTGGTTTTGAATGCACTTGGGTTTTATGAGAACGTATTTGATCCAGCTGACACAGAATTGTCTATCTCTCTTTTAAAATAGCAGCAATCCCAGGAATAAACCTGAAAATCCCATGGTGCAGCTGTTCTATGGTACTTTCCTGACGGAAGGGGTCCGAGAAGGTAAAGTCTGTCCTGTGTGTTGGTTCTTAGCTGGTACTGGTATTCACTGCTGTGTACTTTCAAGCAGACATGGTAGCCTTAAAAGTCCAACAAATCCTGGACTGACACTGACTCTGGCTTTTCTCTGTGTGACTATGGACACATAGTCCGTAAGCTCTAGCATCCTTAGTCTCATCTGTGCAGTGGGGACAGTCTTTGTCCTAGACTGTTCTATTAAATTGTGTGACATCTGTGTTGATGGCAGGGATGCTACTTACTTTTTTCTGTTTTAGGATTTTGACTTTGTACAAATGGAATTGTTTCAAAACCTGTGAATTCAGCAGCCTGTGACCCCACAGCCAGCTGTTCTCTGTATAGCCTCTGTCTGCTCTTCTCCCTCGTTTTATACATTTTTAATATTTGATGTTTTGGTGTCGTTTGTTAAGAGCATGTGAGGGTTTTTTGGTTATTGTTTTTTGTTTCTTGAGACGAAATCTCACACATAATGTAAGCTAGCCTAAAATTTGCATGCAGCCTAGGGTGAGACTTCAGATCCTCACCAGTCCTCCTGCATCAGCCTCTCATGTGATTACCAGCATGCACCACCACTGGGGCTATTTTTTAAATGTATTGTTTGTGTTTATTTTTGGTACTGGGACTTGAACCCAGAATTCATGCTGCATTCTTATTGCTATACCCATGGCTCCTGATAGTATTAGAAATCTAGCCTAGTACTCCATGGATTAGCATTACTCTGTTTTGGCTTATGGTTCTAGAGGATTAGAATCCATAATAGTGGGGACAGCATGACAGCAGGAAGCTGAGATTACATCTTCAACTGCAAGTATGAAACAGCCAAAGCAAACTGAAGCAGGGAAAAGTCTATGAACTCTTAAAGTCAACCTCTAGCGACATACTTCCTTTAACAAGGCTACCTCCCAGTCTCCCTAAACAGCACTACTAACTGGAGACCAAGTGTCCAAATGCCTTAACCTATGGGAGATATTTTTCATTTAAACTATATTCTGCTCTCTGGACCCCAAAGTCTCATGGCCATATCATAATGCAAAATGAATTTAGTCTAACTTCAAAAATCTTCTATGGTCTTTCATAGTCTTCAACACTATTTAAAAGTCCAAGGTCTCTTCTGACACTCAAGAGAATCTCTTAATTGTAACCCCTTATAAAATCAAAGGATAGATTACATATTTTCAACATATAATGGTACAGAATATATGTTCTCTTACCAAAAGGGAGGAATGGGGGCATAATGAGAAAATACTGAAAGATCAAAACCCATCAGGACAAATCCCAAATCCTGTAGTTCAATGTCTGGTGTCTGGGACTTTAGCTTTATAGGGGGGCTTCATGTCTCTCAAGTCAGCACCACTTGGACGACAGATATCGCCTAGTTCAGCTGCTGGCTTGGGCTGGATCCTTGCCTCCTTGAATCACCTTAGCAGCAGCTTTTGTTCTTGCTGCTTTCTGGGAGCTCTCTGTTACAAGTTGGAAGCTTGCTGGGCAAGGTCTTGCCCTCCCTTTGTTCTAGCACAGAGCAGGCCTCTCTTTAAAGGCTGATGATCTAATAATTACAGCCTTTCTTTCAGTATGTGCCTTGGCTATAACTCTCCATACATTTTGTTTTTCTTCTTACCCCGCTTGCAGATCTATGCAAGCATTAACAATAAGCATGCCATAAATTCAACGTTTTGCAGTCTTGAAATTTCCTCTGCTAAAGAAATCATTCCATTACTTTTTAATTTTGCCTTGGGCAAGTTCCCAGACAAGGGCAGAAGGCAGCCTAGATTCTATGCCAGAATATCACTGGAGGACCTCAAAGCATTGTTAGTCTTGGCTCCCCTCAGGTGCTGTCAGTCCTGGCTTCCCTCTGAAGCCTCTAGAGCCAGGCCTCTCCCTCAGCACTATTGTCTTCTAGGCTCCTACTAGAACAGTCCTTTAAGCTCTGCCTATAACATTTAACACTTTTTTCTTCCATATTCCTCCAAAAGACAGCATGGCCAGGTTCTTGATAGCAATAAGCCAACAAGTTGGCAATCTCTGGTCCAATTTCTACATTAGTTACTTCTCCGTTGTGATAAAATACCATGAAAAAAAGCAAATTATGGAGTTTAATTTTGGCTACTGTTCCACAAGGACCAGTGTCCATCATGGTGGGAAGGTGTGGCAGCGATCACCAGGCATGTTGGCAGGAACAGGAAACTGAGAGATAGTATTTTTAGCTGCAGGCTTGAAGCAGAAAAGGTAAACTGGGAGTAAGGTGAGACTAAACTCCACAAGGCCACCTCCAGTGATGTGCTTCATTCATTAAGATCTAAGCCTACAAACTGAATGGTGCACAAACTGGGAGGAAGTTTGAAATGTCAAATAGCTAGTTATTACTCAAATTCTCAGTTTATATATGTAATTTTAAAATGTTGGGCTGGAAAGATGACTCAGAGATTAAGAGCACAGGCTCTGCTCTTCCAGAGGTCCTGAGTTCAATTCCCAGCAACCACATGGTGGCTCGTGACCATCTGTAATAACATCTGGTGCCCTCTTCTGTCATACAGACATATATGCAGCCACAACACCATATACTTAATAAATTACTTAATGAATAAATCAATCATCTTTTTATTTGTTTTGTTTTTTGAGACAGGGTTTTTCTGTCTCTAAAATTCTGACAGGGAATTAAAGGCGTGTGTCACTACCACCCAGTAATAAATAAATCTTAGAAAAATAAAAAGTCCTTGTCTTAATTAAGGTTACAATTTTTTCATGCTGTGAAAAAACACCATGGCCAAAAGTAAAAAAGTTGGAGAGGAAAGGGTTTATTTGGCGTTACACTTCTTTGTTGGCTGTCCATCAAAGATTTATTTATTTTTATCTATGTGGTGCTCTATCTGCATGTAAACCTTGCATATAAATCCCATTATAGATGACTGTGAGCAACTATGGTTGCTGGGAATTAAACTCAGGACCTCTGGGAGAGATGCCAGTGCTCTTAACTACTGAGCCATCTCTCCCGCCCCTGCCTGCTTTCTTATTGAACTTAGGACCACCAACCAGTGTAAGGATGGCATCATCTGAAATGGGCTGGGCCCCTCTCCCTCATCAATCACTAATTAAGAAAATTTTCTACAGCTGGATCTTACGGAGACATTTTCTCAATTTAGGTTCCCTCCTTTCTGATAACTCTAGCTTGGGTCAAGTTGACATAAAACTATCCAACACAGTCATACTTATTTTTTGTGAGACTGCCCCTGATTGAGAAAGATACCCCAAGTCAACTTGATTCCTCATGTGCCTACATAGGTTAGTAAATCCTCCCCTCCCTATTCCCCATCTCTTGACACAAAGGAGCAAGGACTGACTTGGAACACTCTTCTTAGCCTCTGTTTGTTTTAATCAATATTGAAATCCCCTCCCTCTGAGAATGCAACCCAGGACTGATTATATTGAGTCAGTAGTATCTACTCAACTACATGACTAGTTGGCATACATGAATCTGGGCTCCATTTCACCCTTTTTTTATTATGTATTTTATGTATATGGGTACTTTGTCTGCATGTACATCTGTACACCAGAAGATGGCATCAGACAATTGTGAGCTGCTGGGACTTGAACTCAGGACCTTTGGGAGATGAGTGAGTACTCTTAACCACTGAGCCATCTCTCCAGACTCATCCACACCCACCCCTTTTCTATTACTTGAGATATTTTGTGTTATTGTTTCTTTGAGGCAGAGACTTGCTTTATAGTTCAGGATGGCCTTGAAGCCTCAATACTCAGCCTTTCAAGTGCCACTGTGTCCATATTGAAATACATTTTTATTAAGAAACTGATTTGTTTGTAATAATTCCCTATTCCCCCAGTCTGAAATTTGCTGCTTACATTCCCAGCTTACATACTTAAATAGTCTTCTCGTTTGTAAAGTGGTTGAATCTTCTACAGTCTTATTCCAGTCCAGCCAAGACTCTTTTGAGGAGGGTCTTTGACTGGGGATGGGGGTACATTGGGTGGCTTTACTTTTTGCAGAATCAGTGGTTGCTCATTGTTGTTCATGCCTGGGTTGACTGGAGTTTACCACTCTGGCTTAAGTTTTTTCTAACCAGTTCTCAGAAGACTGCTGAATTACAGAAGGTGCTGTCTTAGTGGAGCCAAAGAAGTAGACTTTAAATGGTGTGGTGACACTTTAACATTCTCCTTCTTTGCCTAGGAAAGCCCTTTTGTAACAACGAGACCTTCGGCCAGTATCCTCTCCAGGTAAACGGTTATCGCAACTTAGACGAATGCTTGGAAGGGGCCATGGTGGAAGGTGACATTGCACTGCTTCCTTCCGATCATTCGGTGAAGTATGGACAAGAGGTAAGGTGTATATTTTTGCTTGTTCTGCCAGTGACAGAGCCACTAAAGTAGGGTTGAACTTTTAGGCAAAGAGGTTCGAATTACAAGTTAGGTAATCAAACACTGAAAAGAACTTGAATCTGTCTCCTCTCTCTCACCAGTTGATGTGAATCAGTGAGTCTTCGTGTTTTGATAAAGTTCTTTGCTAAAACTGAATTTGAGTTACTCATGTAAGGTTTATGCTGCTTCTGATATTTCAGTATGATCAAGTTTCTCTCTTTCTGTTGAAGCCTACCTGTACCTGAGTAGGGAGAACGCAATGCCTCCATATTTTCGGAGGGTAAAAGTGATTAACTCCTATGGTATGCCATTTAGAATATTTTCCCTATTACAGTATTTCTTGTTCTCAGTTGTAAATTCTGCTTTTGCTTTTACATTTTTAAAATATAATTTTCATTTATTTATGTGGGATTCTTGTTTTTTGATGGGTTGGAAGTGGTTAACACATGGGTAACTAATACCCAGGTAGGATAGTTAGTAATTCATTCAGTTAGGCAGGAAGTAGTGAACAGCATTGTAGCATAATTGTCAGTATTGCCTCATTTGGTTTACTCCCCTCTTATATTTTGAGTCAAAATTGTGGCCTGTGGAATTGTCCAATTCAATTACAGAAGGAGAAATTGGCTTGAACTAAAGTAGGATATGTGACACAGACTTTTGGAGGTGTGTTAGCTCTAGAAGGTGCTGGGATCTGGAGAGGTTTCTCCTTGGCTTCTCCAGGAAAGAATGGATTCTTGGCAGTTCCTAGCAAGAGCCGTACCATGTGTGCCAGTTGATTCTTTCTCTTACAAGTGAATATTTACTACTTGTGCAGTATCCAAGGATGAAAATTCTGCAAAAATAAAACCTTAGCAGAAGTCATTATGTTTAATTAGATTTAACCCAGAAGAGCCGGCAAGGTGGTTTGTGCTTGTAATTCCATCACTTAAGAGACTGATTAATCAGGAGGATTGTTGCAAGTTCAAGACCAGCCTTGGCTGCTTAGTGAGTTCAAGGTTACCCAAGCTACAGAGTGAGACTCTGTCTCAAGAATAAAGAAGGAAGATGAAAGATTGAGCTGTGAGGTTTTCAGTCTATTTACCCGGTGCCAGCAGGGTCCCTGGAGGGACCCCTGATCCCTGGTAGAAGGGTGCTTAAAGCCCCCTCGGAACCTTTGGCATGTGGGTGAGCTGAGCAAGCTTCCTCTGCTGGAACAGTTTTCCTCAGCTATGGTCAGTGTGTTGAAATGGCTTCTTTTCATTTTAGGAAGCCAGTTGTTTGCTACTCTGAAACTCTGGGTACCATTATAGGCTCACTTGACTGACTTTCTTCTCAGAAATCTGTATACTGGAGATCAGATTGTTTTCCTCAGAAATATGGGGAATTACAACATTCTGAGACTAATTCAAATTTCCCTTTTATACATAAACAGGATTTAAACTATAGTTAGCTGTAAATAAATAGTATATGATATATTTTGGTATTTGTTTTTTTTTTTTTTTAGATGATTATTGGATGCAGTTATTTCTTAATTGTGTGCTGTTGGGATTGTAGTTTCCAGCTCTTTGGTTAGGCTGTCTGTTTCCTGTAAGATCTGAATGTCTTGAATACTGATGTTTATGGAGTGATTTGTGTTGGTGCTTGGTCAGTTCTTCTATTCCACAGTGGTTATTTCTAAGGATGATGGTTGAATGCAAGACTGGTGGCTAGGAATGTTTAACCATATTCTCCAAGTATGATTTTAAGTATTTAAGGTTAGTATGTGAGATAAAATGCTATATATTATTAATTAAATTCCATATCAAAAGTTTGGTGAAGGATATTTTAAATATGGCTGTTATTTCCTGAAATTAATTTTCCCTTTTCCCATGTTTCTACCTTGGACATAGCGTTGGTTTACCAAACTACCTCCAGTGTTGACCTTTGAACTCTCCAGATTTGAGTTTAATCAATCTCTTGGGCAGCCAGAGAAAATTCATAATAAGCTGGAATTTCCTCAGATTATTTATATGGATAGGTGAGTCTTGGTTCAATTGACTTTGTGATGTTAATTGCAAAAGTAGAAATGACTGTGGGTTATGTATTTGTGTGTGGAGATCTCCTGGACATCTGGATAATGTACACATTTAGACTCTTTGAATCCGCGGTTGAGTTTGTATTTCTGAGAATCTCCTAGGGTAATGTGACTGAATAGCTAGGTATAAGTCTGGGCTCAAAACATGTATCTTGTTTCCGTGGATGCTGTAAACCAATAGAGTAAAGAACGCAAAGCAGGTGCTTGCTTATATTACCAAGGAAAGCTGTACATAGACAAACCCACAGGAATATCAGCTAAAGGATTTTTGTTTTGTTTTTTTGAGACAGGGTCTCTCTGTGTAGCTCTGGCTGTCCTGAAACTCTTTCTGTAAACCAGGCTGGCCTTGCACCCATAGAGATGAAATGGGTGCGCTACCACAGCCCAACTCAACTAAGTTTCTAATTATGCTTAGGTTTCTGTTTTACAACTAAATTGGAGAACATAACATCCTTTAGCTTTGACATAAAATGTCTCCGTAACTCTCCAGCCACCATGTGGAAAATGGATTTTTTTGAAACTTTTCTAATAAGGACCCACTTGTGGGTAGAGAGAGAGAAAGAAAGAGAGAATGAATACAAATCCATTATTAGCACGGAACAGATTGATCTCAGATCTCATCCCACACATCCTGGAACTTTAGGCATTTTTTATTGGTTTAGTATGAAAAAGAATCCGTACACTGTCAGTGGTTTCAGCCTCAAAATTGTTTTGGTTTTTTGGCTCCTTCCATTTCCATAGAAATTTTACTGACTTGCCAGTTTCTGACAGCTAAGGGATTCTCATTGGTTGGATTGTGTTGCACATGTAAGTCAGTGGTGTCGTAATGGCGTGCAGCCCTTCAATATGTATGATTAAATTCATCATTAAGTAAATCATCCCTTTGATAGTTTTGAAATTTTACTCTCTGTTCTCTTTGAGCAGATGGAAATAAAGTTGGCTGTATTGGTTACTAAAGTGACACCATATCTTCAGGCTGTGCTAAAGCTCACTGATTCTGCTGTGGTCCACAGCTGGAGAACAGCTCTGCTTCCTGTACTATCTCTGTGCCTCTTGTCTTACCTGACTATACTGGCTTCACCTTTAGTAAAGCATTTAGTAACAGTGGTGAGAGTGGGCATTCTTGCCTCATTGCTGACCTTGGAACTGGTACTGTAGCACTGGGTTTGGTTAACAACAGTGTGTTAAGCTAGGTTTGGTGACACATCACTGTAACTTAGCACTAGACCATGAAAGACCAGAAATTGAAGGTCATCCTTAGCTACAGAAGGAGTTGGAGGTCAGTCTGACCTATGAGATTCTGTCTCAAGCCAAAAACCAAAGTAAAAACAATATATATTATTGATTATTCTATAACTGCCTGTTTTGAGGAAGTCTTCTTCACTGAGATTTTGTCATTAGTATTTGCTAATATTTCTATCCATGGGTTATCGTTTGCTTAGGTACATGTACAAGAGCAAAGAGCTTATTCGAAGTAAGAGAGAGAGTGTTCGAAAGTTGAAGGAGGAAATACAGGTTCTGCAGCAAAAATTGGAAAGGTGAGTCTGTGGGCATTTTTATGCTTAGCAACATAAAGCAAATAAAATAATAAGATCAGCGATTATGTTTATATTTAAAAGTTCAGAACTAATAACTGGTGTTTCATAAAATAGCCAAGACCTTCATTTTAAGTGTAAAGGAGTCTTCAAGGCCAGCTAATAAGATCTGTGGGTAGGTGGTCCCGAGGACTTCAGGGACTCAGGTATACTGTGATTAACAAGTAAGTGAGGGGAACCCCAGCTTTGCAATGTCTGTTCCTCCTGCTCTCTGACTGAACAAACTTGAGAGGCAGTTTTCTTGGTAGTCCAATCACTTGTCCTTATTGTTTTTGTTGTTGTTTGGGTTTTTTGTTTTGTTTGTTTTTTGTTCTTTTGTTTTTGAGAGAGTCTAAACTCAAAGAGAATGATTTTGAACTTTTGATTCTCCTGCCTTTACTTCCCCAGGATTGGGATTGCAATGGCCACTGTGCCTGGTTATTTCACTTGTGAAAAGTGGGCTTGGGAAGTGTTGAGATGGTGTGGTGCTGACTGAGTACATGTGCTGAGTTCTTCTGGAGGACTCTGCTTTCTCTTTTTTGCAGAGCCATCCAGATCTCCTTAGGCAAGGTCAGCTTGATTTCTTTTTCCTTTTTTTTCTGTTTTTTCGGTAAGCAACCTTTATTGATTCTTTGCAGATTTCACATCATGCATCCCAATCCCACTTATCTCAGCTTGTTTTCTTCATAGTCTAGGTAGACCCATTGGTTTAACCTTTTCAAAGGAAATCCACACACTGTTGGTGGCTTCCCCTCCCCCACTTCATCTAGTAACAGTCTCCCTTCTACTGCCATCTCATCTTACCCAACCCGCTATTGGGTCATTTATTTCTCCAAGGGACACACGTTCTACCCAGATCCAAGATTAACATTTTTTACTCTGTATGTAGGATATGGGGTGGAAGAGTGAGAGAAAAAGTAAGAATGAACATGTGTCAAACGACAGCTTGCAGAATCAGTTCTCCCCTTCCACTATTATGTGGATTCTTGGTATCAAACTCAGGTCACCAGGCTTGCATGACAAGTGCCTTTATCTGCTGAGCCATGTCACTGGCCCGATTGTTTTAGAGAACATAAAGACTCAGCGAGACTACGGGAATATTGTCCTTAGTGTAATATTACTCTTGATTTTGGATTATAAGTGACCTTGTCTCAGAGAACAAACCAAGTATTCGCTATCTCTTCACTAAATAGCTGTGGTAGGTATTGAAAGTAAGATTTCTTTTATATAGAATAGACAGACAATACTTTTGAAACCACTTTGCTATTTTTTTTCCTCTGTGTTGAGACTTGAGCGCCTTGTGCACAGTAGGCAAATGCTCTGTCCTAGACTGATTCCCATCCCATCTCTTGGTCTGATCCTATTTTTCAAAATAGGTGCTACCTTATATGAAGTAGTTGTCTCTAAGATCTGGAACTTAGAAGTGATTGCCACAAATAAACACAAATCTCTTAGGTGATAAACTTCTCTGGGATTTTATATAAGTTTCTATTAAAATGTAACAAGCCTGAGAAAGTTAGCAGGAAATCTTATGCTCCTGTGCCAGGTTATCAGTTCTGCTCTCTATTGTAGATTGAGTAGAGTTTGATAAGCTTGTAATGGAAGAGCACATTGAAGTGCATGCCAGTGATTGAATGCTAGGGTTCTTCCACCCTGACAGGCATATGCTGTTCCTCCATTAGTGACCTTGAGGGGACACGGTGATTGGTAGCCAAGACTCTGCCTTGCCTAAAGCAGCCTTTGCTGTATGCCTCTGTCATTTGTTTGATGCTGAGTTGCAGCGCCCTTTGGTTTTCACTCATGTTTTTATTTTACTCTCTTTTTTGTTGTTGTTAGTTTGGGTTTTGAGACAACATATCACTATAGAAGCTTGAACTTGCTATGTAGACCAGGCTGGTCATAAAATCATAACGATTTGCCTGCCTCTGCCTCTCAGGTACTGGAATTACAGGTGCATGCTACCATACCCTGCTCATATAACAATAATGCTACTGTTGTTGTTGAGATGGGTCTCCTGTACCCCAGGGGGTCCTCAAACAGTGTGTAGCTGAAGAGGACCTTGATTTCTTGTCCTGCCTGCACCTTGTGAGTGCTGTGTTGAGCATTACCATGCCTGTTTTGTGTAGTGCTATGAAGCAAACTAGGGTTTCACGGATGCAAGGCAAACAGTCTACCCACAGCTACAGCCCAAGCTCTAGGGTTTTTATTTTGTGGTGTCAATGCTCTTACCCTCTGAGCCATCTCTCCAGTCCCTACATAGTGAGTTTAAAGTAATGTGCTAGTAATGGCAGAATATGAGGTATTATTAAAGTAGTTTGTTTAGAGGCTGGAGAGATGGCTCAGGGGTCAACAGTGTGTGCTGTGCTTGCAAAAGAGCAGAGTTCAGTTCCTGGCACTCATGTCATTGTGACTCACAACCACCTATAACTCAAGATCCAGGGAATCCAGTGTCCAATTCTGGACTCTGAGCACCTGCGTGCACATGTGTGTGCACAAACACACACACATACACACAAAAATGAAATTAAAAATGAAACCTTAAGGAGCTTGGAGAGATGGCTCAACAGTTAAGAGCACTTGTTGCTCTTGCAAAGGATCCAAGTTCAGTTCCCCCAGATCCACATAGCAGCTCATAACTCCAGTTCTGGGGATCCTACATCTTTTCATGGCCACTTAGGGCATTCATGTGTACAGACATACATGCAAGCAGAATACGCACATACATAAAATAGAAATACATCTTTAAAAATAATTTTAAATGCTACTTTTCTATTTCAGTCATATATTTGAGAATATTATTTACTCTTCCTGAAGAAATCGCAAATTATTTATGCCTGGCCTATGCCATCAATCACATTCATGAATAATAGAGTATGTGAAATGTCTAATTTTGATTTCTGGATTTCTCTCACTCAGTTATAAAGCAGTTGGCCTAAAAGGGCAAAGAAAATGCCCTTGAGTATTTTCTTTGCATCACCAGATGGTTTTCCAGTTGTAGTGTGGAACACGTATGTTTCTTTAAGAAGAACTAAGTTTATGAGCAGAGCCTGGCTGTGACTGACAGCAGAGCCGAGCAGGCGCTATCTGGAATGGTTCCATTTGGCGGCAGGTGTCAGACTTGTAGCAGTTTTATTGTTAGTGCCTTTTTTTAACCTTATAGATCGAGCAACCAGTTAGCTACTATATGTAGATTTTCTTGATGTAATATTGAGATACACTCACACTAGGGCTGCCCCAAACTTACTCTGTAACCTAGGTGTTCTTAAACTCAGGTGATCCTTCTGCCTCAGCCTCCTGAGTGCTAGCGTTATAGGTGGATATTAGCACACCTGAGGTTTCCCATTGACTCTGCATGATAAGGTTTTTGTTAGCAGTTCTTACCATGCCCAGCAGACTTGGGCAGGAGTGTTCCAGTGTCTTTGCCTCTTAGGTATGTGAAGTACGGCTCCGGCCCAGCTCGGTTCCCACTCCCCGACATGTTGAAATACGTTATTGAATTTGCCAGTACAAAACCCGCCTCTGAAAACTGTCTGTCTGGAAGTGCTGAGCACATGACATTACCACCTCCTTCAGTGCACTGCCCGGTTTCTGACCTCACATCCAAGGAAAGGTAATGGAAGCAGACTTCTTAAATGCTTTGTATTGTTTTTCCATTCTTATTTGAACCATTTCCCATCTTTCTCAACTGCTGAGCTCTTACCCCAGATAGCTCAAGGGGTGAGCTTTGTCCTCAGGGAAGAGTTTTATCCCCACCCCCACTAGCTGTGTCCTGAGTACTTGTCACTGTCCACCTCCTGGATCCGACTCGTCAGGAATGCTTTGCTCTGAGCTGAGTGTCCCGGAAGGCCTTTCTCAGAGCTCTGTTAGGCTGTGGTTTCCTGGGTGTCTCTTTTTCAGGTTTTCCAGGTTCTGTGCTTCATCTGTGGTAAAGGAAGCATGTTTCATGTAAACAACAAGGAAAAGCCTACTCATGAGCAGAGCTACCCAAGGGAGGGCCTGGCTAGAATTCTGAGGACAAGCCTAGAGGAGATGGGCTCATGAAGACATAGGGAGGCCAAGCCAGGATCCTCTGACTATGCCCGCTCAGCCAGCAGTCTCTATAGCCTGAAAGTGCCAGCAGGTTCAGCATGTGTGTGCCTTGGTAATAAAAGTACTAGGGCACATTTGTCCCCCACAGAGAAAAGCTTATGTTAAAAACCCAGTTGTTAGCCAGCACTTGGGAAGCAGAGGCAGGCAGATCTATGAGTTTGTGGCCAGCCTGGTCTACATTGAGTTCCAGGACAGCCAGAGTCATACAGAGAAACCCTGTCTCAAAAACAACAATAAAAAAAGAAAAAAAAAAAAAAAGAAAAACCCAACTGAGTTGTTGAGGCTAGAGAGAATGCTCAGCCCTTAAGAATGCATACTGGTTTTGCAGAGGACCCTAGTTAACAGCACCCACATCAGGCAGCTTTACTTTGGTGATGTTAGTAGATAAATTTGCATTTACTTCTCTTTTCTTGCTATTGGGCCTGCCTTATTCGGTGTAGGGAGTCAAATCCAGTGTCTTATGCATGTTAGGCAAGCATTATGCCAGCTGAGCATAGTGCTTTTATGAGTTTTGTTGTTTCTTTGTTTTGAGAACAGGATCTTACTGCATAGCACTTACAGGTTTCAAACTTGAGCAGTGGTTCTCAACCTGTGGGTTGTGACCCTTCTTGGGATCAAATGACCCTTTCTCAGGAGTTGCCAAAGACTGTCGGAAAACACAGATATTTACATTATGATTCATAACAATAGCAAAATTACACTTATGAAGTAGCAGTGAAAATAGTTTTATTGTTGTGGGTCATACAATAAGAGGAATTGTATTAAAGGGTCTCAGAATTAGGAGGGTTGAGAACCACTGAGTTTGAGGTTTTCCTGCCCCCATTTCATTTCTTGGGTGCTGGGGTTATAGGCATGTTCCAACTTAGTTCTGTTAAATGCTACTCTTGCCATTGACCCAATGGGGATAGCTCTAATGTCAGCCTCATAACAAGCTGTGTTAAATGAGGTGGTTCATATAAGAAAAAGTTACCTTTTCTGTATGTAGATTTTAGATAAGACCTCACCACATAGCTCATGTTGGCCTTGCAATTGAGACCCTCCTGCCTTAGCCTCACCATTGCTAGAAATCACATCTTTGTAACTGTACCTTTTTATATAGTGGTTGGTTTTCTGAAGTGCATTAGCTTAGGTAAAGTTGAATTTTCTTCCTTTTTGAGAAAGACTCTCAACTATACCAGGGTGGCCTCAATGTCACAGCAGTCCTGTATTAGCCTCCCAAGGGATGAGATTACAGGTTTCTGCCACCATGCTCAGCCCAACTTGTATTTTAGGTATTACAACATGAGTATCATCCTTTGTTTTCCTCTAGTTCAAATCCAGAAAGCTGTTCTCAGGATGCTGAAGGCACCTTTTCCTCTCCTGAAAACACTCTGCCCAGGTCTGATGTAATGGGTGGACCGTTTACCTCCCCCCACTCCTCCCTGGGAATGCCTGCGCCCCCAGCTCCTCGGACAGTCACTGATGAGGAGATGAACTTTGTTAAAACCTGTCTTCAGAGGTGGCGGAGTGAGATTGAACAGGATATACAAGGTTGGTGCTCTAAAAACATGTCAGCTACTCCCTGTCTTTCCTGTTTGTTTGACTGTTTGGAAGCTAGTCACCCTGGGTATTCATGCTGTCATTGCCACTCGCACAGTGTGGTCAGGCCTGGAGACTGTGACATTTGCACTTCTCCTGCTTTGTAAGCTTGGTCCTGTGAAATTATCCCTCTCAAATTCACACCCCCCCCCAAATTTCTGGCAATTCTAGAAGTTTTGTAATTATGGGAACCTTTGGTGAAATCAAGCAGTGTATGTTTCTCCCCTTCTCTCCTCCTGCTTTTGTCCTGCCCCTTTGAGGTCTCAGAACTGACCTTGACTTTATATGCTCATTCTACCTCCAACTCTGGAATGTTGGAATTAATAATCAATGTTATTTAAATGTGAAGTTTGTAATTGATAGTAAAAGGGATAGTAACAGTGTTTTCCTCATAACCAGGCGCTGTTAAATGAAAGTATGGTTTAATATCTTTCTTACTTTTTTTAAAGATAAAGTCTCTCTTTATTGCCCAGGCTAATCTCAAACTCATGATCCTCCTGCCTCTGCTTTCCCATTGTGGGGATAGTGCCCACAGCTGTGAGCATCTTGACAAAATGATTGCTTCTTAAATAATAGCTGCCCGTGCTCCACTCTTGATTACTCTCCCTCCAAGGCTCTCAGACAGGATAAGCATGTCCACTGCCACTGAGCCCAGGTTTCTCCTCTGATTGCTGTTGTACTTTTTCTGAACTCTTGCTTCAGTTCATGCAACTTTTTCCTAAATTGAGACAATTTCTTTAGGAAATTTCAGTGCCAGACCTCAGTGTAATTCCATTGAACTGAAAGCCTTTATAACCTGAAGCACTTGCCCTTCAGCACCACATGCTGCTTTGTGCTTCCTAGCTGGAAGTAGAGATCATTAGGATGGGGTGCAGAGAAGCAGTGCTGTTGTTGGGATGGGGTGCAGAGAAGCAGTGCTGTTTGTATGCGTGTGGCCATCATGGTTAGCAGGCCCAACATACAGATGCACTCACAGAGTTTTTCTTTCTTAACAGATTTAAAGAATTGTATCGCAAGCACCACCCAGGCTATCGAGCAGATGTACTGTGATCCTCTTCTTCATCAGGTAGAATTAAAAGTCATGGAAAATAGGCTGATGCTAATGGTGGAGAATGTAATACCACAAGGAAAGAGCTGCATGGTATCTCCCTAAGACAGAAATATATTATTCTCTTACATTAAGTGGAAAGATTCAGAGTGTCTTCTATGTGCATTGACACCTAAAACATCCTCTTTTGGATTCTGCCATGTGGTGTTTTTCCATATAATGGAAAGATTTGCTGTGAGTGGCTGGAGAAATGGCTCGGTGATTAGGAGTGCATGCTGTTCTTGCAGAGGACCCAGATTCAGTTCCCAAACCACCTATACCTGCCAATTTTAGGGAGATCCGATACCTCTGATCTCTATGGGCACCTGAACTCACATCTACATACCCACATGCACATACATAATTTAAAAAAAAAAAGACATCTTAAAAGCAGGTTTGCTATTAAATATTAATAAAAAAGTTCTCTGCAAGTGATAACTGAAACAGTGCCATGGGGAAACCAATTAGAGACCAGTTCTCCATCTCCAGAGTCCTCTGAGAACCCCCTTTAGCAATGTCCTGATGCTTCATTTCTCTAGTGATGGGAGACTCTAGAAGGAAGCCAGTCGGAGCAGATATCCTTACTGTCCACACTCACTTCATGGACACAGTAGTGCAGAGACACCTCTGTGACTGACTCATGGCACAGTGGCCTCTGGAACACATCTCTACTCCCAAGCAGGGCAGTAAGCATGGTTGTGGTGTGGAATAGGAATAGACCATCTAACTCGGCTTTCTCTCTTGTCTCTTGTGCTGTTTCAAAAAAATCTGCACCTGAATGAAAGCATAGTAAGGTACTGAGCAGAACTTGAAGCTGAAATAAAGAGCACCCAGAAGGGTCTGCTTTAACTCTCTCATTTTAAGAGCCCTGGGATTGATATCTTCCAAGGTTGTATTTTCATTGGTCTATCCTAAAGTAGTAAAATGCTTAATGTGAACTCTATTATCTAGTGTGTATATAATCATTTCCCTTCTCCCTGGTAGTTGGGAATGTTTTGAGTTCTAGTAATGTAAACATAAGATTTCTTTGCTTCGTCTGAGAACCTTCCTTTCTGTTTTGCAGGTGCCTTACCGTTTACATGCTGTTCTTGTTCATGAAGGACAAGCCAATGCTGGACACTACTGGGCTTACATCTACAACCAACCTCGGCAAATCTGGCTCAAATATAATGATATCTCTGTCACTGAGTCTTCCTGGGAGGAACTTGAAAGAGATTCTTATGGGGGTCTGAGAAATGTCAGTGCGTATTGCTTGATGTATATCAATGACAAGCTACCCCACTTCAATGCAGGTAAAAATGGCTGAATAGAATCCAGAGTTAGGGGGAAATGTAGTCCCTGGGAGAAGAACAGTCTCTTCCTTATGGTGAAAACATTTAAACTACAATTTATTATTATGTAAAATGGTTTTAAAACAAAAACTGTAAGGGAATAAAAAGAGAAAATAGGTTTACTTTTCTCTACTTCTGTCTTTGACCATCAGCCCCACTCCCCAGCAGGTCTACACTGTGATGTCTCTGTCATCCAGACATGTTCTGTGTGTACATAGATTTTAAGATCTACTTCCTTTCCCGTTTTTCCTCTCACGGAGGTATCTTTCTGTTCATTTCTATCCACTTTTTACTAATTGAGAATTCAGAAAACTTACTTTTTCATAAATAGAACTTCCTTAAGTGGGTGTGCTGGCTTGAACCTGTAATCTTAGCATCCAGGAGGTAAGGCAGGGCTCAAGCAGAACCTGTCTCAGAAAGTTAGAAAGCAACCACCCTGTATTTATAGAGTAAAGCCACAGTAGTGGCTGGGGAATTACAGAGGGCTGTAGTAGCTCTTGGTTGCCTCTGAGTTCCTTGTTATACTGCCTACATTTCTGTTTTATGGAGTACATGCTCACCTGGTATGCATGGAGCCCTGGGTTTGATTCTTAGCACTCTGTAAACTCAGTGTGGTTGTGCATGCTTGGATTTCTAGCACTCAGAGGTGGGAGCGACAGGATCAGGTGTTCAAGGGCAGCCTAGGCTATACAATACCTTGACTCAGAAGGAAAAGTCGACTTTGACTTGTTCATGAAAAGGCTGCTTAGTGGCAGCTAACAAGGATCTGCTCTTCTGTTGTAGACTCTTTGTTGGTTTGATGACGTAATTAGAATTTAATGTGTCCTTGATATTTTTGCCATTTTTTTATTAAGGTTCTTAATGTTCTTGATTATGCACCATTTACCCAGTATTTCATCTTGATTTTTGATAGCACATAACTGTGTGGAATTTGAAGTATAAGTACTTGGCTCTTTTTTTTTCCATTTCTTTATTTTTCTTACTGAGACAGAGTCTCACTATGGAGTATCTGCCTGCCTATGCCTCCAAAGTGCACTCAGATCAATACCTTGATTGAAATTCTTACTCAACTGTATTAAAATAGGTGAATATTCTTTTGTCTTTCTGAGATAGTATGTCATCTAGCCTATTCTGCCTCCCTGGCTCCTGAGCCTCCTGCCTTCCCTCTCTGTTGCTGTACTGAGATTGTAGCTGGGTGCCATCATGCCCTGCTAGGACATTTTTTACCAGTCTTAGACTGATATAACTGTTACTTTAAATTTTCTTTTTCTTTTTTTAAGATTAAAAAAAATTTCTGTGCATGTGCCTGTGCTTATGTGTATTTGTGCATGCAGGTACCTACAGAAGCCGAAAGATGTAGGATAACCTGGAGCTGGAGTTACATGTAGTTATGAGCCATCCTACATGGATGCTGAGACCTGAACTTGGTTCTTCCTTAACAGCAGCACACACTGTGAACCACTGAACCATCTCTCCAATCCCCTAGCTTAAGATTCTGTCACATGGGGGGCTGGCGAGATGGCTCAGTGGTTAAGTGCACTGACTGTTCTTCTAAAGGACCCAGATTCAATTCCCAGCATCCACATGGCAGCTTGCAGCTGTCTGTAACTCCAGTTCCAGAGAATCTGACTTCATTATACCAATGTGCGTAAAATAAAGTTATAAAAATTAAAAAACCTCTAAAATATTTTTTAAAAAAAGATTCTGTCACATATATTGATGTTTACATTTTGAAGAAACATTGACTTCATCCAGTGACTGACTATGATTAAATCATTTTTCTGTCGTGTATTCATTCATTCACTCATCTAATAGATAGTGATTTTAAAGGTTTATTTTTTATTTTATGCTGATGAATATTTGACTGGATGTATGTATCTGTACAATATTCATGCCTGATGCCTGCAGAGGTCAGAAGAGGGTGTCGGATCTCCTGGAACTAGAGGTATGGATGAGCTACCATGTAGGTACTAGGAACCAGACCTGGGTCCTGTGCAGTACTATTAGCTGCTGAGCTGTCTCTGTTGCCCCAGCAGACATATACTGAGCACCTGCCTGCTGGTGCTTCCTGGCAGGGTTCTTGATATGTCATCAGAGTTTCTGATAGAATTGCATATGTATGAGTATACATGTCTGTACATGAGTTCATGTAGGGGCAAGAGAAAAGATGAAGTGTGCTGCGCTTCCTTCTGGGAAGGTCTGTTGTGATTTATTTTTGGTTTACCTTTTTCTGGATGGCACTCCATTTTAACTGCTTTCTTCAGAGGCAGCTCCTCGTGAGTCTGATCAAATGGCGGGAGAAGTGGAAGCCCTGTCTGTGGAACTCAGGCAGTACATTCAGGAAGATAACTGGAGGTTTGAGCAAGAGGTGGAGGAATGGGAAGAAGAGCAGTCGTGTAAGATCCCACAAATGGAGTCCTCCCCAAACTCCTCATCACAGGATTTCTCCACATCTCAAGGTACCCAAGGAAGGCGCTATGCTGGGTGTAGCCAGGGCTTGCTGCACTCTGCAGCTGCCCCCAGGTGCTCGGGGCATGGGGGTGCCTCTCTTCACTGTGGGTTTCTTTTATTTTCAATTTCTCATTTTTCCTTAATGGAATGGGTGGGAGAACACATGCAGTAGCACAAGAGGATGATGTGTGGAAGCCAGCTCTGCAGGGTCAGACACAGGTCAGCAGTCTTGGCAACAAGCACCTTTACCCACTGCACCATTTCTGGCCCAACAGTGGATTTCATTTATAGTTGCTATCACACAATATGATAGAATCATTGTACCTCTAGAAGGTGCTTTCTAATGAGCAGAAATAATGCAAGAAAGGCTTATCCCCCAAGTTGTAGGAGAAATTATGACAAGATTAAATTTGGACTTCATGAAAACTCTTCTCCATAGAAGATCTTCCTAAGAAATGGTTGATAGAAGGAAAGATTTGTAGTGTGCAAAAATAGGAAAAACCAAGCACAGTAATTTTAACAGGGTCCTTGATATGGAGTAGCTGTTGCTTGTCAAAATTTCTAAGGTCGTTTACATGGGCTTTAAAAAAGGTGTGCCAGGACTGTATATTTAACTGTGTGTTCCTCCTGCTTGCCTATTTTCAGAGTGTTGAGAATGTTATTCATCAGCTGTGACACCTATTTGATTTTCTTTTTGTTTGGTCAGAGTCTTCAGCAGCTTCTTCTCATGGCGTTCGATGCTTGTCCTCTGAACATGCTGTGATTGCAAAGGAGCAGACTGCCCAAGCCATTGCAAACACAGCCCATGCCTATGAGAACAGTGGAGTAGAAGCAGCCTTGAGTGAGGTGAGACTGCGTAGGGTGAGAGAGTGGCCCTCTTGCTTGAGGGTCTGACTTTTGACACCAACTGCCAGCTGTCTGTCGTTTTTATTGTTCATGTGTCTGTTGAATTTAACTACCCCTCTTTATTTCTTCCTGTTTCCCCCCATTATTGTTCTTACTCTTTCTCTCCATTCTGCTGCCACAGCATAAGGAAGCTGAACCTGAGAAGCCCAAACCCCAGGAAACAAACCTTGCAGAGCAGTCAGAGCAGACCCCAGAGGCCAGTGACACAGAGGCTGCTGCCCCGCCTAACTCTGAGGTCTCTGAAGTCGAGATTCCCAGTGTGGGAAGGATTCTGGTTAGATCTGATGCAGATGGATATGATGAGGAGGTACAGAGAAGAGTGCAGGCTAGCTGTGTATTGTCTTTCAGAAGGTGTCTGTCATGAGCTAATGTTTTCTCACCGAAACAAGTAACAGCCATGGAGGTCTGTCTGCTTTTGACCTTAGCTGCCATTTTTGGAAAAGCACTGGAGACCCATTCCTGCTGTGCACTGTTGGCATGTATGTGTGTGCATGTGTGTGTACATCAAAGCTTGGCCTGGAGAAGGCAGGGTTAGCTCCATTTGGTATTATGAACAAAAATGTGTTTACCTTCTAGAGACAGTTTGCTTTTGATGGTAGTTCATTATTTTGTCTTCCAAGTAGAATTTTTCCAATTGCTCAGTAAGTAAAACAAATGTGGATTGAAGTTCTAAAGTTCAGGATGCAGCGGTTTCTCATGGTCTGCCTGTCTCCTTTTCTGTTATACTGCACACAACTAGTCATTAATCCTGTCTCAGGTTTCTGTCTTTTGATGTGGGTACATATTTTTTTATTTATTGGAAATTTGCAGTTATTTATAGGTAGGTCTGTGCCTTTGTGCCGTCATTTAGACAGCTAAGTTGAAGTGCTGACCAGATAGTTGAGCTCACTCTTCAGCAGTGCCCGGCGAAAATGGTTTTGGGCATCTTTGTTTGTCTTACAGAAGTAGAATGTGCATGCAGAGGGACAGCTTGTCGTAGGCATCATTACAAGGACAGCCAAGGTTGTGCATGTGTCTAGAATAGGCTGTGCAGTTTGACCCACAGCCTGTGCTGGCCAAGGAGACAGTGCTGTTTCTCATCAGCACCCTGATCACCTGTCTTCATCCAGTCTCCTTTTGAACCTGTCTGCTCTCCTTTTTCTCCCTGTTTGTGTCCTCTGTGGTAGGTGATGCTGAGCCCTGCCATGCAAGGGGTCATCCTGGCCATAGCTAAAGCACGCCAGACCTTTGACCGAGACGGGTCTGAAGCAGGGCTTATTAAGGTACTCTTGTTTTACGTTTTAATCCTCATGACCTAGGGATAGTTCCATGAAACGGTGGGAAATGGTGTTAAGATGGCCTGTGCTGGGGAGGTAATTCAGTCAGAAGATCTAAGTTAGATTTCCAGAACCTACAATAACAGAAAATTGTACGGGGCTGGAGAGATATCCCAGCACATTCTGTTCTTGCAGAAAACCCATTTGGTCCCAGTATCCCACACTGAGCAGCCCAGCTCATCGCCCTGCTTCAGAGGGTCTGACATTCTCCTGACTTCTATGGGTACTAGACACATATGCTCCTTACCCTATACATACACGCATGTAACTAGGCATGGTATAGTGCATATTTGTAATCCCAGTGCTGCAGAGACAGAGATAGGAGGATCCCCGAGGCTTGCTGGCCAGCCAGCATAGCAGCCTACTTGGTCAGTCTGAAGCCAGTAAGAGACCTTGTACCAAAAAATTATGGTGGGGCAGCACATAGTGTCGTGTTCCTTCAATCCCAGCATTTGGAGGCAGAGGCGGGCGGATCTCTGAGTTCAAGACTCACCTGGACTACATAGTGAGTTACCAGCCAGCCAAGGCTACATGGAGAGACTGTTTTAACCTTCCACCTCCTCCCAATAAATGTGTGTTGGATAGAATCTGAAGAAAGATACTCAAGATTTCCATTGCCCTTTGGTCTCTACACACATGCAGCCTCACACGCATAAAGTAGACATAAAGTATACTGTGAAAGTGAAATACGACGCCATCTTTCCTAGGAAGTCCAACTGGTGAGCAAGCCGTCCCATAAAGCTAATGACTCATCTTCACCTGGCACTAGCCTAACAGTTAGTTGTGCCACTGTGCATTGCATTCAACCTTCAGAGATGATGAGGTGGTTAAATGTTCATGGATGTCACAAACTGATTGACTGTGCCTTTGTAACTTGGGAATCTTCATTAAAAAGAAAAAGGTTATACTATTTAAAGTATTTTAAGCTTAAGATGTTTGAATAAAATTACATTTGGGTGGATTTTTAAACAATTTAAACTAAATTTTTGTGTTTTTAAGAAATCCATGAGAGCCAGGCATGGTGGCACATACCTGTAATTCTAGCACTTAGGAGGCACAACCAAGAGGATGGCCACAAGTTTAAGGCCAGCCGGATCTATATAGTGAAGTCCAGACCCTCTCCACAAAAATCAACCAAAACTTGATGAGGAAAATGTGTTTATTTTTTGAGTGTAGTATTTCTCAGTGCTACGATTGGAGGGAGTGATGATATGCCTGCTATTCACATTGTAATTTCTCGGCAAGTAGTTCTTAACCTAGCATGGATTAATGAGAGGCCCTCTGGTGCCAGTTTCCGTGTATATGCTCAAGTCCACAGTGTTCCCTTCTCTGCTCCCCAATTCTGTTTCTAACAGGCATTTCATGAAGAGTACTCCAGGCTCTATCAGCTTGCCAAAGAGACCCCCACCTCTCACAGTGACCCTCGCCTTCAGCATGTCCTTGTCTACTTTTTCCAAAATGAAGCACCCAAAAGGGTAGTAGAACGAACCCTTCTGGAACAGTTTGCGGAC
Source organism: Ondatra zibethicus (assembly GCA_004026605.1). Taxonomy (NCBI): domain Eukaryota; kingdom Metazoa; phylum Chordata; class Mammalia; order Rodentia; family Cricetidae; genus Ondatra; species Ondatra zibethicus. The sequence continues at coordinate 138,435 of PVIU01001062.1, read as the reverse complement.
AGAAACCTTAGCTATGATGAGAGGTGAGAATGCCAGACCTGTTCCTGCACGGGGTCTCTCTAGGCAAGTTCCTCCATTGCGGAGGTGCTGCCCTGCACCCTGCCATTGCTTTCTGAACTCTGTCCCACACAGATCTATCAGTATCATGAAGGTGGCTCAGGCCAAACTGATGGAAATTGGTCCAGATGATATGAACATGGAAGAGTATAAGGTAAGTTTGGTTGTTTTGTATTTTTAATTCTTCCCAAAACATTAATTTTGGAGGCAAATGGTACTGGAGACAAAATGAACAATTTTATGTTGCCAGACTGACTAGTTTCCTAATAACAACTAAAAATTGAAAGGGGGGAAAAGAAGCTGAGTGTGGTTTGGCACACCTTTAATCCCAGCACTCAGGAGGCAGAGGCCTCTGAGTTTGAGGCCAGCCTGGTCTACATAGGGAGTTCTGGGACAGCCAGGGCTACAGATTGAGACATAGAATGTGAATAAAGATCTTGCCTTAGCCTCAGAATCACAGATCTCTCTCTTGTCAGTCTTATGTTAACTGTGTCTATGCTTATCTCCGAGGGCCTTTTGGAGCCTTGTCCTAGGCAGTGTGTGTGTGTTGATGTGGGTGAGTAGGCTGTGACCTTCTAGTATGCAGTAAAATATGTGGAACTACAGATTAAAAAACAAAAGCAAAAGACCTCTTCTGTGTACAAAAGCATGCTGTGCCTGAGTTGTGCTGTCTACATGTGTGTATTGCCTACGCTTGTGTGTTACCTACACTTGCTGAGTTGGCAGTGGTTTGTATGGCTTGAGTAGTCTTGTGCTCTCATCTTCCCCATGTCTGACTGTTCATGTCTCAAGTTTCATTTGTATAAGCCATAACTGAATGACTTTGAGTGTTGTGTTAGGATTAGGAGGGTTTACAAACTTGTTAGGTGAAGTAAAATGGTTTTCTGACCCTTAGCAGAAGGAATAGAGTGCTGCAAGTTAGGGTCAGTGATATAAACTTTATATTCTGCAGCCTAGGTGAGGCTCGAATTTCTCACGGAGCTGAGGATGACTCTGGCCTTCTTGATCCTTCTGCCTTCATCTTTCCTGTGTTGGGTTTATAGGCATGCACCTTTATGCTCAGCTTTAAATCTTTTTTTTTAACCCAAAAGTTTATGTGTTTTTGTAGTTGGCCAGATTTGCTCAGTAAATGCTTGTACTGAGAGTATGGCAGTGGAAATGAAGTGCTGGTTTCCTGAGACAAGTCATTAATGGTGGTCCTTCCCTTCCAGAGGTGGCATGAAGATTACAGCTTGTTCCGAAAGGTGTCTGTGTACCTCCTAACAGGCCTGGAACTCTTTCAAAAAGGAAAGTATGTGGGCCTTTTCTTTCGCTGACATTGCTACTAAGAACTCTGACACCCACCCAGGGATACTCAGATGTCACAACCATAAGTCCCCTGCTTTGTCATGTACTCTGTGGCCTCTACACCACCCATGTCTGTGCTTAGCCTTGTTCTACACATCTGTCATACTTTTTTTGGAGTGGGGGGGATGTCCTTCACATAATAATGGACTTATTTTTGAGGAGATAATGTTATGCTGGGTTACCTTAGTGACCAGAAAATGAAGTTTTGATTGGCCTGGGTCATAGTGAATATCTAGTCCTTTCTTTGTCTTAGAGGTGGAGAAAACCTAAGGCCTGAAGATGTTTCCTGATTTGCCTTCCCTCTCTTGGCCATTGTACAGAATTGCTGAGACTGGCTGTGGTCTTTGGCCCCCAAGCTTTTTCCAGTACACACCATATTGTAGCTGAATATATTCTCATTGCAGAGAAGTGAGAGCTAAGCCCTAGGTTTTGACGAAAGAGAGATCAGCTGTGGATTTTCTCCCACCTTGTAGGTACCAGGAAGCACTGTCCTATCTAGTATATGCCTACCAGAGCAATGCCGCCCTGCTGATGAAGGGGCCCCGCAGGGGTGTGAAGGAGTCTGTGATCGCGTTATACCGCAGAAAATGCCTTCTGGTTTGTACTGCCTACCAAACCTTAATCTCTTCTCCCTTTCCCTGCTTCCCTCCTGCTCTCTCGCTGTGTCGTTCTTTCCCACCCTTGACAAGTAAAACAAGCCATGCCCATCTCTGCCCTTTTCATGTGCCTGCATTAAAGCTTTTAGCCATTGCCCCACTATGTATGAGTTTGTTAAGCACAGAGCCACCTTCTGGTCAGCTGTTTCCTCTGAGCCACAATGAATACATGGAAAGAATGTGATGTTTCCCAGGGTCACCTATTAGGTGACAGTTTTCAGACTTGAAGCATCTTAGACAGATAGTCCAGTCCATAAAGGGTTACAGAATGTAAGAATTAGTCTTGCTAACCTTGTCACCTTCCCTCCTTTGCATTGAGCAGCCACAGGGAAAGGTAGGTATAATCCTGTCAGCCAGTGTAGGCCCTGCTAGTTCTTCATGAAGTGTCAAGAGATGGCTAGTGTACAGATTGTCTATATGTGTTCATTTCCCCAGATGTCCTGTGGGTTTACCCTTTCCTCATCATCCTCATTTTCTGATAATTCTTGGATTGCTATGTCAGGTGTGGCAGGACTGGCTACTTTGCTAAGAAGAGGAGCACTAGAAGGCTTTGTGCTGTTGCCTTCTAAGTCACCAGATACCGATCATCACCTTGAGTTCTCACCCCTGTCTTGCTGGTGCTGTACTAGGGATGGTTCAGGCTTCCCGTCCTTGCTCTCATCCTCTAGTGTGACTCAGAGTCCCCTGGGGATCTTCAGACATTGGTGACAGCTGACCAGTCTGGAGACTAGCCTGCATTTCAGTGTCTTCTGTGTGGGTCTAGTAGTCAGTGAAGTTTGACAATCACTAAATAGCTCTTTGGGTAGAAACAGATATCAAATATGACCCTGACTTGTAAGTTTAGGCCAGCGAGTCACAAGTTTGGGTGCATTCAGATCATCACAGTAGTTGCTATAAAATCCCAGGGCCCAGGTCATCTACATCCTAATCATAATTATGTCAGCACATCTAGGAAAGGAACCAGTTCTCCCCCCACCCCCAGTTAGGTGATTTTGGTGTGACCATCGGCTTAGATTCCTACTAAGTTGATACTTCTTTTCCAAAGGTTCTCCCCTTCTCTGCCTTTATCTGTAGGAGCTCAATGCCAAGGCTGCTTCTCTATTTGAAACAAATGAGGACCACTCTGTAACAGAGGGCATTAATGTGATGAATGAGTTAATCATTCCCTGTATCCACCTGATCATTAATAACGACATCTCCAAGGATGACTTGGATGCCATTGAAGTCATGAGGAACCATTGGTGCTCTTACCTGGGGAAGGATATCGCAGGTATGTCATTGGCACTGCTTATAGAGTATCTGAGAACTCACAGTGGTCTCACTCTTTAGTGTTGCTGGCTGTTGAAGCCTTTTAGGGGAAGGGAACCCCCTAATATCTTCAGTCAGATACATGGGTATGCTCCATGGAAAGAAGGTCTGGGGGCTTGGCCTCTACTCCTTTCTACCTCCTTGTCTCAGCCAGTTGCTGAAGCCACTCCGGGGTCAGCAATTTCTATAGAGCTGTGACTTAGTTTGTCACTTTTTAATTTTTTCCAGTACTTGGAACTAAACCCAGGGCCATGCCAAGCAAGTACCCTGCAGCCTTGCTACTCCTTTGCCCAAGCAAGCCCTATGTGAAAACAATCAGTACTCTGTAGGAACATTAGCCTTCTGTTATTTCTCCAACTACTAAATTCTGGGTTTTAATGGTTTAAACATCAAAATATGTTTATGCAGAGTATGATTAGCTGATGGCTTTCTAAATTTCCTAAGGTTTGAAGTTACTGTTTATAAGAATATTATTAACTAATTACTTCAGTTAATCAGTGAATGGAATATCTTAAGAGATACTGAGGCTAGTATTTTGTAGGTGGGTTCAGTTAGCTTGAAAGGAATATATTCTGATAGGAATCCTGCTTGTTCATTGTCTACTCATGTAAAGATAATCTAATGACTTGTTCTGGTATACAGGATTTATTACTAAATCTTGTAATAAACAATTGCTAGTGCTTCCTTTTATCTGCTTTTCTTTAGTTTTACTTAGTTCTCTGTGCACTGTGTATTTAAGCCTTTGAAAAACAATAGCACCGTTATATCTGTGGTGCAGAACATCACATCCAATTTCTCAAGTTTTAAGGGGATGATTATTAATAAGAATAGCCATGATGGCAAAATAGCTTTTGCTACTTGGCCAGCAGGGCTTTGCTTCTTACTGACCTGACCTAAAGTAGGGCTTTTAAATTTTTTTCTGCTTGTACCTCCTTTTCACCCATGGAACTTTTTTTGTTTGTTTATTTTATTTTGTTTTGAGTCAGTGTCTCACTATGTTGTTCTGGCTGGCCTGAAACTCACTCTGCAAACCAGACTGACCTCAAATTCAAAAGAGATCTGCTTACCTCTGCTTCCTGAAACCTGGGATTAAAGGCATGCCCTACCAAACCAAGCTACTTAAAAAATATTGTTATTTATTATTATTATTATTATTGTGTTTAGGGGGATGCAGGTGCCGTAGTGTGTGTGTGTAATTCGGAGGACAACTTTGTGGAGTTTGTCTTCTCTTCTCATTTTTACCTGGGGTCTGGGTATTGAACTCAAGTCTTGCCTTGTGCAGCAAGCCCTTTACTCTTTGAGCCATCTCACTGATCTCACCCAGGAAGTTTTTATGCACCCCAGGTATATAGGCATCAAAATTGGTACACGAATCAACCTTAGCATTTGTTAAAGACAATAACAAATTTGCATGCTTATGAGATGCATTGTTTTATTTTTATATAAAGGGTTAAATCTGGGTTGAATATTTGATACTTCAGGATTTAGAACATCTGAAAAACAGTGGTTTTCAAAGTTGATTGGTATTTTAATTCTATGAATATCAATACTGAGCATACCACCTTACATAAATATGTAGTATAAAATGGTAGAGGTACTTGAGGGCTGTTTCAGAAATGATGGAAACTCTGATCTAATCCCAAGCCAAAGATCACATAATGTTTTTTTATTTATTTTTTATTTTTTAATGAAACAAGTCAGCAACTCAAAGCAGTTTTTTAAAATCAAGCACCTTACTAAATCCAAAGGTAACCCTAATTTGATACTACATACATCAAATAATGGTAGGAAAATGTTTAAAAAGTATTTTCTGTGATTAAATTATTGTTTCTATAAAAAGGGAAAGTTTGGCAGCTGGTGTTGGCATTGACTGAATGTACATTGTGTGTTTAGAACCAAGTCCTCAGTGAAGTCACGATTACATGTTTGCTTTTGAGCTGATTGATCATTGGTATGTTTAGATACCTTTTAGTGCTGCCAAAGTTTTCATGACAACCTCCCCCACCCAATATAAACAGGCACGGACATAAACTCAGTTATGCAGCCCTATGTATAGGCTTTCAGCTGCAGGGAGAGGCGGAGTCTTAAAGGTGTCCTCTGTGTTAGCTGCAGCAGGATGCATGCTGTTGGAGCTAGAGTGTTGGCTGCTTGAAGGCCTCCTGTACAGCTGCAGGCTTCGTAGTTTCCACTACGCTCTCTTTAGCTTTGTATGTAACCATCCCTTTTCTCTCTACAGAAAATCTGCAGCTGTGCTTAGGGGAATTTCTACCCAGGCTTCTAGATCCTTCTGCAGAAATCATCATCTTGAAAGAGCCTCCAACTATTAGACCGAATTCCCCCTATGACCTTTGCAGCCGGTTTGCAGCTGTCATGGAGTCCATTCAAGGAGTTTCAACAGTGACAGTGAAATAAGTCCCCCACAGCCCAGACTCAGCCTGGTCCCTGGTCACCTGCTGTTACACAGCGGTCTGTTGTTGCAGACTCTGTTGGAGAGGGGGACTGGGTGGCTGAGCAAGATTCAGATCCTCACCCCTGTCATGGTGTGTGTTTAAAGGGATTAAGGATAAAGTGCACATTTAGGTTCAGAATCATGAGAGCTACTTCACTGAAGAAGGCCAGTGCATTATAGTTTTGAATTATCCCAGAAGACCTGAATTGCCTTTTTAATCTCCCATAATACTTGGGTTTCTATAAGCCTCATGTCACTTTTTAAATTGCCCTTGAGTCACCAGTATTTCTGGCAGCAGAAGGGTGACTCATCAGAACTGAACTGGAGGAGCAGTTATTACTTATTTTGTCAAGTTCAGATGACATTTAAAATCCCTAACTATCAGAGATTGGTAATAGAAGTCTTGGGTGGCTCTTGACAGTGATGGAGGGGGCACTGGTGAGTCCTTCCTTCCACACGTGGGTGGGATGAACCTGAGGCTGCACTGCAAAGCCAGGAAGAGCTGCCTCCCCTTTTGGTCTGTTTATATTTTAGATAAATCAGAAAACCTCACATTCAGTCCTGAGTGAAAGGGAAGAAAGCATCATGGACTGTCGGCCCAGTGGTATTGGGAAGCTGCACAAGGAACATTTTAATAGTTAGTAATCATTTAAGCAAAATTTTGAAAATTGTCTAGAGTAGGTGTCTAAGGCTAGATACCCTGCCCTAAAAGAACATTTTGATTCTCTTCTCTTATCCACCCTTTTAGAAAATAAGGGATGTGAATTTGTATAAAGAAAAGAACATTTATCTGTATGTATATGTAGAGAGAAATCCATTTTTAAAGAACTTTTAATTGGAAACTCATGTTTTAGTCAAATTTTAAGGATCAGTGGAGAAATCATGGGAGGGAAGAAAACAACACAACTATGCAGATTTTATAAATGTGCAATAAAAGTATTTGTTTTACCTCTGGTGTGTAGTGTGGCCTTTGGTGTGTAGTATGGCCTTTTTTTTTTAATCCATGTTTCCCATTTTGAAATGAGTGGACTCCATAGCATTTATGATTTCTTTTAAAAATGGAAGAGGGGATGAGGGATTCTCTATTCACCTTATATTTATTTATGTGTATGCATATCCCATGTGTATAAGAGCCCACAGAGGCCAGAAGATGGTGTTGAATTCCCTGGAGCTGGAGTTATCAGCCACCTGCTATGTGCTGAGAACCAAACTCCAGCTAGCACAGTGGTTCTCAGCCTGTGAGTCAACCCTTTTGGGGACTGGATGACCCTTTCACAGAGGTCACCTAAGACCATAGGAAAGCATAGATATTCACATGATTCATAACTATCAAAGTCAGTTATGAAGTAGCAATGAAAATGATTTTATGGTTGGGGATGACCACAACATGAGGAAATGTATTAAAGGGTCACAGTATCAGGAAGGTTGATAACCGCTGGGTTAGCAAGTGCTCCTAGCCACTCAACCCTGTCTTGCCCAGTCTCTACTCACCCCACCCCACACACACCTGCAATGGCTGAGTAGTCTGCATTATTTAGATCCAACCTGATCACTAGAGGGAGTACTGACACACAATTTCTCAGTCTTGTGTAGCTGGCTACCTTTTGTAAATCCCTGTCTCTTTCTGGGCTTCACAGAGTACGATTTTGCTGTTGATGTCTGTTTTTGAGAGACTCATGTAGCCTAGATTGTTCTCAAACTCTTTGTAGCAGAGGCTGGCTTCTGCTTAAAATGCTTCTAATGTAATTTTAAAATTTTTATTGGCCGGGCAGTGGTGGCGCACGCCTTTAATCCCAGCACTCCGGAGGCAGAGGCAGGCGGATCTCTGTGAGTTCAAGGCCAGCCTGGTCTACAAGAGCTAGTTCTAGGACAAGCTCCAAAGCTACAGAGAAACCCTGTCTCGAAAAGCCAAAAAATAAAAAATAAAAATAAAAATTTGTATTGTGTATTTATTTAGCTGGTGTGTATATATGTACCCATAATATCCTGTGGGAGTTGGTGTTTTCCTTCCGTTTTGCATGTTTTTAGGAATGGGCTCAGGTTGTGTAGTGTCTTCACCCACTAAAGCATCTTCCCTGGCTCTTGACTCTGAGACAGAATCTTTGTTCTATGTTCACCTTGGAGTCCGGTCTTCTGACTTCAGCTTCCTGAGCAGCTGTGATGTGACAGTTCAGTTATTCAGCATTTTTAAAGATTTGGGGATAAGAATGCTGAAGGTGAAAGAATGAGAGGAGGGAGAAGCCAGTGTTTGAGCATGGTGTTTACCTCAGTATGTGCTGTGGAGACATGGTGAGCTGGAAATCGGTTAGCTCCTTTTAGAACTACTAATTGCCAGGTGATAGTGGTGCACACCTTTAATCCCAGTACTTGGGAAGTAGAGACAGGCAGATCTCTTGTGAGTTCGAGGTCAGCCTGGTCTACAGAGTGAGTTCCAGGACAGCCAGAGCTACACAGAGAAACCCTGTCTCAAAAAAACAAAACAAAAATCTTCCAAAAACAGGAGACTTAATTGATGATTTGACTCACATGCTTAGGGTCCTGTGTACAAGTCCTAGCACTTTGAGTCATTACAGCTCATTTTTACCCTACATATTTTAAGAAAGGTGGATACGTTAGACAAGGAAGCAATTAGCAAGGGCTATATGATGAAAGACCTTTCAGACCTCGGCCTTTGCTAGCTTCTTGGCCACAAGAAGAATATCCTAGAAGCTCCTGGGTCCTGAGGCCTCAGTGGCTCTGCAGTTGATGCAGAGTGCTTAATATGCTTGAGGTGAGATGATGAGTTCCTTCCATGGCAGCACAGAAATCTGCTTTAAAGCCTGAGACCACTCTAGAGATGGTGGCAGGAGGCTCAACTTCTCAACTACGTAGGGAGTTTTAGATTAGCCTTTCAAAACAACTTTAGACATGAAACATGGATTTTTTTTTTTATCTTTCCATGTTAAATTTCAAAGGTTTCTTTTTTGTGTGTGTGTGGGGAGGGATCCTACTGGGGATTGAACCCAGGGCCTCAGCAATGTCAGGCAAGTAGTTGCCACAGAGATACATCAGTGGCTCAAGAAGTATTTTCAATTAGATCAATTTACAAGCCTGTGAGGAAATTCCTTGTTAAAGATTTAATTAGTTCTGTCGTTAACTCTCATTTGGTCCTCAAAACAGGTGGGTAAAAGATCATGGCATTTTGGTGGATAGTCTACACTGAGGCAGTTCATTCAGGGGTAGCTTGAGTCTCCTGGGAATGATATGCTGTTCATGCTATTACATGTCAAGCAGCACCTTTCTCCTTAGCCCATGCTGTTGTGTCCTTCAAAAGGAGAGTTGGGAAAGCAGGATATTTTCTCTGCAGAGAAAGTGTAATTGAATGCTGATGATAAATGTCATCAACACCTGCAAACATGGGATTAAGATGAGGAACCAGAAAGTCACCAGCAGGCACAGGTGAACCAGCTGTCTGCAAAGACCCTGATTGGGCTAAACAGTGTGAAGGAGGATTTTCAATGTGAGTCTTTGGGTGTGGTGAGTTGTGTAGGTGCCCTTCCAGTGGTGAAACAGGATGGGGTTCAGAAAGGCATCCTTAATGTCAAATCTTGACTTAGCTACTTGCTGCCCCAGGTGGGCTGCCTCATTTCCCCCTTGTTAACAAAATGGATAGTTCTAGCCGCTCTTCTGGTCCAAAGACCTTTCAAGCTCTTACATAAGCCTCCCAAGAATGCAAAAGCTCTTAAGCCCCAGCCAATTGTAGGACCTGGACAAGCCTATCTGAAAGGCTGCAGTTGGAGGGCTGAGTTCTCTACCAGGCCTGGTGCTCAATGGCTGGGCTGCCTATGATGCTGAGAAAGGTGACAGCATCTTTATCGTGAACCCGAGGGTGCTGTCAGGTCTAACGCCTTCCTGCACTACCAGCCTTGTCCTCCTCTTCCTCTTCATGTTGAATTTCACCCTTACCTTTCTACAGTTGCCACTTCTTCGGGGTGCCCAGCTGTGGCTCCGAAGACTTCTCTTCCCTCCTGCTGTGTCATCTTGAACTGTGTGGTGTTACATTGATTAGTGTCATTTTACTACCCGCCTCTCCCCCTCCCCCCCGCCCGGGTTTTCGAGACAGGGTTTCTCTGTGTGGCCCTGGTTGTCCTGGAACTCACTCTGTAGACCAGGCTGCCTCAAACTCAGAGATCTACCTGCCTCTGCCTCTGCAGTGCTGGGGTAAGAGGTGTATGGCACCACCCGGTGATTTGAGTGATTTTATTTTAATGTCTGTGTCCTTTGAATGAGGCCCCTGGATACAGTTTGTCTTATTTTGCAGTTGGTTCCCAGCACAGTACCTGGAGCATGGTGAGTGCTTATAAATATTTGTTAGAGGAGAATAAATGATCAGATAGGTGAGTGGTGGCTCTGTGAAGCAGACACTCTAGGGACCAGGAAGCCCTTGGATCTTTGAGCCTCACCTCTTATTGATGCTTGGACCACCAAACTTTTAACCTATTGAGAAAAAGGATAGCTGAAAATAGTCATCAGAAAGAGTTTCCTGATTGACTAAGGACAGAATAAGCTGTGATGTACACACTCTAGTCAGAGGGTTATTTCCCTCCTGATGTTTGCCTCTGTATATGTCAGTGTTTGTTCACAGATAAGCACACATCAAAGGGAAAGGACCTTTCCAGAGAACCCACACTCCCAGGGACCTTCAATAGGAAGGGAAACATTGTTGAAGTGAAGTTACACTTACGTGGACTCCATTTCCTGGGAGGGGATGTCCCTCCCTCCCTTCCTCTTTCCCACTTTCCTTCCCTCTTCTTTTCTAAGACAAAGTCTCTATACGTAGCCCTGCTCAGCCTTGAACTGATGGCGACCACCTGCCTCTCCTTGAGTGTTGGGATTCTAGGCATGCACAGCCACACCGATATCTTTTGTAAACATTTTTCTTAATGTTATTTATTGTTATTGTGCACATATGATGTTGGAGCAGTGGTGCAGGCCAGAGAACAACTTTGTGGAGTGAGTTCTTAGCTTTGTGTGCATTCTGGGGATCAAACTCAGGTTATCAGGCTTGGTGACAAGTGCCTTTAGTCACTGAACCCTCTTGTCAGCCTGGGGAAATGACTTTTTGAAAAAGGATGCTGGTGGCTGGCCGGTGGTGGTGCACACCTGTAATCCCAGCACTCGGGAGGCAGAGGCAGGTGGATCTCAGTTCGAGGACAGCCTGGTATACAGAATGAGTTCCAGGACAGCCAGGACTGTTACACAGAGAAACCATGTCTCAGAAAACAAAAAGAAAAAGGGTGCTGACTTACGCTGCAAAGTAAGTCTTTGTCAAATGTGTTTATTCTATGGTGTTGGAGATCAAATCCAAGGTCTTCCATGCCAGGCAGAAGCTCCAACAACTAAACTATCTCCCCAGCCCCAAATAATATAATAGCAATGAAGTCTCTCTTCTTTCACTCTGTGTCTATGTCTCTGTCTCTCTCTCTTCCTTCTTCCCCCTCCTGTCTGTCTTTAACAAGGTCTCAGGTAGCCTGTGCTGGCCTTGAACTTGCCTCCATCTCCCAAATGCTAGGTGGAGTCACAGGCATGCACCATCACACCTGCCCTTAAGTAGTTCTGAGGATGGACCCCAGGACTTTCTGTATGTTAGGCAAGCAGGCACTCTATCTATTGAAACAAATCCTCTTCCCTAATAAAAGAGTTATAGTGTGCTTTTGAAGCATATGGTAAAAGTCATTTTTTGTGAAACTGAGAATTCTTTGTGCACACAAGTCTGCCTCAGGTGGTAATAGGCACAGCTATCCTAGAGTGACCAGTTTGTCCCAATATGCCTATGAATTTGCTAGTTTTCACTGTGGACGTACTGAGACCTGGACAAATCAGAAAGCTTGGGCACCTTGCTACTCACTCACAGGAATGATTACTTTTAGGGAGAAACATGGGACCATCACAGCCTTATGATGAAGCAGAAACAGCAAAGCTGTGCCCTTCAGGAGCACTGCTCAGCTACAAGCAGCAGAGATTTATGATTCAAGCCACACACCTGAGGACTCCCGTGCTAGAGGCCACTGTGGGCCAATAATTCATTTTTTGCCAACACATCATCAACATTTCTAGCTAAACATGCAATGTCTCTACATACTAGATTATCTCTGGTGACTCTAACTTTGTATAAAGTATCTTCCTTAATAAAATAAAGTGATTAAATATATAATTAATACTATGGGGTTTTTTTTGTTTGTTTGTTTTATTTCAACACAGTAGCCTAGACTGACTTTGAACTTAGGGCATTTCTCTTGGCTCAGCTTCCTGCACGTTAACATTACAAGTGAGAGCCACCATTATCAACTTTTTTTTTCCTGAAAGTTTGAGACAGGATTTCACCGTGCACCAAGGTTGACCTTAAATTCTCATTTCTTTCAGCTTCCCATGTGCTGAAATCCCAAGCATGCAGCACTACCCTCGGCTGAAAACACTTCTATGTAAATAAAATTTCAAGTGAGATAAATATGTTTGTAAGAAACTGTTCTGATTTTTAATTCTCATGTGAAGCACCCAGACCACCAATATAATGAGACCTTTGACAAATCAGATAGTGACCATTCCTAGGAAAAGAGCCTACTGGCATTCCTTTATTGTAGAGATTTCTGGGAAGACTCCAGTTCTAGATGATTTGGTTCACCGGTCTTTGTGTGAGGTGGAAGGACCCATCAAATTCCTCTATTGGAACACAGGCTGGTGGAGCTGTGGCTGCAGCCATCCAGGAAGAAGATACTTCTTCATTTCCCAGGCAAGCAGAGATGATAAGGAGAAGCCCACCCAGAGCTAGGAGAAGCCCAGCAGCCCAGCCCAGGAACAGGGCATCTCCAAACTCCCACCGTGGCACAATATCAGGGACGCTGTCATCCCAGAAGTCTTGGAATGTTGCATAGGCCACCCAGGAGACTGGAAAGAGGGTAGTGGCTGAAGCTGATGCCTCCAAAGCCCCTCCCAGGAGGCACAGCCTAGTCTTAAAAACTCCTCTGGACCTGTGAAACTGGAAGCATTCCAACCCATAGCCGGAGAGCAGAAGTCCCAGGAGTCCCAGCCCATGAGAAGCCACCATGAGGATGCGGGCTACCTGTAGCTCTTGGGGCAGAGACAGAAAGGATTCGAAAGCTTTGCATACAGTGCCAGCTTCCTCCTGACTCACACATGCCTCCCAGAGTCCCGAGATCCAGGTTTCCATTTCATTCAGGTCCAGATTGAGAGTCTTCCACTGGGGAAGGATGGTGGTGATGCAAGAGGATACCCAGCCAAGAACAGAGAGGAGCAGACCTCCAAGCTGGACTCCCCCACGGAAACTACAGGCCATGGCTGTGCCCTCTGCAGAAGGGGATGTAAGCTCAGGGACTGGTGAGCTGGAATGACTTCCTGGGAGGCTGGAGTGGGCAGTCTCAGGATTTCAGAGGACTCCAGGCTTAGTTTTCAGTGCAGCAGCTGAGACGGGTGTCTGGGATTTGGCAGTGTTTGGGGCTAGAGGTGTGGCCAGCATCAGATGTGGGGATGAATTCTGAAGGAGGGTCCCATGAGAGGCCAATAACCATAGAGTAAGCTGTCACTATATTTGATAAATATATTCAGAAAGTCAAAATCACTCCCCGACTCTGAGATTACAAAAATGGTGTTCTGGAAGTACACCTTGACATGATCTTTCCCATAGACAAGGTGACTTCATTTGTATACTTTTAAATATACGGGGCAAGTGAGATGGCTCAGTGGGTAAAGGTGCTTGCTGCCCAGTGTGATAACCTGAGGTCAAGCCGAAGGACTCACATTGTAAGAGGACAGAACTGATGACCACAAGTTGTCCTCTGACCTTTATACATGTGAACAAACATATGAATAAATATAACTAAAAATTTAAAATATGTATAGACGTTGACCCAGAACTCACCAGAATTTATCTCTTTTTAAGGTAACTATATAGAAAGATTTATTTTAGAACATCCATTGAAACTTGTTAATAACTATACATATTGGTTAATATAAGAGTCATTTCAAAGTGCTGAGGCTGGAGAGATGATTTGGCAGTTAAGAGAGCAAGCTGCTCTTCCAGAGGATCTGGGTTCACTTCCCAGCACCCATATGGCAGTTCACAACTGTCTGTAAATAAGTTCCAGGGGATCGCAACACTGTCTTCTGGCCTCCATGGGCACCAGGCACACACATATGGTGCATACACACATATACAGCATGGTGGTTTGAATGAAAATGACCCTCATAGGCCCATGGGGAGTGACACTATTAGGAGGTGTGGCCGTGGCCTTGTTGGAGAAAGTATGTCACGTGGGGGGGGGTTGGTTTTGAGGTTTCAGATGCTCAAGGCAGGCCCACTGTCACTCTTCCTGCTGCTGCCTGCCAATCCAGATGCAGAACTTGTGGTAGTATCTTGTTTGTGCTTTAACAAATAAAGCTTGCCTGAAGATCAGAGTGTGGAGCTTACCACACTCGTTAACCACAGAGGCCAGGCAGTGATGCCACACACCTTTAATCCCAGCACTTGGGAGACGGGCAGACAGGGGATCTCTGTGAGTTCAAGGCCACCCTAGGCTACACGAGATTGAATCGGTCTAAAAGAGAAACAGAGCCAACCAGTGGTGGCTCCCACCTTTAATCTTAGCACTGGGGAGATGGAGAAGGGAAGGGATATGGTTGGGTGGAGAGAGGAACTCAGGATTCAGTCTGAGATTTCGTAGAGACAGCGTTCAGTCTGAGGATGTGTAGGGACAAGATTGCCCCTTTGGTCTGACGATTCAGTAGAGGTAAGAACTAGTGGCTGGCTACTCTGCTTCTCTGATCTTTCAGCATTAACCCCTATATCTGACTCAGGGTTTTTATTATTAAGACCAATTGGAATTCATGCTACAAGAACTCTCAGCTACCTCTCCAGCACCATATCTGCCTATGATATACCACCATGCTTCCCACCGTGATGGCAATGGTCTAAACCTCTGAACTATAAGCCAGCCCCAGTTTAATGTTTTCCTTTATAAGAATTGTCGTAGTCTTGGACCCTTATTATACCACCATACTGTTGCCTTTCTACCTTGGCTTGGTGTAAGCAAGAGTTCTTCCTGCAGATGTTCTTGTAAGTGGAAACATTGCAGGTATCCTGAAGACAATGTTTGCATTGATGATTAATAAACATCAGCATGGCCCTAGTGTCTGTTATAGTCATCTCATGAGAATTTGAGATTTCCAGAGTAAACCTTAGTTGTTTATGTATCTTATGTTTGGGGCCACAGGAAGGCTTTTGCAAGCAGAGTTTTCATATTCATCTTTTGCTTAATTTTCTTTTTCTGTGACATGGAGAGTGTCAGCTATTCCCACATTATGTTTGAAAGAAAGCGTTATAAAACTTCAGATGTTTGACTTTAACACTGTAAATCCGTAAAATTTATGCATTTCCTGTGTAGTGTGGGAGGTATTGCATAGAGTGGCTCATTACAGCATGTAACTTGACAATGTAAGTGAACGTGGTTGCTAGGATAATAGACGAAAATTTTCAATAAAAATATGACATACTTAAAAAAGAGAGAAAAATTAAAGAAAAAGAAGAGTTGCTGTAGTCATGGTGTCTCTTCACAGCAATAGAAACCCTAACCAAAACAACACCCATACACAGAACAATTTTAAGTGATGTTATAGGGTGTTGGGGACATAGCTAGGTAGAATGCTTTTGGGTACAAAGCCTTTAGTTGCGTACTGAGCACCACATAATGGGTGTGGTCAAACTTAGCACTCAGGAGGCAGCGACAAGAGCATCAGGAGATCAAAATCATCTTGGCTAATAGTTCAAGGGCAATCTTCACTACATTAAAATATTGACTTAAAAAAAGTATGAGAAAAAGATTTCTTTTAGCTAGGGGATAGTAGCACATGCCTTTAATCCCAGCCCTTAGGGGGCAGAGGCAGGTGATCTCTGTGAGTTCAAGGCCAGCCTGATATACAAAGCAAGTCCCAGGGCAGCCAGGGCTACACAGAGGAACAAAGAAAAAGATTTATTTTATGTGTGTGAGTGTTTTGCCTCGTGTTTGTAGGTACACCTGAGGAGGCAATAGGAGGTCACTGAATCCTCTAGGACTGGAGTTAGGGATGATTATGAGCTGCCATTTGGGTGCTGTGGATTGAACCTGGGTCCTGTGCAAGACCCAGTGTTCCTAACCGCTGAGCCATCTCTTCAGCCTGTAGAAGACACTTTCATGACATAAAATGGTGGTGGGTGAGGGGGAGAAAAGTGCTGTCTCATCTCATAGCAGGCAGGAAGCAGAGCGGAGCCTGAAGTCCTGAACCGAAAGGAGGCAACCACATCGTGCAGTGCAGTTTCACTGTCCTTAAAAGCTCTTCTCTGGCTGCAAGGATGGCTTAGCAGTTATGAACATGAAACTGGCTGCTCTTCCAGAGAACCTGGGTTTGATTCTCACCACCTGCATGGCAATTCACAACTGTTTATTGTAACTCCAGTTCCAGGGGATCTGACACCCTCTTCTGGCTGCCTTGAGCACCAGCCATGCAGGTGACACACAGACATACAATCTTGCAAAACACCCATACATGTAAAATAAATATTAACTCCCCCATCTCTGTGTTTTTTAACACAAAATGTTAATCATTATTATATTGATGTTAGGTTTGTGGGTATTTTTAAAAATTTCCTCAATTGTTTCTTTATGCACTTAATAAATTTGTCGTTTGATATTTTTGTGAACCAAAAAAAAATCCAGAAACCTTAATTTTAGAATTAATATTCCTCAACCCAAGTGCATATCCGAATGGCTTCCCTAGACTCAGAACATTCCTGGAAGGAAGTGCTCCCTCTGCTGCCCAGTAGCTGCTGAGAAGGCAGCTAGCTGCAAACAGGTGCCAATCCTACCAGCTTCCAGTTCTGTCCGTTGCTGCCTCCAAGCCACAGGATTTGATGGGAAAGGAAATGATTTGCGCTTTCAGAGTGCGGCTAAAATGCCAGGCTCTGGGCTGGGGGTGTTTTGCTTTGAATTTTCATCTCGACCCTGCGTGAAGCACATTAGGGAACTTAACAGGGTCTCCTGGCTGGCTGGTACGGTGACAGATGGAGCACCTGAACCAAGGGGCTTGGATGTAGACACTTCATGTCATTGTCCCCAGCCACAGCAGCGACACAGCATGTGACTAAAAGCTTGTCTTTATGGCAGAACACAGAAGAAACCTGGGATGGATTACATTAAGGTCATAAATGTCTGACCAATGTGTTCTCCTTTTCATGCTTTTGTGTGTACATGTGTGTAGAGCATGTGCATGCTTGCATGTGTATGTGTAAGCAGAGGCCAGAAGTTGATGTGTGCTTCTTATTTATTTCTATATTTAATTTAAAATTTTATTTATTTATAAAGGACACCATTATATCAGACACATCTGATAGAGGGTTAGTATCTAAAATATAAAAGTAACTAAAAAAAAAAACAAAAACTGGGCACCAAGAAAACAAATTTTAAAACGGGATACAGAACTAAGCAGAGAGTTCTTAAAAAATGAAACACTGAAAAGAAATGTTCTGCCATTTCTTTGAGGATCTGAAAAGATGACTCAGTATACTACTAGCCTTGGGAATGACCCAAGTACAAGTGGCTCACAATCACCTCAAAGTCCAGTTCTAGGGAATTTGATGCCTTCTTCTGCCCTCTAAGGGTTCCTGTTCATATACGATACACATATATACACTGAGACACATACACATAAAGGTCATAAATGTCTGACCAATGGTGGCGGTGCTTGCTTTTAATCCCAGAACTCCCCAAGCAGAGGCAGGTGGATCTCTCTGAGTTCGAAGGCCAACCTGGTCTACAGAGCAAGTTCCAGGACAGCCAAAGCTACATAGAGAAACCCTGTTTCGAAAAAATAAAACCAAAACAAACAAGAAATGTTTAACATCCTTTGTCTTCAGGGAAGTGCAAATTAAAACTAATCTTTTTTTTTTTTTTTTTTTTTTTCAGACAAGATCTCACTCTGCAGCCCTTGGCTGGCCTGAAACTCATCACACAAACCAGGCTGGCCACGAACTGTAGAGATTAGACCTCTGCCTGTCACCAAGCCTGGCTACTTATTTACTTTTATGTGTGTGGGTACAGTGCCCATGGAACAAGAAGGGGGTACCATATCCCCTGTGACTGGAGTTATAGACAGTTGTGAGCTGTCATATGGGTGCTGGGA
Source organism: Ondatra zibethicus (assembly GCA_004026605.1). NCBI lineage: Eukaryota > Metazoa > Chordata > Mammalia > Rodentia > Cricetidae > Ondatra > Ondatra zibethicus. Next base: position 120,411 of record PVIU01001062.1, on the reverse strand, counting down.
ATGGAATGTAGGTACTCTGGAAGAGCAGGCAGCAATGCTGAGCCATTGCTCCAACCCTATACTTCCTGGTTCTTTGAATTTTCTCAAGAAGTAATTAAGCTTCAGGGCTCATTACTTGTACAAGCAGAACTTAATTTTGTATTTGTAATTTTGTAATTTTCCTTAAAGAAGCTTCCCCACTATCCCCTTCCCATCCTTCATTTACTTTGAAAATAATAGTTACTGTGTTTTCCTGGGACCATTTAATTTGCATTTTGGGGTCTCCACACCTAGTACAGACCTTGCCACATAGTATTCCTCAGTAAGTATTTAATACAGGATTTCAGAAATTTCATCCGTAGGTCATTTTTTCTTGTCATCGGGCATTTATTGTTAGCAACATTTAGAATTCAAAGTAAAACTGAGAGAGGGCTCCCATGGTGGCTGGTTCAGATTTCTAGCGAGAGATGCTTTCCAAGGACAGTAAGGCCACCCTTGAGCACTTGCTTTCTCAACCAGGGTCTCAGTCTCTTTCCTCATGGAGTAGGGACTAGGATTAGCTAATCGTTCTATAGACATGACGTTGCCATGGATCTTGGGGATCAGCACCTACTTAAGGTCAGGTCTCATAAGATATCTCTTAAAGAATGAGAGATGCTTTAATCGAGCAGTACATGTTTATTGCAGAACAACAGAAAACAGAGAAAAGGACATGATTAAACAGCCTAAGCCACTAAAGTCCACCCAGAGAATCCACTGCATTGAGACCCCCCCCCATACAATTTCATTTTTGAGACAAGGTCTCACTGTGTAGCCCTTCTGGCTTGGAACTCACAGTAGACCAGGCTGGCCTCAAACTCACGGATATTTGCCTGTCTTTGCCTCCTGAGTGCTAAGTGCTGGGATTAAAGGTGTGTGCCACCATATATGGCCTATACCTCTATTTATTTATTTGGAAAAAAGAATCATATGATGATACATTGTGAATATCTTCTAGTATGCAATATATTTCAATATTGAAACAATTTTATTGTTTTTAATATTTATTTTATGTGTATGTGTCTCAGTGTATATATGTGTATCGTATATGAACAGGAACCCTTAGAGGGCAGAAGAAGGCATCAAATTCCCTAGAACTGGACTTTGAGGTGATTGTGAGCCACTTGTACTTGGGTCATTCCCAAGGCTAGTAGTATACTGAGTCATCTTTTCAGATCCTCAATAATGAAACAATTTTTATTTTTATTTTTTAAAGATTTATTTATTTATTATGTGTACAGCAATTCCTTCCATGTGTGCCCACATGCCAGAAGGGGGTGCCAGGTCTCATAGATGGCTGTGAGCCACCATGTGGGTGCTGGGAATTGAACTCAGGACCTCTGGAAGAGCAGACAGTGCTCTTAACCACTGAGCCATCTCTCCAGCCCCATGAAACAATTTTTAAAAAGCTCTGGATAACTGGACATAGTGGAGCAAGTGTATAATCCCAGTATGCAGGATGCTGAGGCAGGAGGACAGATGTAAATTTGATGCTCTCCTGAACTACAGAGACTATGTCTCAAATCAAAACCAATAAATCTCTGAAAACTTTAAAGCTAAACAATAATAAAAAGCTTTTGATACAATTTATTTGTAATTTCTGATAGGAAGTACTAAGAATCTTGTTTTAGGGGCTGGATAGATGGTTGCTATTACAGTTGATCTGGGTTCAGTTTCTATCATCCACATGGTATTTCAAGGTATCTGCTTATCTGCTTCTTTCCTTCTTCCTCCTTCCGTAAGTACAGCTAAACCATTCAAATATAAAAATCTTTTTTCTTGGTTGGTTTTGTTTTTTTGAGACAGTGGGGTTTTTTTTTGTTGTTGTTGTTGTTTTGTTTTTTGTTTGTTTTTATAGCCCTGGCTGTCATGGAACTTGCTCTGTAGACCAGGCTGGCCTTGAACCCACAGAGATCCTCCTGCCTCTGCCTCCCGAGTCCTGGGATTAAAGGTGTGTGCCACTATGTCCTGCTTCATACATATAAATCCTAAGACAAAAAGTTTCTACAAAAATGTTTTTAGCACACACAAGACCGTTACACTAAGTATAGATGTTTACCGCATTCATGTATGATTATACTTAGTATGAGGCAATATAACAAGCAATATTTAAAAAGGTGCAATTGGGGGAAAGCCTTTCATTTATAATGAGATGATGCCACTCTCTCTCGCCCAACACTAGAGGGCAAAATTCTCGTGGACACAGTCAGCAGCTGCGCCCAATATATGAATATTTAACAAAAAAGATCGAGATGACTCGATAAGTATCGGGTTAGATAATTTCACAGAAAGACGTTATGGAGTATAGGGAGGGCCATAAAGGATTTACTAGGTGAAACACTCCGCAGCTTCTAGTACAAAAAAACCCTCACAAAACAACAACAAAAAACCGGCGGGAAGAGACACGTTTGAAAACTAGTAGGGAACGATCACGCCTGCGCCGTCTTGGAGCGCCCAGTTGCTGCTCCAGGCGGCGCGGGGCCTGTTGGGAACTGTAGTGTGCCTCCCGCCTGTGCGCGAGCGTGGGCCCCCACAGGACTCAGTTTCCCGGCAGGCCACGCGGTGAGGCCGCGGGCGGGACGTGAGTTGCGGTGCTGGCAGCTGGAGTGACCCGGTCTGTGTGGGTACGTTTCGTGGCGATGGCCTCTTTCGTGACTGAAGTCCTGACTCACTCTGGGAGCCTGGAGAAAGAGGATCTCGGCACCCGGATCAGCCGCCTGACACGGCGGGTGGATGAGATCAAGGTGAGGGCGGGCCTCCGGCGACCGGCTGCTTCTGGGGGAGATCCGGGTGCGGAGCTGCCGGGGAGAGCCCTGAGTCGGAGGCGCGGGAAGTGTGGAGAATTGCTTGGAGAGTGGTCACCGAGGTCTGGGACTGTGAGGAGAAAGGGGCCGTGCCTGTGCAGTGGTGGGAAGTCGTGCTAAGTTGGGCAAGAGTCAGCTGGAATGGAAAAGACTGAAGAAACCAGCAGCGCCGGAGGTGGGACTGGAAGCCCGGATGTCCAGAGAGGGTTGGAAGAGAGGACAGGACAGCCACCCTATCTCTGGCTGCTCATCTCCACCTCCCCCCTCCCCCTTTTATGGATGAATTCTAGGAAAATTGCGGCATTATCCTCGGATTTTGTTTTAACCGGTTGAATATGTTTCTAAGTTTTAATTCACGCACGGAACTTGAGGCGTGCTGAGTGCTGCTGGTGACGGTATCTTCGGCTGCATGGATTTGCGGCACACAGCCACAGCTTCACTTCGTATTAGTGTTACCTGGCAAGCCACATCTTCAGTGGCTTTCATTTACAATGACGTGCACCTGAGTAAGTCTGAACATCATGGAGCAAGCTTCCTAACAACAGTTGATGACACAAAAATGGCTTTCTTAATTTTATGTATTCATGCCAGTGGCAGCTCTATAATGTGGCTTAAGTTTTTTTTTATTTTTTTTATGACTTTTTAATGACCTAGGAAGAGAGCATTGCTCTCAGAGCCTACTTTTTCTATTAGTTTCATACATAAACTTGAATCTTCAGTCAACTGAGAACTACTTTCTATGCCTCAAAGAAGCATATTCCCCTCCTCCCCTAGCTTCCATATTTGGCCATTTCTCCATTTTTTTATAACTTTCAATTATTTCTACCATATATATGTATTTGTGTGTGTTTTATTTCTATATAAATAAAATCTATGTCAAATGTAGCTTCCTGCATAAAACAAATGGCTGATTTCTTTTTTTTTTTTTTTTGTCTTGAGAGATAGTCTTTCTCATTGTGCTGGAATACTTTGTAACTCTGCTGGAGTATTACTTTTCAGCTCTGTATTTTGGTCAGTTTGGAAATAGTATCTTTTCTCCCTAAAAGGAGTAAGCTTATGGGCAGGCCTAATTTACTCAGTATCAAGTATCCAAGAAGGTATTAAGTTGCTTTGAATTAAGGGAAATAACAAGACTCATTCCTTTCAAAAAATTTTATTTATTTATGTGCATGTATGGTTGTATGTGTGCTGTGGCGCATGTCTGGAGGTCAGAGGACACCTTCCGGGAGTCCGCTTTCTCCTTTTACCGTGTGGGTCCCAGGAACTGAACTCTGGTCATCAGGTTTGGTGGCAAGCACTTTTACCATCTGAGCCATCTCCCCAGTGCTTCTAGTCATCTGAAGAGCTTTAAGACTAGGGCTTAAAGTTTTGTAACCCAGAAGATAGCAATTAGTAAATTAAGGTATACAGTTTATGGATTTATATGTTTAGGTAGATGATTCAAAGTTTTGGACACGGATCCAGTTCATTGTGAAACTTTTGTCTGTCATTCTTATTTCTAGAGTCTATAGAAATCTTGGGCATTGTTGGGGTTGGGTAATTGTTGTCTTCCTACATATTAATAATGTCTGGGACCTTTGAGAATGAATGAAATGGTTTTGAAGGAAACCCATTGCTTGGAGGGAAAGCTATGGGTAACTAGATAAAGTGCTAACATTGGAAGATGCTGTATATTTTCAGGAAGTTCCTGATTCATTTCATTGTTGTACTTGTATTATAGGGTGAGGTGTGCAATATGATCAGCAAGAAGTACAGTGAATTCCTGCCTACCATGCAGAGTGCGCAGGACCTGGTTACCCAGGTAGATAAGCTCTCTGATGACATCGACCAGCTCAAGTCCAGGATAGATAATGAGGTAAGAATAGATTGTTGTGTTGGGTAAATTTCGGTTTCTTAAGGAGGCATTGTTTTAGCTTCTGGATTTCTGAGGCTGCTCTGTGGAGCATTTCAAGGCCTGGCTTTCCTTGTTGGTAAATAGAGGTTGAACCAAATGATTGTAGGGTAACTTCAATTCTAAATTTGAACATTCAAACTTAAACATTCATATGTACTTTCTCTTATGGTACTTTTTCTTTTAGTGAGGATAATGATGTCTTACATTTGAGTGGATTTTTAAATTAAAATCGTAGGACTTGTTTTCATAAAAAAATATTTTCATGAGAAAATGAGAACAGATAATGGTTAGAATGAGATCATTTGGACTTTTCCTAATTGGAATGTTTTTTTCTTTCTCTCTTGTCTAGACAGGGTCTTTCTGTGCAACTCAGGCTGGCCTGGAGCTCACTATGTAGCCCAGGCTGGCCTTGCGCTTGCTTTGCTCCAGCTTCCTCTTCCCCAGAAGCTAAGATTAGAGCCTAGAGGCTTGTGTCACTATGCGCAAGCACCCTTTCATCTTTTAATAGCACGCTCTTAGATCTGCAGCTGGCCTTAAGGCCTTTAAGTGTCAGACACTTTTTCTAGAATTTGGCCTTCTATAAAGCTGGCTTGCATTGCTCACCACAGCTATTCTGCTTCACATGAGCTTGCAGAGGGCTCCTGTCCTTCAGTACTCTGTGACCTAGTGCTTCATATCTTTATGGAGAGTGGTATACTTGAGGAGCAAAGGGTAACTGAGGCACAAACTGTTTAGTTACTGAAACAAATCTAGACCCTTGGCTTTTGATATCTATTGGGCTGAGTAATTCTGTTGTGCACAGTGTATAAAGCACCATATAAAGATATAACTCATGTCCATGGCTTCTGTTCACTAGATGTCAGCCCTCTTTTGGTGTGGCAGTCAAAAAAATATCTCCAGACATAGCCAAATATTTCAGAGAACTAAGGAAGATCAGTAGAGAATGGATCATGGAACAAGGGGGAGGAAAGAGGAAGGAAAGTTGGAGTGTGTTAGCTTGATATTGATGAAATAAATAGGCTTTGGGTTGAGCAGTAAAAAATTGGTGCTTTTTTTGGGCTTTTTGAGTCAATGTCTCTGTATCACCTCCCAAGTACTGGGATTAAAGGTGTGCGCGCACACACACACCCACACGCGCACGCACACACATACCTGCCTGTTGAAAAATTGGTGTTTTTGACAAGGACAATATTGATGAACTGGCAGACTAAAACCTTTGTTACAGTGAGGTGTAGAGTGACTGAGGTGAGGAACTGAGTATATGTGTCAGTTAGAAAAAGCGTATTCGTGAGAAGGAGAGGAAGAAGGCAACTGCTGAGAAACACGATGATTGTTCAAGTGGAGGAAATTTTTTCCAAAGGTGGGAAAATTCAACATACTTAAATCTGGTGGGAGGAGCTTTCCATGCAGCGTAGATGGTCAGTTACTTGTTTCATGAATGAATGAAGAATGAGGTAGGGAGAAATTAAAACACAGAAGTGAGAAAGTTAATGATACTCTGAAAGAGTGGAGTAGAGCAAGAAGTGGATTCTGCCTCAACATTTAGAAAAAAAAAATTACTTGTCAGTGGGGATGCCTTTCTAGTAATCTAAGTGGATGAACTCTGTGCCGAAAGACACTGCTTATGTTAAAAGAAGGTAATGAAGCAGGGATAGGCACATCTCTGTGAGTTTGAGATCAGCCTGGTCTACATAGAGAATTTCAGGCTAGCCAGGGCTATATTGTAAGACCCTGTCTTGAGAATGGGTATTCTTTATTGATTTTTGTTTGTTTTGTGTGTTACATGTTTGCTACTCAAACTCAGGTCATCGGGGTTGGTAGCAAAAAGCTTTACCCATTGAGCCATCTCGTCGATCTGAGAATGGGTGTTCTTGTGTAGGGTAAGGCTTTGAACTTAGTGGGCCTTTACAGTCCCTCCTAATCACCTTCAGTGTTTTTTATTTCAGTCTGAACTGTTTAAGTTTCAGCATGAATTACACTGTTGCTAAAGCTTAGTGATAAGTTACAGATGTTTTATTCTTTTGATGTGGTATTGCTTAAAAAAACTTACACTTTTGCTGTATAAATTAGGTCCGTCGGGATCTTCATATATCAACTGCTGAATTTACAAACTTGAAGCAGCAGCTGGAGAGAGACTCTCTTGTCCTAGATTTGCTCAAACAACTGCAAGAGGTAAGTAAGCTCAGCTGGAACTTCAATGCTTCGCTGGTGAGGAGGCTGCCTTTTCTAATTGGTCGGGTATTTCCTGACAAAATGGTATTTTCACATTCTACAAGCAGACATTTAAAACAGTAAAATATGGCAATGAAAATACTTGCTAATCTAAAGTTATCTTTTTTCAGTTTTCTTCTGCTATTGAAGAGTATAATAGTGCACTAGCCGAGAAGAAATACATCCCTGCTGCTCAGCACCTGGAGGAGGTACACACACTCTCTTTGAAGTCTGAGCTGTTAGTGCTATCCTTGCTTTGGTTATGTTTGTTTGTGTCCTTTTATCCTTTGTCATTCAGCAGGTGGCTTCTGATTTTTTTGTGAATCTAAAGGAAATGTTTAACAGTGATTGTGTTTTACTTCCAGGCACAGGAATGCTTGAAGTTATTAAAATCCAGAAAGTGCTTTGACTTGAAACTGTTGAAGTCTCTTAGCATGGAGCTCACCGTCCAGAAGCAGAACATACTTTACCACCTGGGAGAAGAGTGGCAGAAGCTGATTGTGTGGAAGTTTCCTCCGTCAAAAGGTGCTGCTGACCTCAGGTGGACTGCTTTGCTTAATCTGCCTGAACCACTTTGGCCTCTGAATACACCCTAAATATTTGGTATTTAAAAACAAGACTGTTTCATGTACTAACACATTAGTCTATTAGTTTTTCTGAATTCATTCATTAATCTTCCAACCCTCTTTTTTTTAAAAAATATTTTTATGGTTTAATTAACTTTATTTCATGTGTATTGGTGTGAAGGTGTCAGATCCCCTGGAACTAGATCTTCAGACAGTTGTGAGCTGCCATGTGGGTGCTGGGAATTGAACCTGGGTCCTCTGGAAGAGCAGTTAGTGCTCTTAACCACTGAGCCATCTCTCCAGCCCCCAACCCACCTCTTAGTGTGATCTCCCTTTTCACAGGTTTTTCTTTTTCATTTTTTGATTAGCATATATCGTGTACAGTAATAGAATATATTGTACATAATGACAGACTTCCTGATGATGTTTTCATAACGTAGTTAATAGATTTTGGTCATAGTCACTTTTCATCCTCTTCTCTGTCTCCTCTCATTCCCAATGGCGAGTTGTGTAATTATTTGTCTTAGAATGAAACCTAGGAAGGTGTTTGTAAAGGACGAACATTTTATCTGTTAGATATTGAAATTTAGAGTATTTAAAAGTAAATCCTAGAAACTCCTGCTCTCTTTCCTATGTCCACTTTGTCCCCACTTATTTTACATATTATCTGGTATTTTGAAAGAAATCATACAGGAAAATGAAGTGAAGCTGGCAGGCGTGTTGAACTCTCCCTAGAAACACAGTGGTTATTAGACCTGTTGAGCTGGTTTGGTGGCACTGGTATGTGGAGGTCTGGGAACCAGAGCTATTCTGCACATGTTTAGGTAGCATCTCTCACTGGTGTATCATCGTTTTTGCACTTAGCTGATTTTTTGAGAGCAGTGTACAGGCCGTGTGTATCATACTTAATCGAATGTAAGAAGTTGTGACGGAATTGAGGAACCTCAGCAGATGAAGCACTAGAGGAGATGGCCGCCTCGCACTGGGAGGCAGCTGGTATTCTCTTCCTTTTCTTAGACACCAGCAGCCTAGAGTTTTGCCTGCAAACAGAACTTCATTTCTGCATGGAACAGCCCCAGAAGGAGGAGATGGCCCCTCTGCCACCCATCAGTTCTGTCCTCCTGGCGTTTTCCATTCTTGGAGAATTACCCACCAAGCTGAGATCATTTGGTAAGTGATTTGCTTCACTCAAATTAACTGTCAGAAGGGGATGTGAAAGGGATGGCCGAAGAGGTGAGGGACGTCTAAGGAGATGACTCGTGACAGTTTGCCTTTACAGTCCATCAGAGCAACTGTTTTCAGCTTCCTGGCGCTGGGACCCTTTAATACAGCTCCTCATGTTGTGGTGACCCCAACCATACAAATATTTCCTTGCTACTTCATAACCAATTTTACTACTGTTATGAATCATAATGTCAATATCTGATATGTGACCCTCAAAGGGCTTATGACCCACAGGTTGAGAACCTGTATCAAAAGTCATGGCCATAAATATCTTTTTTAGTAATGAATGGGTCCTTTTTTTAAAACTACTCCTTAATTTTTACAACTTTATTTTTGAATAACTTCAAAGTCTACAGGTGGGAAAGATTCTCAGAGAAAGCATATAGTATGTAATTTCATAGGTATATTTTGTTTGTGAGATTTACTTATTTTTATTTTATGTGTATGACTAGTTTGTCTATTTATTTGGGTACTCTGTCTGTGTATATGGTCTCCATGGAAGGTGTTAGATTCCCCAAGAACTGGAGTTTTAGACAGTTGCCATTTGCCATATGGGAGCTGGGAACTGAACCTGGGTCCTTTGCAAGAACAGCCAGTGCTCTTAACTCTTGAGCCATCTCTCTTGTCCTCATGATATATAATTTTGGCACATTTACTCTTTAGAAATTTCCTCTAGTGCTGGTTTTTAAACAAATTTTATTTTTAGATTTAATTTTTTTATTTTATATATATGCGGTTTTGCTTGTATGTATGTCTGTGCACCATGGGTATGCCTGGTGTCTGTGGAGGTCAGAAGAGAGCAAGGTCCGCTGCTACTGGAGTCATGGTTTTGAACCACCTTATGGATGCTGAGAATCGAACCTGGTCCTTGCAAGAGCAAGAAATTCTCTTTAACCGCTGAGCCATCTTTTCAGCCTCTGATATTTAAATTTCAATTTTTTTTTGAGACAATGTCTTATTCTTTATTTCTTTTTAGGAACTTCATGTATGACTAGTGTATTTGCATCCTTTCCCCTATTTTGTAATGGTTGTTGATGAGTGTCCCCATGGTAACGATTTCAGGTCAGATGCTGCTGAAGTATATGCTTAAGCCTCTGGTGACTTGTCCATCACTCCATGCTGTGATTGAAAAGCAGCCGAATTCAGTTACCATTCGCTTTCAGTCTCTGACGACAGACTCGGAGCATCCGTCACCACCTGAAGCTTTTGCAAAGATCCGGTTGGTCCTGGAAGTGCTCCAGAAACAGCTTCTAGGTGTGTACCCCAAAGTGGTCTTTTATAATCTGAAAATGTGCATACTGCTTTTGCAAGTATTACTCTTAGGGCAAAAGTGCTGATGTGTCCCAGTGAAGGGGAGAATCTGGGGTAAGCTAGGCCATAGAAGCATGGTAGATCCTTTCTTCCTTCTTGCCTACTTGACATTTCTTCTCTTTGTTCTCTGTTAGCAAGTTGGGTCATTAGTGGCATCTCAGATCCCATGTCTTAATGGTATTTTAGCTGGAGTCTAGGATGTACTTCTTCTGCTGGACTCTTGCTTTAATTATAGGAGAAATGAGCCAGGTACTGTTGTACATATTTCCATGGGAAAATTCCCTTTGTTCTAGTACAAATAAATGAGGAGGACTATCAGGAACAAATTACATTTCTACTTGGCATATTGGTAATCTTTATATCAGAAATAGCCTGTTTTTATATTTTATTATGAATCAGGTTTTTCTCCCCTGTAAGTTTCTTCTGTGTGTGGCAGTGGTAGCCTACACCTTTAATCCCAGCACTTGGGAGGCAGAGGCTGGCGAATCTCTGAGTTTGAGAACAGTCTGGTCTACAGAGCTATTTCTTTCCTTTTTTTTTTTTTTTTAAGATTTATTTATTCATTAAATATACAGTGTTCTGCAGGCCAGAAGAGGTCACCAGATCTTATTACAGATGGTTGTGAGCCACCATGTGGTTGCTGGGAATTGAACTCAGGACCTCTGGAACATCAGGCAGTGCTCTTAGCCACTGAGCCATCTCTCCAGCCCCCTACAGAGCTATTTCTAGGACAGCCAGGGCTACACAGAGAAACAGTGTCCCAAAAAACAAAACTAAACAAAAGTTTCTTTTGGTGTTTTAAAACACTGCTGCTATTTCTAGTCTGTTTGACTTCTGTTCTTATTGCCTTCTTCAGTGGTCTTGTGGGGTGTTTCAGCCAACATTCTTCTGAAGAAAGTTTTTAAACACTTTAAAAATGTTGCTATTTGTGGACCTTTCTAACAATCACAAATTGTTTATTTTTGTATAAGCGATTTAGATATAAGCAAGGAATTGTTTGTGTAACTTTGATAGGAGCGGAACACTTCACACCCACAGTCCTGCCTCAGCCTCCCAAGGTGTGTATTGCCATATCCATCTCCCAACTCCAATCTTCTCTTGATTCTTAAGAAGAAATGCAATTTTGTTGTTTTGGTTTGGTTTTGGAGACAAGAATTTTGCGGTCTGGTGTGGAACTTACTTTGTATTCTAGATTAGGCCAATACTTGTCGTACCTCATCTTCTTAGCTTCTGGCTTTGTTTCCCAGTGACTTCATGTTGGCAGTTAGGACTTCAGCTTAGAAATTTTGTGGGAACACAAGTCCTGAGCAAGTGATGAAAGACAACAGCCTCCCTTCTTTTAAATGTGAGATCAGTGAGAAATAGAGTGTGGTGGTTCATGCTTGTATTGTCAGCTCCCAAGAGGCTGAGGCAGGAGGATCACAGTGACTTTCAGGCTACCCTGGGCTATAGAGTAAGATTCTGTCTCATTCTACATTACATCCCTCTCCCAGATCTGCTTTCTCATTTTTGATTATTTAAATATTTAGCAAGCATTCCTGTTATTTCATTGAAAACATAGCACTAATGATGCAGTTAGCCATTCTGTAACTCATGAGCATTGGCAAAGAGCACAGCGTCATTCTATTTATTGTCTTCTATAAACCAGGAATAATTAATTTATAGTGTTAGCATGTATGTAAACTGATCCACCCCACCCACCCGAGAGAGGGTTTCTCTGTGTAGCTCAGGCTGTCCTGTAACTTGCTCAATAGACCAAGCTGGCCTTGAACTCACAGAGATCTGCCTGCCTCTGCCTCCAGAGTGTTAGGATTAAGGCACGCTCTACCACTGCCTGGCTTGATTTTCTTTTTTTAAAAATGACTGTAATGACTTTACATTTCATAGTCTATTTCAGAAGAAACCTGGAATGGAGTCTAAAAGGAGGCACCAACATCCTGGCTTCCCCTAGCTTCTTCTCTCTCTCTCTCTCTCTCTCTCTCTCTACCTACCTACCTACCTACCTACCTACCTACCTACCTACCTACCTACCTATCTTTCATGACTGCTTTTCTCTGTGTAGCCCTGACTGTTTTGGAACTCACCAACATCATCCTGGCTTTCCCCCTTTTTGTTTGTTTATTGAGACAGGGTTTCTCTGTAGCCCTGGCTGTCCTAGAACTCACTCTGTAGACCAGGCTGGCCTTTAACTTACAGAGATCCGCCTGCCTCTGTCTCCTGAGTATTGGGATTAAAGGTATGCACCACCACCGCCCAGCATTGTTTGTTTATTAACTGCAGTGTGGGTGTGGATGTTGAAGGACAACCTGGTGGGAGTCAGTCCTCTCTTGCCACGCGTATGTTCTGGGTATTGAATGTAGGTCACTAAGCTTGTGTGGTAAGCAAGTTTATCCACTGAGCCATTCAGTTGGCTCTTCACTGTTTTATTCAAATGATAAATATGGCATTCTAACTATAATACTCCCAAGGTATTTTGGAGAAACTAGCCATGAGATAAACCATAGAGGAGGTGCTAGGATACCATGCTTGGCAGATGAGACAGTGTCCTGTAGTGTAATTACTGGTGTTCTGCTTAGACCAAATTCACAAATCCTATACAGAGAGGGAAAAGTACAGTGTTTTTTCTTTCTCTTGTTTTTCATTATTAAAACGAAGTAAAATTTTGTGAGGTTTTATTAAAAATGAGTTTTAACTTTGAATGCAAACTTTCTGAGTGCTTGTTATATAATCAGCTTAACGACTTATGAGCAGATGACTATAGTGTAGACAGCATGACACATACTGTTTTAGAGTATGGGAGTGCTGCAGTGAGCAGGAAGGTAAAATAATTATGATTTTATGTCGTGCATTGTCATGGGCAACCCGTGGAGGTAGCTGTAGAGTTGTCTGCGCCGTTTTCTCTCCCACCGTCTTTCTGTTTTATTTGGTTTTCTCTGTGTAGCCCTGACTGTCCTGGAACTTGCTTTGCCTACCATCTTAAAACTTAATCACCTTAGAAAACTCAGGAACTTAAGAATTTGTTGGGATTGTAAATAGTTTGTCTAAAACCTTTTCTTTTGAATTCAGATTTGCCTCTTGACCCTGACCTCGAAAGTGGAAAAGCCCCTGAGATCATGTTGGCTGAGATGCTTGGTGATGTGATCTGGGAGGACCTGTCTGAGTGCCTCATCAGAAATTGCTTGGTTTATTCGATTCCCACCAATAGCAGCAAGCTGCAGCAGTACGAGGAGGTAAAGAGTGGGAGATAGTGGGCTTTCAGATGGGACCGAGCCTTGCCACTGTCGTGTGTTTTCAATCTTTTGTTCTTAAGCGATACTCCTTTTTTCTTTTCTTTTCTTCTTCTTTCTTTCCTTTTTTTTTTCTTTTTTTCCCCAAGACAGGGCTTCTCTGTGTAGCCTTGGCTGCCCTTGGAACTTGCTCTGTCTGTAGGCCTGGCTGATCTCGAACTCACAAAGATCCTCTTGCCTCTGCCTCCTGAATGTTGTGATTAAAGGTCTCCGCCACCCCGCCTGGCTTAAAGTATGCTCTTAAGAAAACTATTAATATGGAGTAGGAAAAAACAAATTCTACATAATTTCTGTTCTGCCTTTTTGATTAAGAAAGTATGCTTTCTTATAAATGCCTTATTTTAAGTTTGATACTTATATCAGCTGTAATAGCTATTGTGTAGCACCTTTAACCCCCTTTTTAGTGCTTACTTGAATGCTAAGATAAGGGCGTTTATAAGATCTTGGCACCTTTATCAGTCTTACAATTCTATTGAAAATTTCTTTCCAAATGAATCTAGGTTTGGAAGAATGTATAATTAAAATTTATTTTTAATGTTAATTCTTTATAAGATGTGTCAGGGTTTTCCCTGAGTGTATGTGTGTGTGCTATGTGCCTCGTACCTGTGGAGATCTGGAAGGGGCATCAGATCCTCTGAAACTAGAATTACAGGTGGTTGGGAGCTACCAAGTAAGTGCTGGGAACAGAACCACAGTCTTCTGTAAGAGCAATTTCTTTTAACTACTGCGCCATTTCTCCATTTCTCAGAATGTATATTTTTTAAACAAAGTAATTGATGACTTGTCCAATATAGTGGGTTTAAAATTTTGGTATTGTAATGTATGTACATGTTGATCCTTTTATAGATTTGTGTCTATAGGTTTAGCCTGACTGTTGACTATATTTGGGGAAAAATTTACTTCTTTATTAGATAATTTAAGATGATTCTTCTTGTCATTTTCCTGAAACAGTAGATTATAGAGTCTATTTACATAGCATATATACTCTATGAAGTACTATAATGTAGATATGATTTATATGTATAGGAGGGTGTATATAGGTTGTATGTGAACAGTGCCTTTTTATACAAAGGACTTGAAGATCCTTGCATTGTAATTTCTTAGGGGTGTTCTAGAACTAATTCCCAAAACATACTGAGGGCTAAGTGTATATAATTCTTTTCTTTGTCTCCTATTTGTTTCTGTCAGATCATCCAGTCTACCGAAGAATTTGAGAAGACCCTAAAGGAGATGAGGTTTTTAAAAGGTGACACTACTGACTTGCTGAAATACGCTCGGAACATCAACTCTCACTTTGCTAATAAGAAGTGCCAGGATGTGATTGTGGCAGCCAGAAACCTGATGACCTCTGAAATTCACAACACTGTGAAGGTACTTGGGGTTTACTGCGTTGTTTATGTAAAGCAGCTTCAGACACACGCGATACAGTAGAAAGGAGTGGCAGTTGCTGAACTCCTGGAGGCAAATGGGCCTCTTTCAAGTGCTCCTGTGGTCTCCCTTTTCTTTGATTACTGTGAACTCCAGATAAAATATGCCCTTGAAAGCAGCTGTATCAACTGAGAAAGTCTGTACAGATGTCGTGGATTGCTGTTGTTGAAATTAAAAAGTAGATTATTCTCATCTTTATTACCTGACATGTGTGCTTAGATAGACTGTATTGTGTGTAGAGAGTGTGACCTGTTGTGGGATGTTCACTTCTTGCTTCTATGGGCACTTGCACGCTCAAAAATAAATATCTTTTTAGAGGCATAAATAAATACTTGCAATGAGAGTGAACTAATTTACAGGAAGAACAGTTTACTGTTTGACTCCCAATAATTCCAGGCCATTTTGTTTTATATCATATATGTATGTTGATATATACATACATACATACACACATATAATGATACAATTATGTCATTATATATCATTTTATATATCTATAAAATAACATTTGGTAAATGTAAAGCATTACTGAAACATTCTGAACATTATTAAAACATAGACTAAGGCAATCTATTAATAGATTTCCCAGCCATTTTTCTGAATTGCCTGAAATGGCAGTGAGGGTTCTGAACTTCATTTTCTTTTCTTTCCTTCTTTTTTTTTTTTGAGGCAGGATCTCACTGTGTAACCCTGGCTGGCATAGAACTCATTGCATAGCCTGGCATTGGTGGCACATGCCTTTAATCCCAGCATTTGGGAGGCAGGGGCAAGTGGATCTCTGTGCGTTTGAAGCCAGCCTGTTCTATAAAGTGAGTTCTAGGACATCCAGGACTACACAGAGTGATTCTGTCTTGAAAAACCAAAACAAAAAAGACAGAAAGAAAAAAGAATTCATTATATAGAACAGACTGAATTGTCTTCTCTGCTTTCTGAGTGTTGGGCTTAAAGGTGCCCACACCCAGCTCAGGCCCCGGACTCTTGGTCCTTTCTCCTCTGTATCTCATCTTCCTTGGAGACTCCCACTGTTGTGTGCATTCCAACAAAGTGTTTAGTCATTTGAAATATACAGGTATCAGTACATTCTGAGGTAATCTGGAATTTTATGAGAGCTGAGAATAAAGAGTTTTTCAGGTCCTCTCAGTTATTCCAAATCTTTGCTTTTTCATCAGTATTAAGAGTCCCACAGTACATGAAATTGCTCATTTCTTCCCAAGTGCTGTCATCAAGATCAAACAGTCTTTAAATCAGGCTGCTTCCTTGCAGATCTTACAGTCACTCTGTAGGGCCACAACTTCATCACCATGGAAATCTTGAGTGCCTTTATCCTTTGCTGTGTGCTTGAGTTTGAATTTTCCTGAAAACTGCATTTTCTTCGATTTGATTTGCTGTGTTTGAATCTTAGATTGCCCCTGATTCTAAGGAAACTGTACCAGACTTACCCAGTACTGATGTGGACAACAAGCTGCAAGGACAGAAGGTGTGCGGACTGCAGTTCAGTGATCCTGGGAACTTAGAGCCTGAAACTTCCCTGGACCCACATTCCTTTTCTTTACCCACATGCCGCATCAGCGAGTCTGTGAAGAAACTGATGGAGCTTGCTTATCAGACTTTACTAGAGGCAACAACAAGTAGTAATCAATGGTAACACAGATAAATTGTTCCCTGTCATTTATTTATAGTAACACGGGCATAAATGTGTTAAAACAGATGCTGGATGGGTGTGTTGGCTTATGTACATTAACCCAGCACTTAGAAGGCTGAGGCAGGATTGTGAGTTTCAGGCCATCCTGGCCTACAAAGCAAGGTCTGGGCCAGCCTGGGTTACCTAATACAATCCTGTTATGGCAAATAAACAAGACCCAGAAAGGCAAACAGAAAACAAAACAGAAAGAAAAGAAAAAAAAACCAAAATAGGTAGATATCTAGGTTTATTTGACATTAAAAATTTTCACTCTTTAGTAAGCCACACTTTAATTTTTGGCTCACTTTTTGGTTTTGAATTTAAATTTTGGCTTACTTTTGGCTCTCTGTGATCATATGTTATATAAGAAAGCACAGGCAGAGGACTTAGAACACTCCCTTGAAAAATACTCCCTTAATACTGACATGCTCATTGCTGCGCAATTGCAGTCCTACCTCATGTGACAGCACCGTGTGCAGGTGGAGACCCAGGGGCTCCTGAGAACCTCACCTTTGTACTCTACACGGCAGCGTGCAGCGGGAGGGAGAGTCGGTCTTCCGTGGGACTAGAACATGCCACAGATGTGACTTCATCTGCACTGTATTCAGGGCACCTCATATCTCAGACAGAATCTTTGTTTTGAAGCAGCTCCTAAGGTAAAAATGGCAGGCTAGCCAGTTGATTGTAGAGCAGGCCTATAAAAGCCCATTCAGTGTGAGTCTGTTTAGCTATTCTTACTTCTTGGTGTTAAAGAAAACTGAGTTTGGGCTTGACTTAGTCATAGGATCCTCAGAGCTGTGGGTTATCTCCATGTGCAAACACTTTTTGGGGGTGGGTGGTGGTTCAAGACAGGGTTTCTCTGTAACAGCTCTGGCTCTTCTGAAACTTGCTCCGCACACCAGGCTGGCCTTGGCTCTCTGTCTCCTGAGTGCTGCAATTAAAGGTGTGCACCACCACCACCCAGCACAAACACTCTTTTAGATTGCTCTGGATAGACCATGTTTACCTAGTGCTGCTGTGAGAGTTAGTCTAACTGCAGTATTTATATTGATTGTAAGTAGAAAGAAAAGTGCATATTTATTTTTGTTATTTGTGTGTGTGAGTGCATGCACGCGTGCACGCACTTGCAATTGGTCATGCAGTGGAACACATGTGCAGGTCAGAGGACAATCTTGTAGAATCATTTTTCTTCCACCTTTACATGGGCTCTGGGAATCACACTTGGTTCACTAGATCTGTGAGAGTGCTGAGCCATTCACTGGCTTGTGCAGAAGACCTGTTTCTTTGTAAGGGATGAATATAATCGTTTGGCAAAGTAAATATAATTGTCACTATTTCCTCAAATGACTTTCTTCAAATATGTCAAATTAGAAGTTAAAGATGCATGGCAGTATTTAAAATTTTTCTTTTAAGAGAATGGATGCCAGACACTGTTTTGGTATGCTGAATACTTATATTCATTCCATTTGCAACAGATTTTTAAAAAACTATTTTAATTATTTAAAAAAATGAATTAAAAAGTTTATGTTATATGGATGCTTACTCTGCATGTATATCTGTGTACACAATTATGCCTGGTGCCAACAGAGGTCAGAAAAAGACATTGGCTCTCCTGGTATTGTGAGCCACCATGTGGACGTTGGGAATAGAACCCTGTGGTGGGGGTTGCTTGGCATCCAGAATGGGCTTTAAAAGAGTCATCTCTCCATCTCCATGTATTTTCTCTTTTAAGACTCATTTTGAGTCCAAGTCCCCTGTTTCCCTCCCGCCACACAAACACACACACCTTTTAAATGCATTTTAATAGTAATCTTTAGGTGGTTAAAGATCAGATTTAAAGGGCAAAGGTGGTTGAGGGTTTGATGCAGTTCTCAAAAATGTTGGTTCGTCTCTTTGCATTGGGGAAGAAGGAGGAAGGTTAAGGCGGAAAGTCAGTCTGCTTCTAAAAGAACCCAGTGAGTGCCTTTATTGGTGCCTTGGCCTTTGCAGAATGCATCGGGAGCAGGTGACATTTGCTGAAGGCTTAGCTCCATTTGTCACTGGAAGGATACTTGGGTGCTGGCAGGGCATAGATGGATGAATGGAAAAGAGGCATTGGGTTGAACGCTCCTGTGCTGAAGTCGTTGGTGTAGCCACGTCTTAGGAAAGAGGTCCGGTTTATAGGTGCTGATGGGTATGTCTCCATCGAGAGCCAGTGCTTTCTGCAGCTGTAGTTTCTGTCGGCTGGTCGTCAGTAACAGAAGAGCTGCTTCAGCTCGTGTGATTTCTCTTGAACTTTTGTTTTCCTTCCAGCGCTGTCCAGCTTTTCTACTCAGTGAGAAACATCTTCCATTTGTTCCATGATGTGGTGCCAACATACCACAAGTAAGTATTTCATTTCTGTATTACTATGTCTAAACTGGTAAACCACTAACTGTGTAACCACAGCTATTGATTGCAATTGGCAGTAAAACTACAAACACACTGAGACCTTTAAAGGCTAAAGACAGTCACTGTGCTGTGTACAGTGATCTTGCATGTAGGAGGGTGGCACACACTTAAAACTCAGAATTTTATCCAGTTTTTATGCCTAGGCATTTTTGGAGCCACCATACTTTTCTTGGTTAGGAAATAGAAAGGTCCTCATCCAGTGAGTGTGCAGACACTGTCCCATGAGAAGGCCCTGTTAGTGTGAAGTATGGTCAGGCTCTCTTTCTAATGTGAACACAGCATCGGGCTGTATTAACCCGATGTCTTGGCCTTTAAAAGTTTGCTTTTAATATTAATCATAAAAGTTGCTCAACTCTGCCTCTAGTTCTTTCCGTTATTCAAACGAAATGTTTTATATTGTCTGTTTATATTAAATGTTTCATTTGTTTGTTTTGTTCTGTTTTCAAGACCAGGTTTTTCTGTATAACCCTAGCTGTCCTGGAATTCATTTTTAGACCAGGCTGGTTTCAAACTCAAGAGATTCTCTGTTTCTGTCTCCTGAGTGCTGGGATTAAAGGTGTACACCACCACTGCCTGACTTCTACATGGTTCTTATAGATATTTTTAGTAATTTGTCACCAAAACTATTCCATAGTTAAGGGGTTTGCTCTCTCTTTTTTAGAGATTGAGTTTATTTTTTATTTATATTTATGTGTGTGTGTTCACAACCTACCCTTGAAGGCTAGCAGAGGGTGTCAGATCTCGAATGGAGCTACAGGTAGTTGTGAGTTTCTGGATATGGGTACTGGGAAACAAACTTAGGGTGCTGCAAGAGTGGTTTGTACACTCAACTGCTGAGCCATCTCTCCAGCCCATCTACTTTCAAAGAAAAAAAATTAGTATATTATTTGGAGGGTTTTTTGTTTATGTATTTGTTTTGTTTTGTTGTTTGAGACAAGGTCTGTGCAGCCCTGGCTGTTCTGGAACATGCTGTATAGATAGATCTCAAGTTTACAGAGATTTGCTGGCCTTTGCCTCTCAAGTGCTAGGATTAAAGGCGTGTGCCACCATGCTCAGCTTGAAGCTTTTTTTTTTTTTTTAAGAACCTGAGGTTTGAGAAACTTTTTTTTAAAAGATTTATTTATTATGTATACAGTATTCTGCCTACATATATCCTATAGGCCAGCAGAGGGCACCAGATCTCATTACAGATGGCTGTGAGCCACCATGTGGTTGCTGGGAATTGAACTCAGGACCTCTGGAAGAGCAGTCAGTGCTCTTAACCTCTGAGCCACCTCTCCAGACTAGCTTTTTTTTTTTTTTTTTAAGATTGGATTTTTGAAAAGTTTGGATGATTTTTATTTGTATTTTTTTTTAAAAGTAGTATCTTAAACTAAGATATCTCACTTTAAATGTGGCCAAATGAAGGAAGAGTAAAACCTGTTGGTTCAGCTGACAGCCTTTCCTTAGGGCTTCAGAGATTGTCTTGGCAGTTCTGAGACATAGTCCCACTGTGTGGGTTTGTCTCCTTTCCCTTGTATGGCTTTGCACCTCTGTTAGATTACTTCATGAACTTTACGTATGCATCAAACTACGTGGAAGCTTCCAAAGCAGGTTTCTGTACCCCATGCCTGTGGTCCAGTAGCTTGGGGATGGGAAGACCTGGATCTTTTTTTATTATTATTTTATTTTTAATTAGTCATTTATTTGGTTTTTTGTTTTGTTTTGTTTTGTTTTTTTTTGAGACCAGGTTTCTCTCTGTAACAGCCCTAGCTGTCCTGGAACTAGCTCTGTAGACCAGGACCTTAAACTCACAGAGATCCACCAGCCTCTGCCTCCTGAGTGCTGGGATTAAAGGTGTGCGCCACCACCACCCAGCTAATACCTGGATCTTTAGCAGGTTTCTAAATGCTGCTCATGTTGCTTGTCAGGGGATTGTACTTTGAGAATTATTGCCTCTGTTTTAAAACCACTTATGAAACTTCTCAAGTATCTTTGCCTAGGCCCCACTCTTAGGGTTGGTCTAAGACTCCTGCTTTGTTTGTGTGTGTTTCCCCTGAGCTTCCTCTCCCCTCCCTTCTCCCTACACCATGCCCAGCCTTTTTATATGGGTTCCGGGGTTACTGCATAGCAAGCAGCCGACCAACAGAGCTGCCACTCTAGCACCCACAGATGTTCTGGGCCTGTCCTGGAATGGGGACATCTAGCACCCACAGATGTTCTGGGGCCTGTCCTGGAATGGGGACATCTGGTCTCTGGCCTGTGCCCACATTCAGGCAGCAAGCTAGAAGGTGGGAATCGAATGGTGTTTGTATAGGGCTTCTTTCTGAACTGGTTAGAGAAGAATTTGTGTGGAAGAATTGAAGCAGTAATTTTTCAATTCTGGGATAAAACTTCTGCGGAGATTTCCAAAAGTAAAAATGCCTGATTTTATTCTCAAAGGTTGTGATTTAATGTTTGGGATAAACTCTAAACATCTTTATATTCAGATTTCTCATGTGATTCTTTCTGGTCTGTAGTCAACTTTGAGAAGTTCCAGTGTTTCATTATATAAATAAGTGGGAATTCAGAAAGGGGAAGTGAGCCTGTATTTCCCCATGCTCAGAATGCAGTTTACTGTGTTTCCCATGCTAAGAGCAACACATCCACAGTTTATTCTCTTGGTTTTTCTTTTTTTTTTTAGTCATTGGAATAGGAGAGAGAGAGAGAGAGAGAGAGAGAGAGAGAGAGAGAGAGAGAGAGAGAGAGAGAATGCAGATACCTACAGAGGCCACAAGTTAGATTCCCTAGAGCTAGAGTTACAGGTGGTTGTTAAGCCACCTGACTTGTATACTGGGGACCAAACTCAGGTCTGGTGCAAAAGCAGCAGGCACTCTTAGTTGTTGAGATCTCTCTCCAGCCCACCACTGGGACAGCTGTATTGGATAAGGTCACATTGGCCATGACAACTGACTGAATGAGAATGATTGCATGTTTTGTTATAGTCAGCATTTACAAGGTAGACAGTGGTGAAAGCCAAGGGCTGCCACCTTAGAGGAGAGACAACTTTCCAGAAAGCTTGACTTGAGTAACAGGTGGTTTCCTTTTCTGCCCTTCCTTCCTTTTGACCTAGGGAGAACCTTCAGAAGCTGCCCCAGTTGGCTGCCATTCACCATAACAACTGCATGTATATTGCTCACCACTTGCTGACCCTGGGCCATCAGTTCAGACTACGTCTTGCTCCCATTCTTTGTGATGGCACGACTACCTTTGTGGACCTTGTGCCTGGTTTCAGAAGACTTGGTAACTGAAGCCTCACATTTGGGGGATGTGACTTATTCCTAATAGTCTAATATCTCTGTAATTTAATAGGAAGTTAGGAGTTAGTGATGTATTAGATGTGTTAGAGTGTGGGAGGTCTTCTAATGTGTTAATATTTCTAGTTGTTTAATTCTGAAACATTACTTTCTCGTGTCATGATTCTGTGGTATGCTGGCATCCCTGACTTTATTGCTGGTATGCATTGACTCCAAGTCATTGGTTTCGGGAGAAAGCTGCATGATAAGATGTACCGTGACAGCACTGTCTGTGTTGTTGACAAGCCCTCACTAGTGTCTGTCCTTGTTCTTTTGGAAACCCCAAACCAACTCCCTCCCTTTAGGACTTCTTGGTTTCGACTGTGATTATTAGAAGTCCAGAGAAATCCATTGTAGGGTAAATTGAAATTTACAATGAGGGTACCCAGAGAAGAGTTGAGAATCTGTATGGTTCAAGTAGCTTTTCAGCTGCAGGTATCCCCATCAGTGGTGTAGACACTGGAACAGTAGGTAGCTGGTTTTTTTTTTTCTTTTCTTTTTGGGGTGGGGGTGGTTGAGACAGAAATTCTCGTGTAACAGCCCTAGGTGTCCTAGAAATGCTCTGTAGACCAGGCTGGCCTCAAACTTACAGGTATCCATCTGCCTCTGCCTCCCAAGTGCTGGGATTAAAGACGTGCACCACCACTGCCCGACTAAGAAGCTGTTTTTTTTTAATATAAGTGATTTTTTTTTCTCAATTGTTTCATATTGCAGGCAAACTGTTGAGAAATGTTTATCTGTCACCCTTTGATAGGACCAGAGGGAGTGGCTAAATGGATTCAGAATCAGTTTATACAGATATGAAGTTGACAAAGAAACATTTAGTGACTTTTTCAAATGCAGTTGTTTTCATACAGATTGAGGCGCTGTCAGGCTTATGTCCGTCTCTCCCACCCTGGTTTTGTAATGTGTGATTTAACAAGTTTACAAATTTTTTTTTCCCATTGTAGGCACAGAGTGTTTTTTGGCCCAAATGCGGGCACAGAAAGGAGAACTTCTGGAAAGATTATCAAGTGCTAGGAGCTTTTCAAACATGGACGATGAAGAGAACTATTCTGCAGCAAGCAAAGCCGTGAGGCAGGTAGGAGGCTGTTACAGGCACGGACAGTGGTGCTCCATCCTTAGAGTCCTCTTACCCCACCTAGCAAGATGCTCAGTCAATTCTTGTACTCTCTGTTGGAAAGTCTAGATACCTGTCACAACTCTGGGTAAGGCCTTCTTCCTGTTCAACCAAGTCAAGTGGAGGGCATCTTTCCATTGACTCAGATTTTTAAATGTAGGCTTTTATCTCTGCTCCTGTCTTAAGTGAGTCTTCCCTCCACTGGTGTGTAATTATTGTAATTGTATGTGGACTGGGTTTTATAAGGACATTTGCATACAAGTATTAACATAACACATACCCTTTTCCTTCCTTTTTCTCGCCTTTCCTGTCAAGTGCTGAGTCCCTTGCTCTATATTCATGTCTTTCTATGTACATTGTTCTGTGGGTCTGTGTGAAATCTAGGAGCCACAAGTGAGCAAAGCCATGACCTCTGTCCTCTGAGATGGACTTAATTTGCTTACAATGATCATCTCCAGCTGTGTATGTTTTCTCGCAAATGACATGACTCCAGCCTTTGAGGCTCAGCAGTGTTCCATTGCGTCCATACTACACGTAGTTTATCTCATCCTCTGCTGATTTGTCTCTTCACTGTGGTGCTCCCATCAGGATGAGTCTGCTTTTCTTCTCTCAGGGGTGCCCCTGAGGTTAAACATGCAAGAGCCATAGAGTCCCAGTTACCTCACTTTCATATCTCTCCTCTACCCTGTTTTATTTATCACATAAAACGTTAAGTGTAAATCAGGAACAGTGTGAATTATAGCCATCTCCTTCCATGTAAATAGTTTCATTCTTCTGACAGGTTCTGCACCAGCTAAAGAGACTTGGAATTGTGTGGCAGGATGTTCTGCCGGTGAATATATATTGCAAGGCCATGGGGACCTTGCTGAACACAGCGATTGCTGAGATGATTGGCAGAATCACTGCTCTGGAGGTGAGAGCTGATACAGACTTGAAATGCAAGTCTTATCCTGCACTGTGACTTTATTAAGAAAGTGATACTGCAGGCATATTTTTAATTGACACAAATGGTAGAAGAGATTGGTCAGTTAGTGTCTAGCTCAGGCTATTGCGGTTTGGTTGGTTGGTTCCAGTTTTGTCTGAATTCTGTTTTGCTGGGAACTTGCTAATATCTTTTACACCTAGATAAGAAAGTAGGGTTGTGCAACTTCTCAATCTAGCATCCAAATTAGAAGTAAGGACATTGGAAACTGGGCAGTAGTCCCGAGACATTTAGCATGAAGTCATTTGTTCTGCAGATGAATTAAGTAATTGAATTTACCAACGTGAGCAGTCTGTGCAGGTCCCACTTTGCCAGCATACTGTGCAGTTGAGTGGACTGTGTGATCCTATGAGGAAAATTGCCTGGGCATGGCAAGCTGATCCTCCAGAGTGTTGATCCATCAAACCCTTCCTTGCTGTAGCACCCTGTCCTTTGCACATTGTGCTGGGGACACAGGCTCCTGTACAGACACACAGAACTGCTGACCATTGCCTGCCACACAGCTTATTTCACGCTAACTTCAGGAGGGTTTTCAGAGAGCTGACTGGACCTAGCGACTAGTGAGATGTGCTTCATTGGTTGGAAAACATCTGCCCTGCCCTGCCCTGCCCCTGCCCTTTGGCTCAGTTCTTTTCTGTTACGTTCCCTTTGTGCTAAACTAGGACATCTCAGCTGAAGATGGCGATAGATTGCATTCGCTGTGCAAAACAATGATAGATGAAGGGCCACAAGTGTTTGCACCTCTGTCTGATGAAAACAAGAACAAGAAATATCAGGAAGAGGTTCCAGTCTATGTGGCCAAATGGATGCCCTTCAAAGAACTGATGATAATGCTGCAGGCTAACTTGCAAGAAATCGGAGATCGGTGCGTATCTGTTTCCTGTGGTGGCATATATATGGTCACAAAAGAGGACTAGGATCCTCAGTGGCAGTTGATTCCCCCCCCCGCCCCCTCGTGTGTGAATGTGTGAGAGACACACACAGATAGGCAGGTTATTGAATCCAGGGTCTTGTGCATGCTGGGCAAGTCCTCTACCACTGGGTCACATCTCTAGCACCTCTGTGACATAGAAGTATTCAGGCAAGAATTTCATGTTTCATTGCAGTAGCTGGGGTAGATCTCATGACCATTTTCACATTTAATAACAAAAGTTTTTCAGTCATACTGTTTTGATAGAATATGTTTTTGTTTGTTTGTTTTGGGGGTTTTTGAGACAGGGTTTCTCTGTAGCTTTGGAGCCTATCCTGAACTAGCTCTTATAGACCATGCTGGCCTCAAACTCATGGAGATCCACCTGCCTTTGCCTCCCGAGTGCTGGAATTAAAGGCATGAGCCCTCACTGCCTGGCCAGAACATGTGGTTTTGGCATGCACTACAGGTGTTCTGGTGTTTCTAATTAGTGCATCCTTCTTACACCTGGATGATACATTTTAAGAATGATTAGGTCCCCAGCACTGCAATTTAAAAAAAAATGAAAGAGCTGGGTGTATACTATATACCCCAGGTCTTACTGTATACTCCAGGTCTTAACTATATACACCAGACTGGCTTTGAATTTCGAAAGATCCTCCTGCCTCAGCTTCCCAAATGCTTAAATTGCAAGTAGTCACCATATGTGGCTCAATTTTTGTTTTCTCTCTTTTTTTATTTACTTATTTTATATGTATGGCAATTTTGTGTGTATGTATGTCTGTACACTGACAGAGACCGGAAGAAGCTATCAGGGCCCTGGGAATGGAGTTACAGACTGTTGTGAGTTGCTGTGTAGGTGCTGGGAATTTCAATTTCTGGCTGTGCAAGATGCAGTCATGAGCAGTAATATCTAAAGAAGAATGGGGTTCCCAGGGTTTATTTAATTTATTGAGTATTTGGATCAAGTAAGACAATTTAAAGACTGACTTTTACAGAGACATAATAGGAAATAGAACTTGTCTTGTTTTGCAGGTGGGCAGATGGAAAAGGGCCCCTGGCAACTGCATTCTCTTCCAGCGAAGTAAAAGCTTTAATCCGTGCCTTGTTCCAGAATACAGAAAGAAGAGCTGCTGCCCTTGCTAAGATTAAATAGTTCTCCCTCCAAGAAAGCCTTTCCTGACTCTGGGCTCCTCCATGGGTGTCATTATTCCCTCAAGACTTCTCAGAATCTCTCATTGGTTTTGGTGAACCAATGTATCATGGAAATGTGACTTAACACTAGGACATCTGACCTGGCCTGGATGAAGGCTTTCTGAACTGGATATTAAGATACCACTTTTAGCAAAGCACTGGGTTCCTTGACTGCCACTGCTCTCTCTGCCAGGTGTGAATCTGCTGGGCAGCATGGTTTGTTCCCAGGCCCTCTGAGAGTCGTGTACATTGTAATTTTAGACCCTGGCTTTGGATATTCCAAAGTTGGGGTTCAGAATTTGTAAGATACTTTTTTTTGTTTGGGTGGGGATTAGGGGTACATTACTTGGCCTTACAAGAATTAGGGAGACCTCTTATATTTCTTTCCAGTAAATAATGCCTTTCAGAGTTAAGAGTGAGTGTCTTGAATAACAGGAACTGTGGCCAAAGAGACCAACACCAAGTTTTCTCACAGACTTTTCCTTTTATTGAGGTCTGACTCGCACTTGTCTGGCTCTGTTGTTTTGGCTGACCTTGCGCTCTCCATCCTACCTTGGCTTTCCAACTGTAAGCACGCACCACCACGACTGCCCGTTGCCCCCTTCATAAGACTGCCTCATACTTTTGAGAGGTTTTTGGCATGTTTTGCTATTATAACTAAATTAATTTTTTTTGGATGGATCCCTTCTCTTGCTGTTCCCCTTTATGAAGTCCTTTCTGTACCCTGTCAAATGTCAAAGATTCTAAATTGTCAGAATTCCTTTGCAATGTCATGTGGGTAAAATCTAACACTAGGCTGTAGAGCCTAGTCCTTTAGTTGGTGTACATAGGTGATCTTTTTATTTTGCCTGTGTATATGTGTGTGGTTTGTGAGTGTTCACACATATGTGGGGAGGCCAGAAGTTCCTGACAGGCATCTTCCTCCATTGCTCTCTGTCTTCTTTTGAGACAGGGTCTCTCATTTGAACTCAGCTCATTTCTTTGGCTAGTCTAGCTAGCTTATTCTGAGGATCCCTGTTTTCTCCTTTCTGAGTGCTGGCATTACCGTGGGTCACCACCTTTATGCAGGTGGGGGGACCGGACCTCCTCTCCTCACATAATTACACAGCACCTGCTTTACCCATGGAGCCATCTCCCCAGTCCCAGCACAGACTTAAGTTCTCAGTTCAGCTTTGTGTTCTGAGATCCTCGCAGTCTTTGGAGGTGCATACTGTGATCGCTTATCCCGGGTTGTGCTCTTGCTTGTGTCTCTCCTGTTACCATCCCCCTTTCAAGAAGGAGGCCGGGAAGTCTGATCTTCATGTGCTGCAGGAGGTGCTTTCTCCGAGGGATTTCAGTACATGGCCCTGCAGCTTCAGTCTCCAGTGTCCCAATCCTTTGCCTTTGAGAAACCCGGTTTTCCTACTTAGTGTCTTTTGTGTTTTCGTTTTCACCTTTTTGTTTTTAGTTCTGATTCGATCCTGTTAATCAAGTCAGTTTGCTTTTTTAGTCTTTTTTTATTTGTGGGTCATAGAACTACAAACTAAAAAAAAAGAAAAAGAAAAAGACTTTAGGATTCAGTTGAGCCAATGACAGTCTGTACTCTGCATGTTCTGAGATGAGAAGAGGAAACGTTTTCTGAACCAACTGGTGGTTTGTTGTTGCTAATTGTGTTTGAGAACAAAGAAGGGGGCTTTTTTTTTTTAAAGGGAAGGGGAAAATACTGTTTTTGAAAATGTGTACAATTTGAGGTGGTGTTCTTTTCTCAGTAATTGAGAGAAGAATGAGCTGTGGAAAAGAATTGAAATCAATACACTGTGGGGCTATTAACACAGAGCAGATTTCTTTTGTTCATAGAAGCTTTTCCTATTGCTTGACAGGTACAGTAGTTTGTATATGGGATCTCAGGACCAGGCTTGTCATTCCTTCCTCAGTTAAACAGAGAATCTCACTCATAGTTTCTGGGTTTCAAAGGCTCAGCCATGGGGGACATTTTTCCCCTCTAGGGAAAATGAGTAGTCTGTAAGTCATGATACACAGTGCAGGCAAACAGCCTCCTGGCCAGTGCCAAATAGGTGTTTATTTTTGTTAGCGATGAATCATCTGATTGGGAGCTGTGGACTGGGAGTTCATATTCAGACTTTGAAGATACCTGTTCTGATAGGGAACATCATTTGGCCTGGGGGAGAAACACAAAGAGCATAGCCCAAGGGTATTGAGCGAGTGTCAATACTGTGTCCAAGTAGGAGGAAGCTGTTCTTAAGAACAACCAGGGTTACACAGATGACCTTGAGAAAGGAAGACCTTGAAAGATTTCCCAAGATCGTCACAAACAGAAAATTGTTCAAAAGGTAAGTGTGCAAACAACCTCAATCAGCTGATTCCTGTTGCCATGTGATCCTGAATTCCTGGCTGAGCCCATGGTCCTTGTTACAAAAGAATTTCTCTTAAAGTGGAGACCCTCCAGATGGCGCTGTTTCCTCAGGCCTGAGCATCACAAGGCCTCCAGCTGGTACTGGGGGAAATGGAAGCTAGAAGACCTGTGGGCTTGGTTTTCTTTTTACTCCGGTTTGTTGGAATGTCTAATGGCTTACACGGAACTTTAAGAAACACGGTAGAAATAGCATGATGCACTTCTGTCCGCCTGTCACCTGATCTTAGCAGTTCTCTCATGCCCAGTTCCGTGGCATCCATAATGCTCCTCTCTGCTCCGCATTCACTGGATCGCGGAAGCAGATGCCGGGGAGTATCTCTCAAACTCCAGGCTCCTTCCATCGCTTGCTTTTGTTTCCTGTGAAGCTTTCTCGCTGTGCTCACCACTGCCCCTCTGAGCTGCACACATCCTCTCCTCAGCTCTCCGGGCTCTCCTCTGTCTACTGCACGATCCTCAAGCACTGGCTGATAACACCTGGAGGCAGCGGAGAGCTGACCTAACCCCATGGTGTCAGAGTGTTCAAACATTTTAAAAGAAAAGAAAAAATTCCTTTCTCCTGCTGTGTGACACAGAGAGAAAGCAGACTATGCTGGGCCACTTCACTTGGAACCCCATGGTTACCCAGCTCAGGTATTTTATTGAATCCTAGGACAGGGCTTTCGATTTAAGACAAAACAGTGCCGTTTCCAAGGTTGGTCTGGCTTTAATATTGGCAAAAGCAGTGGCCTCTGGCTGGTTCCAGTCTCCCCTTCACCACCCCCTGCTTTATGAAAGCTGCTTTAAAAACCCACTGGCTGTTTTCGTTGTCAGAAAAGGCTGCATTTATGCTTGATTATAAATGCTGTAAGATAAAAACAGCGTCAAATATGTCACTAGCTGTGACAAATTACATCTCACTACTATTCTATTCCTTCTTCTAGACTACCATATCTGTATATATATATTGTTAAAAGATTAGGACCTTTTCTTAACCAAGTTTTTGAGACTGGGTCTCGCTGTGTATCCCTAGCTGGCCTTGAACTCACAGAGATCATGTGCCACCCCACCTGGCTCCAATTACTTTGTACTCGAGGCCCTTTTGTAAAACTGACTTCAGTTGCCTTGGTCTGAAGTCACGGTAGGTCTTTTATCAAACTCTTTGAAAATTAGTGTACTCACTCATCTCAAGGACTGTGTAATGGTTTTTTGATTACATCTGCAGCTTCCTTTATTTGGAAGTCCCAGGAGATAGAATTCATGTGGGTCTAGAATCATGAACTCATTTGAAACTCAAGTTTTCTTTTCAACCCTCTTAGGCTTTGTATTCCCTTTAACTGCGTCTGTTCTGCCATCTCCAGGTGGAAGATAATTCTCCTCAATAGGGAATGGGGAGGCAGAATCGTGGCTGAGTTCTTCAGTTGTCTATCATTTTAAAACTGTCACACCAGCTCCAAGCATAGCCTGACCCTTTTTCCTTTCCTTTCATTGATCTTTTACATACCCTGATAGGAGCGGGTTTTTTTATTTTTTTAAGAAATAAGCTTGAGCATATTCTAGACTTTCATCTTCCTACCACTGATTTTTACCTGTTGAGGCCACTGTTACGGTTTTGCATACAAATGGCCTTTTTGTAGAATTCTTTGTTGGCTTCCATCTGCAGCCGCACTACTGTTTTTATCATATCATGTTTTGTAAGGGCAGGGCTTTCCTTTCCTTTAGTTTTTGAGACAGAGTCTCGCTATGTAGCCCAGGCTGTCCTCAGTCTTGTGGCAAGCATCCTGCCTAAGGCTCCCAAGTAATGAGGGTGTAGGTGTATGCTGCCATGTCGAGCTTTGGCAGGGTAGCTTAGATGGACTAGGTAATTAAAACAGCTGATTTCTCTCATGTATCTGTGAAAATCAGGCTGTAATAAAAGACTTTGTTGCGGTTAGTAGTAAAATAAGGCAACAAAATGCAAACCTGTGTGCGGGGTCTGGCGGCATCTATAGTGAGCAAAGTGAAGCGACGCGAGGCAGGCCCTGCAGCTGAGAACGCCCTGCTCCCTGGCCCTGGCCTGGCGGGACCAATGGAGCAGAAGGATTTCTGAGCGTATCACCCCTGTCAGAGCCACGGAGTAAGGTGGGTTAAGTTCAGTAGGGCAGACAGAGCCCAGAGCAGAAGCATCCATACACTGAAAAAAATTCCATAGCGGGAGAGGCACATCAGCCCCAGAGCATTCCATACTGGTTTTACAAAAGGCACTCATGCATCAGAATTTGCAGTGGATCCTGCATCTGAACTCTGAAGGATCACAGGAGGCATCAATCTGCATAAGCAAAGACCATTCAGATTTAATCCTAAGAACATCCCTATGAGGTAGCTATGCCATTTTTAGCTTATGATGAGAATCCATAGCACAGAGATGAAGTGTTTTGATGGAAGACTCACCAAAGGTCATGTGATATCAGGCTTCTGACCCAGGCTTGTTTGCTTCTACAACTGATGCCTTTATTGTTCTAGAGAAGCCTGTCTCACCCAGGGGTCTTTCTATTTTTCCTGACTCCAGATACATTAGTTTAATAGGCTTAACAATTAGTTAAATGGTAACGCAATACCACAGGCTGGATGACTTCGAAAAGGAGAGGAAAGCTTGGGTGGTGGTGTGTGTTTTTAATCCCGGTACTTGGC
Organism: Ondatra zibethicus; assembly: GCA_004026605.1. NCBI lineage: Eukaryota > Metazoa > Chordata > Mammalia > Rodentia > Cricetidae > Ondatra > Ondatra zibethicus. The sequence continues at coordinate 88,978 of PVIU01001062.1, read as the reverse complement.
AGACAAAGAGAGGCAGATATGTTCGTGCAAATTCCAGGACAGCCAATTCTACAATAGTGAGACTCTGTCTCCATCACACACCCTCCTTCACCACCACCACCGCCACTACCAAAGTTTGGTTCCTACTGATGGCTCAGTGGGAAGGACCTGTTCCAGGTCTCTTGCCTCAGAGATGGCCATGCTACTGTATCTTCACAAGATCTTCCTTCTGGGTGTCTATCCAAGTGTCCTGTCGGGACACCATAAGCACTGGGGGCACAGTTCTCCGGGTACCATGCAGATCTCCAGCTCACACAGCTGTGCTTTAGACAACATTGCTCACATGCTTCGCTTTTCCTATGGGCCCTTATTGCCTGCCTGTTTTATCTAATCTGCTAGTGAACAGCTGTGAGTACAGTCACCTTCAAAGTGGGCCTGCTCACTGGGGTGAGCGCCAGGTCACCAAAGCATTCAGTGGGCTCTAATTTAATTAGCTGAGCTGCTGGGGCAGCTGCTCCATAGCTGACTCAGGGACCGGCAGACGGCAGAGGACAAGACTAACAGTTCAGACCTCCCTGAAGCAGCCCCGGCCCTGGGAACTTTGCTTCTGTGCTGGCAGGATGAGAGAGAGCCTGAAGGAGCATTTAGGAGTCTCCTGAGTGTCAATTTTGAAAGTAAAGGAACTGGAGTACAAGGCAGAGCCCTGCAGCTCCAGTCTCCTTTTCACACATCAGCTTAGCTCTCTTATACTCAGAAGGTCCCTACACTACACCCTAGTTTAGCTCTCTTATGCTGCAGAAGTGCAGAAGGTCCCTACACTGCGCACTAGCTCTCTTATACTCAGAAGGTCCCTAAAACTGCACACTAGTTTAGCTCTCTCTTTTTTTTTTTTTGGATTTATTTATTATGTACACAGTGTTCTGTCTACATGTTTGCCTGCAGGCAGATCTCACTACAGATGGCTGTGAGCCACCATGTGGTTGCTGGGAATTGAACTCAGGTCCTCTGGAAGAACAACCAGTGCTCTTAACCTCTGAGCTATCTCTCCAGCCCCCTAGTTTAGCTCTCTTATACTCAGAAGGTCCCTAAAACTGCACACTAGTTTAGCTCTCTTGTGCTGCAGAAGGTCCCTAAAACTGCACACTAGCTTAGCTTTCTTATACTCAGAAGGTCCCTAAAACTGCACACTAGTTTAGCTCTCTTGTACTGCAGAAGGAACCTATACTGCACACTAGTTTAGCTCTCTTGTACTGCAGAAGGTCCCTACACTGCATCACAGAGCCTTCATGTTCTGCTGGTTGAGTTTTTCCTCGCCACCCATCCAAATGAGCATGACTTTGAACCTGCCCCTTGTCCTAGACCTACCTTTTACTCCCAGGTATACTGACTGACCTTATACATTTACGTTTGTCATGAATCTTTCCCCTGCAGGCGGTCAGCCCTGCAGAGATAGAGAGAGCTCTGAATTTGCACTCAGGGCACTGGGCTTCACATTTGTACCTGTTGTTTACTGCTCAGTGTGAACTTGGGCAAATCATTTTGTCTCCATGCTCTCGGTGTGGTCACTCACCAAATGGAGACAGAAAGTCCAGCTCTGCTTACTTCTCAGGCTGGCTTTTTGTGTGTGTGTATGTGTGGTATAAATTCCTGTATGTAAGCATGATTGTAGTGACCAGATGACAACCTCGGGTATTATTCTTCAGGCCTCCTCTGCCTCCTTTGTCTTTTCTTTTGAGACAAGGCTTCTCATTGGCCTGGAACTTGACAAGTAGATTAGTTTGGCTGGCCAATGAGCTATAGGAATCCATTTGTCTGCATCTCCCTGGTGCTGGGATTTCAAGCATTTGCCATCTTACCTAGCTTATTTATTTATTTTAAATATGGATCCTAGGGTCTGAACTTGGGTCAACAGATGGAGCTGTCCCTCCACCCTTAGGTTAATTTTGACCATTGAAGTTCAGAGGACCTGTCTCCACAAAAGCTGATGTAAAGCAAGGGAGACTATGATCTTGCATATGTTGCATGACATATATATGATATATTACTGGGATTATATTCCATCACCTCCTGTGTCCCAAATGTGTGTGTATGAGCTAGACGATTCCAAGAGAGCAGCCCTGCATACATGTATTGACAGGACGTGGCATGGTTGATGGAAACCAGTCTTAGAGAGTAAAGCAAAGACTTGGGGAATCAAAGAAAGTTGTACACATGGAGAGCTGTAACACGAGGGCCTGCTCATTGGGGTTTCTGTCCTGCCCAGTTCCCACAGCCGTTAAGCCCCAAAGAAATCACACAGAGAGTCTATATTAAAACTGATTGGCCCATTAGCTCAGGCTTAGTATTAGCTCTTGTAACTTATATTAACCCATTATACTTATCTATGTTAGCCACATGGCTCAGTACCTTTTTCAGTGGTGCAGGTCACATCCTGCTTCTTCGGTGGTCTGGTCTGGGCAGGACTGGTGTGGAATAGGCTTCCTCCTTCCTAGAATTCTCCCATTCTTATTGCCCCGCCTCTGCTTCCTGTCTGGCTACTGACCAATCAGCATTTATTTAAAACATAATTTGACAGATATAGAATTGTTCTCCTGCACCAGAGAGTGAGTTATTGTTTTCCAAGTCACAGAAGTTTTGCACTTGTGCCAGTCACCAGGCAGTGACAGAAAGTTTTAGACTTCCTTGGCTGACCCAGAGCAGATGTTAAGGAAGTTGGTTTTCATTAAGCACATGATTGGTATTTTTGCTGCTTCTTCAGGTCTTAATTAAAGCAGATGGAAAATGTCAGATGAGTCTGATACTGGCCCCACTGAATCTCTCTGTGGGAAACTGTTCTCATGGTCCACTTTCAGCTGAGTTTATTTCTCTTGTCTTCACATGGAAACCTGAATGACTCTCAAAGCAAGTGTCTTTGTGTGTGTGTGTGTGGGTCTTTCCTTTTATTTTAATTTTTGAGATTTAACACAACTCCAGTATTTCTTGCTTCCCTTTTCTCCTTTCACAAATGGCTTTTAAACAGAGTGAAAAACTATTTTGCAAAATGAGCAGTTGCAGGGAAGGCATTTTAATTTGTAGTATGTAAATTACAAACTTCATATTTTATCTCAGAGCTTAAGAAATAGTTCAGGGACAATGAATAGTTCTTTGTTGGCTTATAAACCATTTCCTAGAATACAGCTTGGGTCATTTTTTTTGTCTGGGTATTTCAATAAGTGCAACCTTGTGCTCTAGTTCCTTCTGGGAGTACATGGTTCTGCGTGGGAAGGAGAAAGCTGTTTTTCCAAAATTCCTTCTCTTTGCTGCTGCTGTGGTGGCTGGTGCAGGGTATGGAAGTGGCTAGCTTTTCCCTCAATTGAAGACCATGATGTGTCATTACTGAGCAAAGTGCCAGGAATAAATATCTGTATACAAACAGAAGCCACTAATTTTGGATTTCGGTCATTAGAAGTGCAGTTTGTGATATGTTGGGAGTTGAGCTGTATCTTGAAGCACCAGTGATTTTTAGTTTAGAGAAAACACGAGGGAAGGACTTTGCAGGCTGAGAGCACAGAATAAATGAAGGTGAGGCGCGGGGGTTGCCTTCTACTTTACTATTCTGGGCCTTTGTCATTAGAATATAGACTACAGGGAAGAAAGGATACATTGAGACATAGACTCAAACAACTGGTTTGGGATTGGATCATGAGCTATAGTGGATGGTTAGCCCAAAGCATTTGAAGTTTGTGCTGCCAGCAGAGAGAAGACAGGAATAAGAGGGAGAGTGGTCAGGTGTGAACTTCGTTTAGAAAGGAACCCTAGTAGCTGCCTGGAGTCTGGGTGGTGTGGGAGAGAGAAGGGATGGAAGGGGCTTGTTTGCAAAGTAGCGTGATGGTTAATATTGATTTCCATCTTGACAGGCTCTAGAGTCAACTGGGCATGTTTGTAAGGGAGTTTCTAGATTGAGCTTATTGAAGTGGGAAGATGTTCCCTGAATATGAGCAAAGTCATCCCATGAACTGGGGTTCCAGAATGAATGAGAAGGAGAAAGTGAACTGGCCACCACATTCATCTCTCACTGCTTCTCAACTGTGGATGCCATGTGACCAGCTGCCTCATGCTCCTGCTGCAGGCTGGATGAGGGGGAAGATTTTTGATACTGTCCAAATGAGGTGACCCTAAGGTATTAATACAGGTTACTGTTTTATCTGGCTTTTTTTTTTCCAATGGGACTTCTGGGAGATGAAGAAGCCCTCAAGGAAGCAAAGGCTTAGTGGGAGTCATTCCCAGGCCCCTCAGAACCCTTCTGAGGAGGCAGCCTGCCTTTCACACGTGCTCCAGTCTCCTTTCTCAGGCTTTGATAAGCTTAACAAAGCAGAATACAGTGTTCAGAATGCAGTGTGCTAATGAAATAAGCAGCTGATTACCATGTGGAACCACCTGGCTTTTCTTCCTAAATACATTTTTATTCATTTCTTCATAGTCAAAGCAAGAAAATTATAGTCAAAGCAAGGGAAATGGCAACAGTCGCTCAGGAGTCTCCCTTGCCTATTCACACATAATAATGATGCGGAATAAATTAACTAGTTATAGCATTTCTCCAATTTTTACTAATTAAAGTTTTTCTTTTATGAGACTCAGGAATCATTTATTTATTTGTTGGGAAAACTGCTCTCCAGAGGTCTGGATGAAAAGAGTTGTGTGTTTGGGTTTCATCAGGTTGTAGGATGGTGGTAGAGGGGTCTGCATGATTCCCAAACTGAACTTAGAAAGGGTGGGGTAATCGTATGAGGAAACCTGAGGATACTATAGATGCAGGTGGGGCCTGCTACAGTAGAGACTGGATAAGAATGAGGGATGCGTTACTGACAGAGATGAAGCCATATCTATCTTCATCATGAAGAAAGGGAAAGTACATTCTCAAGCCTGCATTTCCCAGTCCTGTCTTGTCTCATCCCCATCGCCTGGAAAACCAACCCTTCCCTCTTCATCAGAGAGAACAAGCATAGTGCTGTGGAGAAATACTGATGGTTCCACGAGGAGCCGATCGGAGTGAGGAAGCTGCTGAAGTATGCCTGAAATCCACAGAGCAGACAACAGTCAATCTTGAATCTAGTCAAGGACAGAAACTGCCATCCCCAGGAGACAGGAAGGAGACGTGGTTTAACTGAGGCTTCTCTCCCACCTGCCAGTTCCTGAATAACTGCTCTGAGGCTTAATATTAACTACAACTGTTTGGTTGATGGCTCAGGCTTCTTACTGGCTAGCTCTACATATAAATTAACCCATTTCTATTAATCTATATTTTACCAAGATGCTCGTGGCTTGTTACTTCGCATCTTGTTCCTCCGGCAGCTGCTGGCTTCTCCCCAACTCTGCCTTCTTTCTCTCTTTTTCTCTGCTTGGATTTTGCACCTAGCTATATTCTGCCCTGCCATAGGCCAAAGCAGCTTCTTTATTAATCAGTGGTGATAAAACATATTCACACTGTATAGAGGGGCATCTCACATCAAGCTGGTGAACACTATGAGAGTCCATGAGTGTTGACCAGGGCATTGGTCTATAGGTGGGGTTTCTTCCCTCTGAGCCTGGTTGTGGGGTGAACATATGACTTTTGCAGCATATGCATGGGTTGGCATGGGGAAAGAGTCTGGACAGGAAGTCAAGAGGCCTGAACTTGTGTGCTCTCCACCTTTGGGAGCCTCTTTTTATCTCCCTGGAGGAAGAAAGTTTGGATCTAGTGTTTCATTTTACAAACTTCATAAGCCTAAGGATTCCATGTGAATTAGAAATTTGGTATTTCCATTTGGGTGAAAGGGAAGAACATTGTGTTATCTCTTAGGATTCTAGGGATCATCGGAAGAAAGTTGAGAAAGGTCCTTGATGTTCTTGAGGGTAGTGACTGAAGGAGGAAAAGAAACACTCATTTCAAGACTTGTGAGTGGAGGTTCCTGTGTAGAAGTGGCCTTGGTGGACCAGGCAGTTGTCGGTAGGAGGAGGCAAGGGAGCAGGGCCAGGACTAGGATGAGGCTACTTCAGATCACCAGGTGGAAGCATAGGCCTCTGGGCTTCCATCTAGAGGGGTTGTACTTTGGGCGATCTCAGATAAGATACATGATTTGAGGAGCTATCACTCTTAGGCTATTCAAATGCTTGCATACTGCTTCATAGTTTCTCCTTCACTTTTATATTCTAGGCTCATTCTTGCTTTGACATAGAGTTAAGCATCTGCCAGGGTGGTAAACAGTCAGGGAGAACCAGCATGGCTCTGAATGCTAGGCAGAGAAGAGATGAGAGAGACGAGGCCCATTTGGTGTGGATCTACTCTGTAAGAGAGCAGAGCTGGTCTCAGCAGCCCCGATGTCCTGTTGTCACCAGCAATGCACAGCCACACCAGCTCCAACTAGAATATAACTCAAGGGGACTCAGGCTGCTGGGCTGCCTTCCTCTGGACATGGGGCTCTGGGAGAGGGACAAGAGCCAGTGAGGAGCCCCAACTGATATGCCAACTGGGTGGCAGAGAAGTCACTCTTTGTCTTGTTTTTATTCACGACTTTCTAATCCTAGGGGAAATTGTCATTGGAGGGTAAATGTGGATTTAATGACCCTCTCTTGCAAGGGAATTTCTACCCCACCCCCTTTAAAAAGAAATACTTATTGAATACCCACCATGGTAGTTATTAATGATTCTCGGAAGATTGGAGGATTGCATTTTTGGGGGATTCTCTTCATGGTTGATGGAGCCATATAATGCTGGAGAAATGAATGGTATATGGCCAGAGTGAGTATTGACAACCCAAAACCCTCTAAAACTCACTCTCTCGTCATTATGACAAGGGACATTCCAGACGGAGGCTGCTCTTTTAGCTTTAATTCGCCCATGTTCATATGAGTGAATGTGTGTGTGTGTGTGTTCACATATTGTGCGCATAGGCGTGCTCATATGCACATGTGGAGGCGGGGGGTTGACATTAGATGTCTTCCTCTCTCTCTCTCCTCACTTTATTTTTTGACACAGGGTCTCTCCCTGAGTCTGAAGCTCACTGTTTCAGCTAGGCTAGCTGAGCAGCAACCCCTTGGGATCCTCTTGTTTCCACCTTTTGAGTGCTGGAATTACAGTCAGGAGCTGCATGGGTGTTGGGAATCCAAACTCAGGTGTTCATGCTTGTATAGCAAGCAGTTCATTTACTGAGCCTGCTCCCCAGCCCAGCTTGAAGTCTTAATTGAGGATATGTGGAGAGAATGCTGTAGTTTAGCTCCCTGTGGACTCAAAGCATTAATAAGAAATAACCCTTTATCGTATAAGCCAATAAGGATTCTTTGTTGTTTCCTGTTGCAACACAGCCTGCTGTGAAGCACAAGCCCCTGTGTTCCAATATTTTTTGGATGCTACAGACACTGTCTCACTCCAGCATCCTCTAGGGCACCATTAAATGGTCATGCAACAGCTGATGAAGAAATAGGACTCTATTGTTTATTTATTTAATTCTTCTGGTTCTGAGTGTTATGGTTTAAGTAAAAATGCTGCAGATCCCCAAGTGGCTGCAGCGGGCAGTGGGCCATGAGACCACACTGCAGGTCCCTGAAGTGGCAGCAGGCAGCAGGCAGCAGGTCCTAGGCAGGGATGGTGCAGTTCCCTGAGTGGCTGCAGTGGGCCACAAGTCCCAGGCAGGGAGCTGCATGGTGGCTGAAAGACCTCAATGGGCAGCCAGTTCCACAAGGAGAGACAGACAGATGGGCCTGCCACGAGACCTCGCCGCAGGTCTCTGAAGATGGCTGGTCCGGGGCAGGGAGCCATGCGGTGGGCATGAAACAGAGACATGGATAGGTATGCCGTGCAGAGTGAGGTTGAATATTTATTTAGTGGGTTACAGAGGGGAAAGGGGAGAAGGGGAGAAGAGCAGAGAGAGAGGCAGAGAGAGACACAGACAGAAACAGAAGGGAGGGAAGGGGAGAAGTGGGGAGAAGGGAGAGACAGAAGCTGCCTCTTCGAGAGGGAGATGGAAAAGAAGAGACTCAGGCTAGAAGCTGAAGATCAGCTTGCCTTGGCGGAGGGGGGAGGGAGTGAGCATGACTTGTCTCTTAAAAGGATAGAGCAGATCATTACATTCCCATCTCTTTTTTTATAATAAAAAGTTGGGAGTTTAGGCACAACAGGTTAAAGGTATTGGGACAGCAGATTCTCAAGACTGCTTCCTGCTTATTTGTGGGCATCGTCTTCAGAGGTGGGGGACCTGAGAAAGCTGGGTGCTGGTCACATCCTGGCGTAGCTGGTCTGTTTGTTCCTGTCTGGTGTTTGTGGTATGGAAATATCTGGTGTCTCTTACACCTGTTTAAGGTATTGGCAGAACAGGGGACAAAGTTAATTAGGAAAAAAATTTTAGGACCAGGGAATTGAGGGGGTGTGATACACTGACCTGTTTAAGGTGGATCCTTCAATTCCAACCAATTTATTGGTTCCTTTCCTAGTCTATGGACTTCAAGCCTGTGACTTATTTGATGCCCCATACACAGGCTCATTCATGACACACAGTAGGTGGTCAAGTTTGTGGGCTTAAGAGTACTGCTCTAGGAGTTTCCAGTGACTCTCTGGGGAGTCTCATCTCTGGCCACCAGTTCCCTCCTCTGTGTCTATAAATCATGGAGGATCTCTGTCTCTTCGTCTTTGCGTGTGGATTCACCGAATGCACAAGGAAAAGAAGTGAAAAGTGGCAACACAGCCAGCATGGGAGAAGCCCAGCAGTTGTAATGGTGGGGTAGGCAAGACTCAGGGAGCTGGGGGAGCCCCAGACAGGCACCTCACAGTTCTCAGCGATGGGATTTCAGGAAGTGATACTCAAACTACTTGTCTCTACTCTACCACCCAGGCCAGATGTGGCGGCCCACGCCTTTATCTCAGCACTCATGAGTCAGAGGCAGGAGGATCTCTATGAGCTCAAGACTCTACACAAAGAGTGGCCAGTCATCCAGAACTACATCCCTTAAAAAGCCAAGAAAAAGGGAAACCAGACGAGCAGCTGGGGCCCTAAGCTGGCCACAAAGCTAGATGGTGGACTGATGACAGGAAATACAATTAGTGGGGCCTTTCTGACCCCAAGTTAGCAAAGTCTAAAAGGAGAACACAGGTAAAGAGCACAGTGAGGGCCTGGAGAGACGGCTCAGCTGTTAAGGGTGCTTGCTGCTCTTGCAGAGGACTCCAGTTCCGTTCCTAGCACCCATGCTGTGGGGCTCACATCCACCCGAAACTCCAGCTCCAGAGGATCTGATGCCCTCTTCTGGCCTCTGATGGCACCTGCCTACAGGAAGCATTCACTTACGCAGACGCATATGAGTCCATAAATCTTAAAAGGAAAGATATACAGTTGGTTGTCTCCTACCTCAAATATTCATCCCAAGCTTGGAGACCCAAGAACCAGCCTTAACTTGCTGTAAAGTTTAAAGCAAGGGTAATAAAATACAGCTAATTTGCTTCCTTGGCTGGCCCAAGGCAATGGAACACAGGCCCATAGCACCCTGGGCAGAATGAAGTCTTCCCGCCTGTTTCAACAAAAGCCTCGACTAGCAAGGGTCAGGACTATCAGTTCTCTGTTCTTTTCCTGGTTTGCCAGCTTCCGCCTTTGCTGTAAGGTGTACTGTCTTTCCCCTGAACTCTGGCTTAACTCCCTGAGCTTTGCTTGTGGTCTTCATTTGGTTGGTTGAGGAAGGTGCTCTAGGGTAGGTGTCCTTAACTTTAGGTCATCTCCCCCAAGAACTCTTCCCTATAGTTTTCTGCCAACCATAATGTCATCAGTCTAAGCTAGGTGCTAGGAAGAGTTTTATATTCAACATCTCAACCCTGCAAGGTGAGTACTCTGACTCTTCTTTCTGAGACACTGACGGGGGCAAATGGAAAAACTATTCAGGAAAAGTTTGACTCTTAAAGCCTGAACTATAGAACTGGTGCGTCCAAGGGACACTTGAGAGGCAGACTGGAAGAGAGGAAACCATGCCAGCCCTTCCTTTCCTGGCACTCCTCTGCTTCTTCAAAGAGACATGCCCCCCAGGTGTGTCTTGGCTCAGCTATGTTACCTTGAACTTTGAAACAAGATACCGATGGACCACTTCTGGATCTCAGGGGTAAACAGGGCAGGGAGGTCTCACTTCTTAGCAATCGTGTGAGAGGTGCAGCCATGGCTGAGAGAGGGGTGACAGAGATTCCTCATCATCACCTGTCAGCCCCAACGTGGTGATAGCCTGAGACTGCTGGAAAGGCCAGCTTCTACCAGAACTCAGAAGCATCTCCACAGATGCTAATATCACTCTCTAGTGCAACCCTCTCAGCAAGAAGGGGGCATTGTGCTAGCCTGTATGAGAGACATATTTTGGGCGCAAGGGACCTGATTGCTAAGCAACAATAGTGCTGCCCCCCCCCATCTATTTTTCCTGTTTCCAAGTTTCCAGTCAGCAGATAGGAGGGGCTGGGGCTGCCAGGCCCAGCCCAGCCCTTGTCCCGATTCTCTACAACAAGGGGCCTATTCATGAGACCTGAGCATAGTTCATTGTCTCCCTGGCGCGTGTCTATGTGTGTAGGGGTGGGAGACAAGGGGAGGGGCTGTGTGTGAACCAGGGAGACTTCATCCTCCAACCACACTGGCTGGGTTGTTGAATCAATCCTGACATGAGGACAGGAGCCGCGCCTTGCCCAGCAGACCTTACAGCCTTCCATCAACGCAACTGAGTCACAGGGTAAGGCTGTGCCCCATGCTATCCCTCCATCCCTGCTTACTCTTCCCCTCCCCAGGACTAGACTGGTAGAAGAGCCTCCTCTGGCAGCTCTGGTGCAGGGATTGCATCCTAGCAGGGGCTGAGGAGCTAGAGTTTTCTCCAGAGACCACCTTCCGTTTTCTTCTCTTCCAGTCCCCACTCTGGGCTGGTTGTTTACCCTTGGCTGTGCTGAACAAAGCATTAAATCACCTCCTACTTAGAACATCAAAGGGGTGTCTTCCCATGGAAGGCCTGTGTTTTCAGACTACCGCATGGGTTTGGGCAGGTGCATTTTGAGGTAGGTCGGTGCCTGAGTAAGGTGATTTGTTCAGAGGCTGGCCTTGGAGCCTAGCTTTTGGAATACTGAGACAAGAGGAAAGGCTGGGTCTGCCTCAGAGTCCTTTCTATAATGGGCCCTGGCTCTCTGACTGGACAGGGTATCCGCTCAAGAGGAGCTACATCCCTAGAGAAGAGACACACGTGCCTATGGTCACTTCTCTACTTTTGTTTTGGTTCTACCAAGCCTGCTGCTCTCATCTCTGGGCACAGACAGAGTATGTGTGTTAGGCCACACACCGTGAGCTGTTTCTCCAGGATAAGTATGGCCTGCCACTGGTGGGAGGCCTGGCCCCAGCTTATCTGTGACTGTGTGTGGGGAGATGAGCTGGTATCTCACTCTGCAGGAAGGGTTTGGAGTCTGCCCTGTGTGCTACCCGAATTGTCTCGGGGGCTTACTGTAGGCTGGGGAAACCACTTTTGCACAGTCTGGGGGGTCTGCACTGGGTGAGGCTGACAGGCTTTCCTCTTATAGATGGAAGGTGAGGGAAGCAAGTTTAGCCGGCCACAAAGGCAGGATCTGGGAGGCGTTCCATTAAACACTGGAAATCACACCTAAGATAATGCAGTTTTGGAGTCAGTGGTTCGGGCTTCTGCTATCACTTGGGACAATCCAATGTGTCAGGAGGGAAAGGTGATATGGAAATAGGAATCACTACAGTTTGGTGTGTGTGTGTGTGTGTGTGTGTCTGTGTTCATGTGTGCATTCATGCACACATATGTGTAGGCCATAGGACAACCCCAATTGTCATTCTTCAGGTGCCACCCATCTTGATTTTTTCATCTATCTATCTATCTATCTATCTATCTATCTATCTATCTATCTATCTATCTATCTATCTATTTTTTCTGAGACAAGGTCTTTTGCTGGCCTGGAATTTATTGATTGACTAGGCTAGCTGGTCATCAAGCCCCAGAGATCTATCTGTCTTTGGGGTTAAAATCTTATGCTACCAGGCCCTGGGTTTACGGGATAGAATGTAAACTCTCCTGAGTGCTCAGAAGCACTTTGCTGACTGAGTTGTCTTGCTATCTTCCCAGACTTCTTCTTCCTTGTCTTTTTTTTCTTTTTAAGCTTAGACTGGCTTTATGATCCTCCTGTTCCACTTCCTGAGTGTTGAGATTGCAAGCATGCACCACCACACTCAGCTAGAGTCCGATTTCAAGATGTTGGGTTGGATTGCAAATTCCTTGAGGAAGGATTTACGGCTTACATGTATTTCTTATTGTTATTATTATAACTAGCAGGTAGGTTGTGTTTTATAATTTATAAAGCCTGTTGAGCCACATTATTTTCCTCCCTCCCTGCCTCCTTTCTCTCTCCTTCCGTCACTCCCTTACTTCCTTTCTTCTTTTTCCTTTTGTTCTTTTTTGTTTTCTTGAGATAGGCTTTCTCTGTTCAACTTTGGCTGTCCTGTGATGGGGAACCACTGTCAGCCAATGATCTTTAAGAGGTTGGACCAGGTTGGGGTGTAACCTTTTGGGTACCCAGAGAAAACCAGCCTGCCCAGGCCTCTCTCTCTCTGTGGTTCCCACGCTACACAGCTGAGGTTGGACTTGTTTCTGTTTCGTGAGTTTGCCCCTTATAATAAAGAAAATATAATTGGGATATTTTGGAGTTAGTCTGGGATTCTTTGAGCTGCGTCCACACCCATCAATAGTCCTGGAACTCACTCTGTAGACCAGGCTGGCCTTGAACTCAGAAATCCACCTTCCCCTGCCTCCCGAATGCTGGGATTAAAGGTGTGCGCCACCACCCAGCTTCCTTCCTTATGTCTGTGCACTTTACCAGTATTGCTATTTTGTGCCAGTCCCTGGGATACATAGACCGGTACGGAAGTGAGAAAGACGTGAGGTCCATATAGGTCAATGATAAGTTCTCTATAGTTAAGGGTGCTCACTGGAGAAATGACCAGCACACTGAAGGGTCAGTAGGAGCCAGCTGTGCAGGTGGGAGCAGCAGACACAAAGCCTCTGCAGTGGGAGAGTGCCTGAAGGTGCTGAGGGATGACGCAGTGTGTTGGAGTGAGCTGTTACCGGCAGTGAGGATGGAGAGATGAGCAACGGTAAGATCACAGAAGCCTAGGAGCTGTGGAATGAAAGCTTTATCTTGATGTGGAGGCTGCAAAGATCACTGGGCGCTTTCAAGATTGGACCACCATGCTCATAGCTGCATCTTAGAAAGATTGCTCTGGCTTGGTAACATGGAGAATAATGGCCAGGCCAGTGACCTAACCCCTTTCTGTGGGTTGGGCTGTCCCCCACCCTTTTTCCATTGCAGCTAGAGGACACTAGGGGAGGGAATTTGCTCATTAGGAAGTAGGAATTAGCACTCTTATTTTATGAATGATAAGACTGAAGTTTGGAGCAATGGCATGAGTTATCCAAGCCCACAAGGTGGGTTGTAGGCCTCATTGTGGACTGTCTGTGCTTGTCAATGATCTTACTTCACCTCTGTTCATGGGTCAAGAGCTTCGGGCACACATGTGAGCTGCTGTCCTCCTTGCTTTCTCACCACCCTGTCTTTGCTTCACCAGCATCTTTCGCCCGGACTGCACAACGCTTGATAGAAACACAATCAGCTCCGACCCTACTCCCCCAAGAGGACACTGCTTTAGAAACTTCCCCCCTCTAGACACCTTCCTTGATCTCCTTGGTGAGAAATCACCTCTTAATTTTTTGAATGTTGTTGAGTGCTTTAGTCAAATTCTTTTTGGTTATTTGACATGTGCTATGACTTGTCTTTGGGACAAGGCTGAGAATCCTTTGAGGAATTCCAGTCCATGCTGATTTATCCTGAATTCCCTGTAGTGTCTCCTATGCTATCTTATGCACTTGGGCCAAATACTTTTGGGGAACAAATGGTGTGTGTGTGTGTGTGTGTGTGTGTGCGTGTGCGTGTGCGTGTGCGTGTGTGTGTGTGTGTGTGTGTGTGTATGTGTGTGCCCTCTTTTCCAGAGGTAGAAAGGAATGAAGGTGCCTAGGGTGGGATGTTGGCAGACCTCAGGGGGTGCCCTTTTGATTCCCATGGGAGGTAGGAATAGGGCACGGATAATGAAGAACATGGCTTTGGAGTGGAGCAAGTCTGGATTCCAGTTTTCCCTTTGCTATTGCAGTCATGTGAGAGTGAAGCAGAAAGGGTTAGGGACTCCCTAAAAGCAGAAAAGGCCTGGGTGGGAATCTCCAAGGTGAATAGAGACTTCCAATTAGCCTCGAGGCAGGACCAAGATTAGAAGCTAGAACCTGGTGAGAGCCAGGTCTTCTTTTGGCAGCCTTGGTGTAAGGATACTGGATTTTCAACAACTGTTTCTTCAGAGTCCAACACTGGATGACCAAGGCCCAATGGAGGTTCGGTGTGCAGAAGAGGGTCCTGGACCTGGGATCTTCAGAACAGAGTTGGGAGACGGACGGCAACCCAGTAGGTCACACTGGGCCATTAGGGAGGGACAGGATGGGGTCAGCAAAGGATGTTCTTCCTCCATCCCTTATCCTCTTCTAGGGTCAGGGTGAGAATGACAGACATGTCCTTCCTTATCCCCTACTTGCTCTACTTCTCACTTCAGGACCAAGTGGGAGCTGGGCTTCAGGACCCAAATCCTTTACCACTTGGAGCCCACGGGGCAGGGTCGAGCTCCTGTTAGAACTTAACTGGTGCCTCATGGTTGAGGAAAGCTTGCCAGCAGAAGCAGTAAACCTAGGCAACACTCTGCTTTCTTCATAGTCTTCCAGTCCCAACGCTGGTGCTGCCTGCAATGTGGCTGTGTGGTACTGGGAGCCCTGGGGCTGCTGGCTGGAGCAGGTGTCGGCTCATGGCTCCTAGGTCAGTGTTGGGCCCTTTTGTCTGGAGATGGGTGGAGGACAGGATCTGGGGGATCATGGAGACATAGGCAGATACTGAAAGGCACTATATGTAGATGAACAAGCTCCTCTCTCATATGTGCTGTGTAGACAGCAAGACAGAGAAAAGGTTAGCCATGGAACAGGACAGATTCAGGTAGCAGAGGGAACAGTTTGGTCCTACAATCCTGCTACTTGTGTGAATAATCCTTGGTTTTAGTCAGTTTTCTTTTCCCTAGAATTGTTACTAGATAGAGACAGACAGACAAATAGAAGCACAGGATAGTCGGACACAGTCCTGTGCCCCTTACAGATTGATTGGGGTCCGTCTATAGGCAATGTGACTGTTTGGGACTCTCTAGGAGGCAGGCCTACCTCTACTGCAGTACTGACTTGCTAGGCAACTTGAACCCCTCTAGGGGATTTCCCTCCCCACCCCCAGCCTCTCTGTGACTCTCTTTGCATTTCCCTGAAGTGCTGTATCTATGGCCGGTTGCTTCTCCACCCATCCCCGGGACCTTGCAGGAGGAGGAGATGAATCTGAGCTGTCCAGGAGTCAGCAGGGAGGAAGAGCTTCTCTCATCGCTTCCCAAAACAGGTGGGCCACCCCTTCAAAGCCACAGGAACCATCCCTTTCCCTAGCTCAGGACCCTTTACAGCTTCAGGACCAAAATGAAGGACTAGCACTTTGCTACCACCCGTCTGTCTCTTCTCTTGGGATGAGGGTGCTGACCATGTCCATCTAGCAGCATTGATCTCCGATTTAGGATTTGGAAGCATCCCCGAGGAGTGTTCTGATATTTAATTTAGTTGGGGCATGGGGAGGAGGTCAGGCCAGTAGAAGAGATGGAAGTTTGTCATTTATGGTAGTGTGAGGTAGTAGTGTGGGGGAAGAGGAGCTGGTATGGGGTGGCAGTCAGTGTGTGAACAATAGAGTCACCTGGATATCTGGGGACATCATTCCATATTGTCCCTTGGCTATCCCCACTGTCCTTTCTTCCAGGTAAGAGCTGGGGGCCACACAGTATAATGCTGCCCAAAGGCTGGAGGTTGGAAAAAAGTTCTAACTTTTAGTTAGACCAAGGCTGGGTTTTCTTATTTTAGCTAGACATGTGGCCTCTGGTACATTATTTCTTTGAGCTTCAATTTCTTTTCTATATACAATGGAAATAAAATAAAAGTATTTACTGCATGAAGTTGTAATAGTAAAGCATGCAAATATACAAAAGAAGCTAGTTCTGAGCCTTTGCATTAGTCAGCTGGCCCGCCATAACAAGCGCTACACATGGGGAAGGGTGCATATTTGGTTTCTCACAATCTGGATGCTAGAAGTACAGTACTTTGGCTCCTGGTGAGGGCTCTCTACCTGGGTCCCCACAGTATCCTCCACCGTGTTTCTGTTTTCTGGGGGCAGGGAAGGAAAGAACGAAGGAGCTGGAATCTTCTGTCAGGACACTGAACCTACTGGACCAGCATGCCATGACCTCATTTCATCTTTTTATTTATTTATTTTTTTTGAGTTAGGAATCTAATGTCTCCAAGCTATTCTCTAACTCAGTATGTAATCAAAGAGGGCTTGAGTGTGGCCTTCTCCTGCCTCTGCCTCCAGAGTGTAGGGATTACAGGCAAGTTCTATCCTGCCCAGTTTATGCACTGGACATCAAGCCCAGGGCTATGTGCATGCTAGGCAAGTGCTGTACTAACCAAGCTGCAGAGTAAAGCCCCTGTTTAATCACCTTCTTCAAGGCTCTGTCTCCAAACACAGTTACACTGAGAGATTGAAGTTTCTGCCTGGGAAGAGAGAGAGAATGTGTCTGTGAAACATTCCATCTGTAACAACATGGACAAAAAGTAATTGATAAATATTAACTATTATCGTCACAATATTTGAATTTAGGAGACTCAGCTTATGTCCTGGAAGCATCCCTTGTTGATCCTATGATCCTATGATCTTGGGCAGATTGCCTTCACCTCTGTTGAGGGTGGTAACTGCCTTCTGGTAAGGCTGTCGCGACGGAGTGTGACAGAATACCCCTATGTATTTCCTTTATGCGTGCATGCACGTGTGTATGCATATATGCCATCTAATGAATGTCAGGGTCAGAGGACAATTTATTGGTTCTCTTTCTATCAGGTGGATTCTGGGGACTCAGCCCAGATTGTCAAGCTCGATGACAAGTACCTTTACCTGCTGAGTCATCTCACTGGCCTCGGAGCACATTTTAAAACTCGTGATGGAAACACGGAACCAAAAACATGGGCAGAAAGGTGTTGCGTGTTTTGTACTGACCAGACACCCAGGGGAGCAGGGAAGCTGACCTGGGGTGATCCATGTGTTCAGATTCTCTTGTCTCATCCCACCCTGGCTGCAGGAGGGTTTTCAGGCTGTGGTTTCAGTATCTTTCAGAATCATGGGCGAGGATCTTCTGCTTGAAGTGCAAGTAAGGGCTCGGCCAGACTGGCTCCTGGCCTGCCATGAGGGTTGGAACCCTGCCCTGGGGATGCGCATTTGCCAGAGTCTTGGGCACCTCAGGTAACAACCAGACTTGCAGGGCTGGCTGGCTGGCTGGTGGGGGGACTGGAGTGGGGAGCATGGATCACAGAAGTCACCATCATGGTCTTGCTGGCCCACAATGCTGGCACTGCTCATGCATAGTCTGGTTCTGACCTCCTGACTTCATTCATGCTACACTTTGAAGCTGATTCCCTCCTGTTTTCTCTTCTCTGCCAAGGCTCACTCAGCACAAGGCAGTGAATCTGTCTGACATCAGGCTCACCAGATCCCAGGAGTTCGCTCAGCTGTCTGCTAGACCGGGAGGTCTCCTCCAGGAGGCATGGCAGCCCAGGTAAGGTGCTGTGGGTTAGGTGAGCGGTAAGCAGTCTAGGCAGGTCTTCCTTTAGGGGATCCTGATGGTGGGGGCATGGGCAGCGTAATGAGACCAGAGAAGACCATTTGCCAGGCTTAACCACAAACCCAGGACACACACTCTGCCACATAGTATTTATCTCACACAAGAAATGCAAGGCTATGGGCTGGGCATGTAGCTTTTGTCTCATCCCACCCTGGAGTAGAGCGTGCTTGTCAGAGAGCGCTTGCCTAGCACACACAAAGCCCTGGGTTCAATCCCTAGTACTGTATAAACTGTGTGGTGTTGTTGCTTGAGTTCTAAGCAAGCGTAAAGGCAGGAGGATCAGCAAAGTCAGCCACGACTATCTGCAGAGTTTGAGGTCAGCCTGGGATACAGGAGAACTGTCTCAAAACTGAACCAACCAACCAACCAATGAAAAACCCCAAGGTTGTAAGTTACTGGAACAGGGTTTAGAATGGTCTTCCTATTCCCCCTGTGTGAATTTTACATTGCTGTGACCAAACACACAAGAAAGGCAATGTAAAGGAAGAAAGACCTCCTTGCTTCACAGCTGTAAATGGTTCAGCCAATGGCTGCTTGTCCTTGTGCTAGGACAGAGCATCATGGAGAACGAATGGGTACAGGAGGCTGTTTGCCTCACATAGACAGAAAAGGGAGGGGAGGCGGCCAGGTTTAGGATAAAAAACAACTCTTAAGGACATACATCCAGTGACCCATTTCCTCTAGCTAGGCTCTACTGCTTAAAATTTCCAGAATTTCTAAAAGTAGTGCCATGGGGTGAGAACCAGATGCTATGCCCATGAGGTTTTTTTTGGGGGGGGGTGTGTCATTTTGTGTTCAAACCATAATTCACTTTTTTTTTCCATAATTCACTTTTAGAGATAGGGAAGTTGAGGAGCAGTGAGGTTGAAGAGTGTTATCCAGGGCAGTATGACCAGTAAACAACAGCCAACACACACTTGGGGCCAGGCTCATGACTCCAAGTCAAGGGACCTGTATGACTGACTTTTGCCTGGATAATTCTGGTATTTCAGGAGAAAAATCAAATAGTGTCCAAAAGAAAGGGACTCAGAATGGACCAAGTCTCTTACCATACTCTAGGCAGCACAAGCTGAGAGGTCTTTGCCCAGCCTGGCGTCCTTCAAACTGCCTGAAGCCTCGGGGATGGGGGCAGGCAGAGACGCCATCCCTGCTCTGAAGCTATCTTGGCCCTACCCACATGAACATTCTCCCAAACCCCAGAGCCATTCTTAGGAATGCCCTGGAGACAGAGTGACCCCAGCTGTCCCTTCCCCTCTGTGAGAATCCTCCAGGAGGGTGGAAGGGCTACAGGGTTAGGAAAATAGAAACCAAGTAGACCACGGGTTGGGCAGCTGAAAGGAGGAGAGGAGGGCAAGACGAGAGTGTTGGGTCAACAGGGAGTAGAGGCTTAGGCTAAGGGGTGGGAGGGAAAGCCAGATCAAGAGTGTGACTCTGCAGGCCCTAGAGAAAGAGCCTGGGACTGAGAAGAGGCTGGGCCTGGGAGAAGCCCAGGGGTAGGGCTGTGCTCACTCCTGCCGTGGTCCTTCACTCACCCACTGAGCGCCTGTTTACTCAGAGACTGGGAAACAGCTGGGCTTTCTCATCCGTCAGTTCTCTGTTGGAAATATGGACCTTTTCCAAACAGATCTTCCAGGATTGTGAAGCCTTTCTGTTTCCCTCTGGATGCTGGGGCAGAATGGGCAGGCTGCTGCCGTGGGAGGGACCTGGGAGCTTGGGGGAGGGGTGGGAAGAAAATGGTGACAATGGGAACGTCTTAAGGTTGGGACTGCAGCAAGGCCTATGGACGCGGGCTGGGCGTGGAAGCGCCCACCTGTAATCCTAGTACTTGGGAAGCTGTGGCAAGATCAGTACACAGTCATCCCTGGCTGCAGAGTGAGTTTGGGTCTAGCCTGGGTCACATGATACATTATCTCAAGAAAACAAAACGAAACTGTGGAGAATCCCCTGACCACTCCCCATACCTTTGGTGTGCATGGCCTTTGGGTGGCACTGCCTAACGTCTTAGGGACACCCCTGTTTTGCAGCGCTAGCTGTCCTTCTGGCCGAATTGTTTCTCTCAAATGTTCTGGTGAGTCATATCCTGTGTCCAGGAAGTTGGCAGTGGGAGGAGGGGAGTCTTCCAGTTCTCCCAAGTGTGGAAGAGCTGTATGGAGGGGCTTGCTCAGGTTTCTGTGTGTGTACCTGTGAGTTGGGTCGGAGTGTCCTTGCCTACGGGCCTATCTTTCTGCTGGACTCCTTGCAGATACAACCTGCCCAAATAGTCCTTTTAAGTCTCTGTCATGTGTGCTACCAGCCACTGTGCTGGGCTAAGGGTCACTACTGCCACCCTGCCCCTTCCTTCTGGAGGGCCCGATAGGTGGCATTACTACTGACTGTGGATATGCAAGCTCTACCAGCAGCTTCAAGAGACTAAGAGTGGGTAGTGGACTAGAGGCAAATGCTAAACAGCTTACAGGGTTCCTTCGCCCACTTGCCCATGCATCTGTCCATCTATTTATCAGTCCCTTTTCACACCTGGACACCAGTGGGGTGGGCATTAAAGACCTGGTCCCTGCTCTCAGCAGGTGCAAAGGCTGAAGTAATCAATACATTCATCTTCCTGTCCCCCTACTTAGAATCAGAAATAATAAAAAGCAAGCTGTCTACACAGGCGGTCTGCACTCAGTCCTTTCTCTGTCTATCCTACCCTTTTCTGTTGGCAGAGTGTGGGGCAAGACCTCTGGCTTCTCGAATAGTTGGTGGTCAAGCGGTGGCTTCTGGGCGCTGGCCATGGCAAGCGAGTGTGATGCTTGGCTCCCGGCACACATGTGGGGGCTCTGTGCTGGCACCCCACTGGGTAGTGACTGCTGCCCACTGCATGTACAGGTAAGTCTTGGGAGTGAATGAGAGGTGAGTCAGTCACCTATTATTTTGTCTCTTGGTATGTCCTGGATACAATATCTGTGTCCACGGTCCCCAAGGAGGCAAGGGTGCTACCCTTGTTTAGTGCCAAGTTCAGTTCTGCATGAGGAGTGGTAATAATACGAAGACTGGTTCTTTATATCCCCTCTCCTCTGTGTGTGTGCATGTTCCCTTGCATATGTACATGTGTACGTATGTGTGTGTGTATGTGTGAGTGCATGCATGCACGCTCATTTGTGGGCATGGAGGCCCAAGGTTGACATTGGGTGGTGTCAGGTATCTTCTTCGACTGCTCTCTCCTGTCTGTCTTGAGGCAGCGTCTCTCATTTCTCACTGAACTCAGAGCTTGCACATTTGGCTAGTCTGGCTAGCCACCTTGCTCTGGGGATCTGTCTCCAGCTTCTGTGCTGAGATTTCCAGTGGGCTGCCATGCTCCCTCAGCTTTTAAATGGGTTCTGGGGATTTGAACTCAGTACTCATGCTTCCAAAGTGAACACCTTTCTAACAGAACCATCTCCCCACTTCCCTTCCATTCCATTTTGCATTGACAACATTCTGTGCTTCTTAATGTTTCTTAGCACGACCATTAAATCATTTTCTGAGTAGTGTCCTTTCCCCTTTAGATTGGAAGCCACTCTGGGGCAGAGATGATCAGTCTTTCTTACCACTGAGTCCCTTTCTAGGTCTCTTTGTTGCCATGTCTTCTGGGCCTAGAGCAGTTCCTTAAATATGATAGGCATTCAATAAAGGTTCTGTGGAGGTGGAGGTGAACGGATGGTGAATGAGTGAGGTTTTGGTGGTAGGTATGGCAAACAATCTGATCTCCACTTTACAGTGAGGGAACGGCCTCGTGGAGGGATGTGTGTCCCTCAGGATTTCACGTAAGTGGAGAGAGAGGACTGAGGGAAGTCGTGGTGTCGAAAAGGTCTTTCACACTTGCTATAAAATTTGGATGGAAATTATGCAGGAGAGAGTAGTGGCCAATAATCAATCTCTCTCTCTCTCTCTCTCTCTCTCTCTCTCTCTCTCTCTCTCTCTCTCTCTCTGTGTGTGTGTGTGTGTGTGTGTGTGTGTGTGTGTGTATGTGTGTGTATGTATGAGCTTGTGCATATACATGTGGAGGCTACAGATCAATGTCAAGTGACTCCCTCAGTTGCTTTCCACCTTATACATTTTAAGGTTTATCTTTAATTACGTGTCTGTGTCGGTGTGTGGGTATGTGGTTAAGCCAGCAAGCTCTAGAGATCTGCCTGTCTCTGCCTCTCTAGTGTTAGATTATAGACCTACGGCACTATGCCTGGCTTATATGAGGGTTGGGGGTTTGAACTCGGAACCTCATGCTTGCCTGGGGAAAGCACTTTGCTGACTGAACTATCTTTCAGCCCAGTGTCTTGCCAGCTGGTGGGGATAATATTAAGAGGCATGGTGTTTGTGTCCCGGGAACTCACAGGCTGGTGACAGTGGCCACTAATGGTTTCCCTCAAGAGTCCCCTCCACCCACCACCTTCCTTAAGTCAACCTTCCCTGCCTCTTCCTCCCGGGGCTCAGGAGGTTTCTGTGTGCAGTTTCAGGCTGTCCCGCCTGTCCAGCTGGCGGGTGCATGCAGGCTCGGTCAGCCACAGTGCCATCCGACAACAGCAGGGAGCAACGGTGGAGAAGATCATTCCCCACCCTCTGTACAGCGCCCAGAACCATGACTATGATGTGGCTCTCCTGCAACTGCGGACTCCGCTCAACTTCTCAGGTGAGACTCTGGCCTTGGAACGAGCAGGCTGGGTGCAGCAGTGACCAAGGAACAGAGCCCGGAGGGAGGAGGGGGCGAGCTGATTCCTAAGGCCTCCTGTAGTGTTACGAATCTTATGTCCTTCAGTCCACTGGGGATCATAGGTTACGTACATTCTGAGACTGAATAGCAATAACACTTATAAGGCTCTCTGAGGTCAAATATTCAGGCCCTTTTCATAGTGGGGTTGCATAGAGGGGACTTGCTTTGAGGTCCCAAGCAGAACCTCACTTGTGCCTTCTCCTCCAATAGCTGGCTTCACTCTTGTTCCCAGGCTGGACCCGGGTTCAGCCATTTTGTGATACATTAGAGAAAAGAGATTGCTTATTTATATAAACCTTTTTTCCCCTCAACCCTCATAACAACTATGATGAAGGAAACATAAACAGACAAAACCATAGAAGTTTAGAGAAGGACAAATTGGTCCCAAGCTGATGACTTGATTCCAGGAGCAGGGCTCCTCCGGCCTCAGTACCTGTCCATCAAGGGTGGCCCTGCCTAGACTGCAGCTGTCCCACCAACTATCTCCCCGTATGCTCAGATGCCTCTTCTCAGAAGCCACATAAGCCCATAGAAACATACACGCATACACTCACAGTCCCGTGTGCACACACACATGCATTCACACACACAGATGTGTAATTTGAAAACAAACCAGTAATAAAATTCTAGGTTGCCAGAGCCTTCTGTAGAAATTGCAGAGCCCAGGCCTGCTTCTTCTGGTTAGATGGGAGACTGACAGCGTTACAAGAGGTGTGGATTAGCACCAAACGGAGTCTTTCTCCTTGATGCAGACAGAGGGAAGTATGTTTATGTTGTGGAATGCCAATACGCTACATAGAAACATATTAGGTTCCATTCATATTATGTGTCACACACTTCCTGAAATAGGGTCCCAAGAAGGATGAGGCACTCTGGAGAAAGGGACAAATGGATCTTGTAGAGTTTGGTTTCCAGTGTCAGAAGGATTCCCATTCTCCCTCTAGGACCCTAGGTTGGGGCAGAGTAGCAAATATGCTGCTCTTCTCTGGGGCACCATACCTTCACCCCCAAGGTGGGACGTTGCTCAACCTATTTATTTGTCTAGTAAGCTTAGTGATAGAGACTAGGTTCCAGTCCTCTTGAGAAGGGGATGAGGAGGATCTTCACCCAGGCTCTTCAGGAGAGAAGCCCAGCCTGGGCCAGGACCTGAACTATGTGCCTCTCCACAGACACTGTGGGCGCTGTGTGCTTGCCGGCCAAGGAGCAGCAGTTTCCAAGAGGGTCGCAGTGCTGGGTGTCTGGCTGGGGCCACACCGACCCCAGCCATAGTGAGTGAGCTCCCAGGGCCCTCAGTATAAGATGGGAGGGAGGTGTTCTCTAGGCACTTCCCCTTCCCATAGTCATCTGACAGTGGCACTCTTTTCCTCCCTTGGTAAGTCAGGGGTATCCAGTCTCTCCTACCGGAGTATTCCTATGGAGAATAACCACTGAACAGTTTTCCTAAGCCCAGGCCCTTTCACTTCCCTGCTCTTGGTCCCAGGCGCTCCATGAGCTCAGCATTTGGTATACTGTGTCTTTCTCTTTCTTTCCTCATTCCAAGACTCTTGTCCTCTGGCCCAGTCCATAGCATTGCCCAAGCTTCCTCCTTTGGGTCTTTGTGTCCTCGGGACCTCTAACTCTTTTCTCTCCTGATGCTCTGCCTTCTTGGCCTAGTTTGGTACCCTGTACCTTTGCTTTGTGTCTCCTACAGCTCATAGCTCAGACACACTACAGGACACAGTGGTACCTCTGCTCAGCACTCATCTCTGCAACAGCTCATGCATGTACAGCGGGGCACTCACACATCGCATGCTGTGTGCTGGCTACCTGGATGGAAGGGCGGACGCATGCCAGGTGTTGTTGGTAGTAGAGGGAGGAGCAGGAGACCTGCTGGTGGTGGAAGGTGGGAGCAGGGGACTTGCATCAGCTTGGTCCCCTGGTTAGTGCACATGGGTTGGGGAAGCCAGACTCCTTAAGGAGTCCAAACTAAGGGCTTGTGGGAAGTGAAACCAGAAAATATGACATCAGGAGGCAGGAGCCTCTCTCTCTCTACCAGGAGAGTCCATTCCCCATGGTGGACTGGTGCTGCTCAACCAGATGGGACTGAGTGTTGTTTCTTTGTGTCTGCTCATTTGGATTCCTCAGGGGGACAGCGGGGGACCCCTTGTGTGTCCCAGTGGTGACGTGTGGCACCTTGTAGGGGTGGTCAGCTGGGGTCGTGGCTGTGCAGAGCCCAATCACCCAGGTGTCTATGCCAAGGTAGCTGAGTTCCTGGACTGGATCCATGACACCGTGCAGGTGAGTGTGGGGCAGGAGAGTGGCCCAAGTTTCCGAAGGACCTGCTCCAGGACACTGGGGACCTTCTGAGGGCTGGACATGGGTCTAGGAATGTTGGCCAGAGTGGGAGGAGGAAGAAAGGACACATAACAAAACCCACTGGATTTCTAGCGGTTTAAGCACTAGCTGGGAAGGGTAGACTGAGTCTGTGACCTAGATCTGTCTTTTGGGGGTGACCTATGGCAAGTTCCTACCCTTGGTAAGCCCAGGCTTTCTAGTCATAACCATCCTGGCTGTGTTTTACTCTGTTTTTCTCAGACTTGTTACACAGACACCTATGTCTCTTGGCTCTCTGGCAGGTCCACTAGCTATAGGAGGAGCAGCTGCCACCTCTGATGCAGAACTGTGGATCTCTGGTGGATCATCCCAGACTGAGGGCCGGCAGCTGCAGCACTGACCTCTCTCCTAAGGCTCTGATTTCTCTTTCTTCTTTCTCATCTGAGCTGAGCACCTCTGCAGCAGGAAAGAGGCTGGGGCTGGAGTGAGAATGCTGGGGAGGGGAAGGGGTAAGAGGAGAAGCAACAGATGAGGTTTCTGGAAGCATCTGGGAAACTGGGAAACTGGTCCTCTGCTCTCCCTGGACTCCATTGCATCTATTGGGAGGATGCTGGAGGTGCCCTGCTTTCTCCCAGGGGCCTCAGGAGGGCGAAGTCCAACTATAGAGGATACCTTATCTCAAGGGCTCCTGGGCAGATGAGGTCAAGGTTGGACCAACTCAAGTAAAGACATGGAAGTCACCCTACCCCACTGGTCCTGTTCTGAGCTAACTCTACTAGTCCTGCATGAGGCAGGAGTCTATAAGGCAAGAAAGATGGAGCAGGACTAGGATGCCATTTTTCAAATGACAGTTCTGTGAACTGGTTGAAAGAGTTTTGTTATTAAATGGAAATTATATATAATCTTGGTCAAATCCCCCCACCTTGTATTAAATACTTTTGTCACTACTGTGACAAAATACATGACCAAAATTTTTTTATCTATCTATCTATCTATCTATCTATCTATCTATCTATCTATCTATCTATCTATCTATCTATCTAGATATCTATCTATTTGGGTTTCTTGAGACAGGGTTTCTCTGTAGCTTTGGCGCCTATCCTGGAACTAGCTCTTGTAGACCAGGCTGGCCTCGAACTCACAGAGATCTACCTGCCTCTGCTTCTCAAGTGCTGGGATTAAAGGCGTGCGCCACCACTGTCCGGCCCCAAAAAGTTTATTTTGGCTCAAAGACAAAAGATGCAGTCCACTGTGCTAAGGAGGGTGGAGCAGCTGGTCCTACAGTGGCTGGGAGCAGTTGATGTCGCTGCTTTCCTCTTGAACCTCACAGTCAGGGCAGGCCTCAGTCACACCTCTCTGGAAACTCCCTACCTCACAGGCATGCATAGAGGTGTGTTTCCCAGGCAATTCCAAATCCAGCACACTTGACGGTGAAGACTTACTGATACATGGTCTGCGTGTTTCTGAGCAGGAGCACAGTTTTCTTCCTGTACATGTTTCTTGGAACGTAGATACTGACACCAGCTCATCAACTCCAGAATTTGGCAGGTCCCTAATTATTAGATTATTTAAGTTAGTTAAACCTATGTGTCACTATCTGCAGCAAAGAAAGACCAGCTGTCTAGGGGCTCTGAGACTTTGAGCACCACTGAAGTCAGTGCGCCTAGGGAAGGCTGGTCTCCCCACAGGGTTCAGGTGTTCCCCTTAGCTCTTTTTTGGGGAACTGAACCTTTCAGCTTGAGGGATTTCTTCCTGAGTTTATCCCCAGTTAGCATTTCCCCAGTGAAGCCTCCCTCCTATACTCTCTGGTCTCTAGCAATTAAAATGCAATGGCTATCTTGTTTCCAAAAAACCTCAATGAATTTTTTATGGTGCTTACCCAAGGAAATACAATTAGCATTGAGCAATAACAAGAACTTGGTGAGTTTATCAGCATATTTGTTGAGGGTTTATCCAAGTGATTATTCTTCCCGGAGGGTCTGCCTTCGCTTTTTACATGCATCGCACTGAGACACAAAGGCCTCAATTTACTCTTGGCTTCATTACCTGTAGAAAAAAGTTGCTGAGAGTCAGCTGTCACATCGTCAGTGCACAGAGAGTTCTGGTGGGTGGCAAAGTGCCTCCAGCCTCCAACCTGAGCCCAGCGTTTTCTACTTGGCTCCTCCCCGAAGGAGGCAGTGAGGGGGGCAGCAGGTCCCCCTGGGAAGAAAGAGTGAAAAGCAAATCTGCAAGCTATGATCATTTCCATATTTCCTATGATGGCCATAAACATTTGGTAAAAGGGAAATGCTTATCATTATTATTATAGCCCCCACGGCCTTCCGATTACCGGTGACATGTGAGCAGTACTTGGCAGTTTAGAAAGCCTACTGATGTGTGGGATCTCCCAGCATCCACGTGGTAGAGATATTATTTTATCCACCTGATTCTGCAGACAAGAAGGCTCGCTCAGAAAGATGTCGTGACTCCTGTAAGGCCACCTAGCTCCTGAGCACTAGAGAAGCAAGATGTGAACTTAGGGTCCCTTTACCACCAACCCACATTCTTATCTTGCACGTGGATGAAGGAAATGGTTTAAGACTTTACAGAAGCATTGAACCAGAAGATACTTTATCAGATCACCTGGCCTAGTCATCTGCCTACCTACAATGCCTGTAGGATCCTGGAGGCAGCAAGAGGGATCAGAGGGAAAGGGGCCCTTAAGACTAAGCTTTATGGCCTGAGCTTGATCCATGGGAGCCACGTAGTGGAAGGCGAGAACTGATGCCCCCAAATTATCCATTCGCTAACCTCCACATGTACACTATGGCACCTGTAAATAAATGTAATTTTAAAAGATTTATGATGATGATGATGAGTGTGTGTGTGTGTGTGTGTGTGTGTGTGTGCGCGTGCGTGCATGCACGTGCATGCCTGCCAACAGATACTAGGAGAGGACATTGGATCCCTTGGAGCTGGAGTTACAGGTGTTTCTGAGCTGCCTGATGTTGGTAAATGCCTGTCATGCAAGCCTGAGGACCCTAGTTCAAGCCCTACCACCCACGTAGAAAGCTTGAGTGAGGCAGCTCACACTCTCCTGGGAGGCAGGGCCTGGCTCCCTGGGGCTGGCTGATAAGCCAGTCTGGCTTAGCCAGTGACTCCAGGTGCAGGAAGAGCCCTTGTTTAAAAACCAAGCTGAAGCAAGATTGAGGAGAACATCTGATGTCAGCCTCTGGTCTCCATCTGCACACGTGAACAATTACACATGCCCGTGTGTGTACACGCAGGCACACGAAAACCTCCTACCAGAGACCATTGGGTCCCCTGAGTTCAAGGTCTGCCTTAAACCTTAAAAAATGGCCATCTCGCCCAGGAAAACTGAGGAACACACTAGGGACGGAATCTTGTGAGACCCAGCTTATGAACAGCAACTCTGGTGGCCCTTACCAGACTGGTACCAGATGTGGGTCCCATCTATGGATTTGGAAGCTTCCAGCCTCCTTCGTTAGCATCTGCTATGCCAGTTCTTGGGAAAGAAAGAGAAGTCAGCAGCCTGGGCCAACTCTGTTCCCTTGGGCCCCCTGTGCTAGAGTGCAGGGTGGAGGTGGCTGCAAGGCAGAGGATTCAAGTCCAGAGAGGAGGAATGAGGACCATCTGAGAGGCCAGCTGTGCTGAGCTCCAGAGGGAATTCAGAGGTAGAGAAGCCAACTCTCTTTTTGGAGCATTGTGACTTACCTGCAGTAAATTATTAGTGACCAACCAGGAACGAGGCTGAATGGGGGAGAATGTAATTGCTGAGTGAACACTAAGGGCTTATTGTTGAGTAAATCAGGAGCCTGTGCCCTCCTCCCCAGGGATTAGCATCCTGTCTGGGCAGATCTTTGGAGCCTCCTGAGACTTCTCAAGAAAGCGGGTCCTGGCCACCTAGATAGGGAGGCGTTTTCCCATCTGCTTCTTCATGTTTTGTGGGCTTTCTAGGATCTCTCTCTTTGGCTCTTGCTTTTCCAGAGTGGTTGCTGGGAATAGTGGGGGAGTTCTGTTCTTCTCCAGGGACACCTGTGGGCCCTTTCCTGCCTTTTCTTTTTGGAAGTGCTGGGCTTGTCTGCAATAGAAGAAAAGTGGAAATAAAACACTGGGGCATAGCTGCCAGGAAGCAGGACAACCTCCCCTCATCCTTCGCTTGTTTTGCTCCCCTCTGCCCTCTGTTGCCCTGTGCTTATGACCTTTTTATTATTTAATGGCTGCCCATCTACTTTCTCCTGTGTCTCAGCAGCCTAGGGCTACTGCTCTGTCAGATGCAACAAACAGTGCTGACTGGGCCCCACTCTCAGGTCTCTGCTCCCTTCCACACGGACCAGGGTTCAGTGTGGTTAGTGGCTACCGAATCTTAAATCCATCCATCATCTGGCATCTCCTGGGGAAGTGGAGAGGGGAAAGCGTTCCGTCCCTGGGGGCTGAGGATGGGTTTCCCCACACACCCCAAGTCTGGGAAAGGGAGAGGAGGAGCAAGCAGGCATTGGCTTGGGATTCATCCCGGCTGGAGAACTCTGGGAAGACCTGTAGGTTTTAGGGCCCCAGCATGGCGGAAGCATCACTCTTTGCTTGCCTTTTGAACTCTCTCCCTTTTAGGGAGCACCTGCCCATGCTACTAGGAAACAATAGTCCTACCGGAGTTAGATCTGGGTTTCTAACCACATGGGGATGCACTGACTGGAACTAATGATTTGGTCTCCCTAGATTTTGGTCTCTTCCTGTCAACTTAGGTTGAGCAAGGTGGTCTTCGTGGATTTGCCCTTGTCACAGTAACTCAAACCTCCCTTGCCTTTTGAGCTAATTGCCCTACATCTTCCCTTGGATCACCTTTGAACTGAGTCTGTTCCTCAGTCAATTCCAAGGAAATTAGCTTGCTTATGGCTTGACAGCATCTCAAGACTTCAGACCTTAGGTCTGTGGCCAGAAGGCCTCCCCTCCCCCACAACCCTTTCCCAGCCTCTATCATGTACCCCAATGCAAAGCATGCATGGATAGTTGAGACCTAGCTAGAGCAATAAGACACCAAAGGGAGATCAAGGGGATACAAATTGGAAAAGAAGAAGTCAAACTCTCACTGTTTGCTGATGATATGATAGTTTACATAAGCGATCCCAAAAATTCTACCAAAGAACTTCTACAACTCATAAACACATTCAGCAATGTAGCAGGATACAAGATTAACTCAAAAAAAAATCAGTAGCCCTCCTGTACACGGATGGTAAAAAGGGCTGAGGAAGAAATCAGAGAATCAACACCATTCACAATAGACCTTTGACCTGATTCTTAATGCAGGCACTCCCCAGATCACTCCAGGATACTTGAAGGGTTCTTGGACCTTCAAGGACAGATGAATGAGCTCTGCGTATAAAGACCACAGATACTTTCCTTCTCTCCATTTCTGTCAGTCCGGCCATGAGAAGGAGGAGGAAGGGACTTGTGTCTCCTGTAGGAACCAGATGGGCCTCTTCCCCTGTCTTCTAGAGATAATCAGAGGGAAGGAAGGGGAGGTTGCTAGACTACTGGAGCTCACAGGGATTTTTGTGGGGTTTGTTTGTCTCAGCGCTGTCTGCAGAGGTGAGGACATGAATAAAAGAATGAGCAAAGATTTACTGTTCTCACATCTTGGCAGTGAGTCTTGTATTTGTACAACACAGCCAGAGAGGAGGGGTGGGCTCAGGTAAGAGGGGGTGCTGGCCTTCAGGGAGAGAGTCGGGCCCCCCCCCCCCCCGTACAGTGTATCTGTGGAGACTCGGAGGTGGTGCAGGTGTTAGAAGAGGTGTGGTTAGGCCGGCTTTCCTGCTATACTACCCAGTCTGCCTACAAAGGAGGTGGGGCGGTGAGAGGGACATCAGCAAGCCACTGGGGTCTGGTTCTCTATAATTAACCCAGTGGAAGATAGTGGGCTAGCAGGGTGTTGCCAATGGAGACCGCAAAAGAAATGATGCTGGACTGGTAATGTCACTCAAGGTCCTATTAAGAGACACGCTTAGGGATAATTTTGTTGTTATTGCTTTTATTTGTTTGTTTTTGAGACAGAGTCCTGATAAGTAGCTCAGGTTACCCTCAAATGGAAGATACTCCTGTCTCAGTCTCCCAAGTGCTAGAATCACAGCTATGAGTAACTACACCAAGTCAGGCATGACTCTTAACTTGGCCTGGCCTGGGAGTGGGAATTATAATCTTTCAGCTGACTATGCTGTTTCATACAGTCCAGCGTCAGCTCATGTGTGATGAAGGCTAGTATAAAACCATGTTCTGGTGACATCTCACTTGTTCTTAGGTTATCAGAAAATGGGCTTCATTTTTGTACAAATGTAATCCTAATAAGTCAAGCTGGCCCTGCTAGATGATTTTATTCGTGGTCTCTGTGTGTGTGTATGTGTGTGCATGTGCATGCAAGTGTGTTGTGAAGAACTTGATGGGACTAAAGAAAGAGGGGAAAGGTCTTGAAAGATGGTTCAATTGTTAAGAGCCCTTCCAGAGGAACTGGGTTCAATTCCCAGGACCCACGTGGCAGCTAACAGTTGTCTGTAACTCTGTACTTCAGTTCTAGGGGATCCAGCGCTCTCTTCTGGACTCCTTGGGTACTGCACACATATAGTGCATATACATACATGCAGACAAAATAACTATACACATATAATAAAAAAAAGAAAAAAGGAAAATAAAGTGAGGAGAAGAGCAGAAGTTTGAGAGGAAGGTGGCTGAGGCTAGACCATAGGATTTCTCCCCTGCAATAGAGGTGTGCATGTATGGGGCCCCTTCCCACATTGCCTTCAGCTGGAATCATGTGTCTGAGATCAAGTGTCTCAAGATGTATAATTTTTCTAGGCCTGGTCAAGAGGGTGGATGGAGGTACACACACCACATGCCTAAACAACTGAAGGTAATATGTCAAGTTAGCATATTTTTGAGCTAAAAATATTTTGCCCCCTTACCAGAGCAAATGTACCCTAATAAGGATATGGAAAACTAGGTTCAAATTTCAAGTTCTTGAATCCTTGGCTTTCTACCACAGAGATGGTACATGCAGATGCTGTCTGGAGGCCCTATTCTCTCCCCAGCCCCGCATCAGCCTTTCTTACTAAGGGCCTCTATATTATACTCCGTGCTGCTTGGGTGCAGGTCCACTGGTTATTTCTTCATTGGAAGATCCCTGTGCAGGACCATCTGAATCCTAAGGTTGGCCACAAACCTGGGTTCTGGGTAGTCACATGATAGCAACCCTGTGATCTGATCCCTTAGAGAGGGTATAAAAGCAGTGAAGGACTAGGATGGCAGGTTCAGGAAGAAACTGACGCCAGTGTAGATCTTCTGGTTCAAGCTTTAAAGAGGCCTTGTTTTCAGTGTCACCCAGCCACTTGGCCCTGCAGGTCAGAGACCCCTGCGCAGTGAACTGCTCGAGATAGGGCTTAGTCCTCTCTGCTCTGCAGTGGGGTTGATAGTGGCTCCTGCCCAAAGAACAAGACCTTTCCTGTAGCTCCCAATCCCCTAACATACCATAAAGCATCCTTTATTCCAGGGAGCTGCATTTCCACATGAGCGCCAGCCTCTTGACAGTCCCTGGATTCATCTTCAGTGGAAAAATACCCAGAGTGGTTCATTATGATCTCCACTCACATGGCCACCCAGAATTCAAATGAGATAAACACAGAGGAAAACTCTAGTGTACAAATAGCTTGCACTCCAAACTCTCACAGAGCAGACTTCAACAGATGCTTGGGTGAGCGAAAGCTAATTAGGAAAAACAGACATGTGGGGTCAAGGAAAGGGGTCAGGATCTGAAGCCACATGCATTTTGAAGAAGTCTGGGTTAGGCCAAGTCACCCAAGGGGACTCTCACAAAAGCAGAGAAAATATGAGAGCCAGCCAGGGTCATGTGGGTTGTGGAGCCTGTCACTCATGCACTAGATGCTCCGTGGGTGTGGAGGGATGGAGGGTGCTGGGTGAGGAGGAGAGAAAGGTGCTTGTCGGAAGTCTGAAAGCTTGTGTTCCAGCATGGATTCCATTGCTTATTAACCCAACGAAACCCTTAGACTTTGCTGTGGTTCTTAGTTCTCCTCTATATAATGGGACTAAAAGCACATGCCTTGTCTAACTTACAGAGAAGACAGGAAAACAAGCCCATTTGGGGTTATTATAGCTGAGATTTATAAATAAAACTTATAATTAAAGTAATTTCTTTGACTCATGGGAAGTCCAAAACCTAGGGACAAATTTGTCTTTTTTCTCCCCTCTCTCCTAAAGACAGGGTCTCCTGTAGCCTAGGATGGTCTCAAACTTGTTATCTATCTAGTTAAGGGTGACCTTGAACTCCTGATCCTCCTATCCCATCTTTTGAGGGCTGGGATTACAGGCATACTCTACCATGCCTGGCTTAGGTCATACTGAGATTCAACCCTGAGGTCTCCTGAGGAGACATTTCTAGGGGACAATTCTGGCAAGACAGTTCTTGCTGTGTCAATCCGTGACGGAAGCTTGGGAGGCCATCGAGTGTGACACTGAGATGGGACATATAGTCACAACTCCTTTTCTGGTAGACTTTAATCCATTTTAGACCTTTTTGGATTAAACTCCCTCTTAACACTGTTCATTGAGGATTAAGTTTGGCACACATACTTTTTTTGCGGGGGGGGCATTGAAACTGTACAAAGAGCAAAGTCAAAACAATGAGAAAGGTTTAGAAGTAGCGTAAAGTTGAGCAAGTGTAAAGCATGAATATGTCCAGCCTGTCCTCGAGCACTGCCAGTCATCTTGTTTATCCTGGAATGCTCCATTTGTTCAATATGTCTATCCTGATTGCCATAGCCCCCTAAGCCTTGAGGGCCAGAAGAAATAAAGTAGTGCTGGTGTAGGTAGGTCACAGGGAGAGAGAGATGGAATGAATGAAGTATGACAACATTTATGTAGGAAAACATCATAGTAAAACCTGTTACTTTGTATGCTAACTTATAAATTAATAAAAAAAATTGGCCCAGTCATCAGACAACAGAGAGTCGCACAACTGTCAAAGTCCTGAGAAAAAGAGGCTGAGTGTCCAGCCCCGCACAGAGCATCTGTACCAATTCCTTCTCCCCAGACCCAAGGAGCATTGTGGAATGCGGGATGCATGTAAAAGCTGTAGGGCAGGGAGAAATGCTGCCACATGCTGTCTGCTAGACATGACATGACTGTTGCAGCCATTCACGGCAGGACAAGATGAAGCTAGCTGAGATTCCAGCATAGTGAGTAGCCTTCAGGGTCCAGCCCTTGCTGCATAGCTGTTAGCATTGGCTAGCAGAGCGGGGAGAAATCACTCTTTCCTGAGGACATGACAACTGGTAGGCTCCCATGCTCCAGGGGATAGCCTCATTGGCATGGGCAGCACTAACTGGAATTAGTGGGTTATTTATAAAAGATACAAAGGTGGGAGGTGTCTTGAAGAGGTTATGAAGGGAATTGGGAGGAGGATAGAAACAGCAGCCTGACCTTCAGAGGACTGGGCGTCACGTGAGAGCAGACACCATGGTTACATGGCTTACTTGCTGGAAGTGTCATGGCTGTTTCCAGACCTCCCCAGAACTACTTTGCAATCGTTTACAGAGAAATGCTTGTTGGCAAGAAAGACTCGAAACAGTAAATGTGGAAATAGGCAGCATGCAATACTTTAAGAAAGCTGGTAGAGGCAAAGGGTGTTTCAATATTAACCTCAGAAGTGTGTTTCCACACTGGCACCGCTGCACAGGATAAAAAGCCGGAGAGAGATTGCTATCTCCAATCCATGACTCGGCTAGCCTAGGTGAGACTGTTTTTAATAGAGAAGACTAAAAGCTTCCCTCCTGTATTGTGGTTCCTCCCCAAATGTGTTTCTTTGTACATATGTATGGGTACACACACACACACACACACACACACACACACACACACACACACACACAGAGAGGAAGAGAGAGAGAGAAATGGGGGGAGGGGAAGAGAAGAAAAGAGGGAGGGGGAGAGGGAGATAAGTTTGGTTCTCAGAGATGAACGATCAGACCCTCAGCTGATCCCTAGATTCTGGCCCCTGGGCCTGGCCCTTCCCTACATTCCTCTGGGTTTTGGGGTCCTCATCTGTACTATATAGGTAATATTACCTCTTAAGTATTATTGCTGTAAGACTGAAATGAGACCAAAGGTATTACTTCAAAAGTACAAGGAACAGATGATTTAGAAACACAATTTAATTTAGAAGGGCAGCCTCTGTGTATCTGGGAGGTGGGTAGTCATAACCACCCAGTCCTCTTCCTTCCCTCCCTCCTTTCCTCCCTTCTTCCCTTCCTCCCTTCTTCTATCTCCCCACTCCATGCCTTTTATATCACTGAACCCCAGTGTGTGTCAGAACACGCAAATGGTCATCTCACCATCTCAACAGGCACTGGCAACCCGCTGAGGAAAGCGGAGGCATACACCAATGATTTCAGTACAGAGCCAGGTAAAATGTACCCCAGGGCCTTAAATAAGTTGTGGAGTTTGTTTTCGGACACTCCATTTGATGTGACTTTGAGAGATGAAGGTCAGGCCTGTGCTGAGTTGGGAAATCTGGCAGGGAGGGAAAGAGAGAACAAAAGCATCTGGGGATGGTTAGACATTGCCCAGGGAACAGCAGTCACGAAGGGCATGGGACGGAAGGCTAGAAATGGGTATGTGGATGCAGGATTGCTTTGCCCTCGACTGCCATGCTGAAGCTTGCCTTCTTTATTTTATGAGGAGTGAGAGTTGTCCCTGGAAGCTTCCAGCAGGAAGGGAGCCACAGTCATGGGTATAAAATGGACCACTTGCTTGAGAAGAGGTGTGAAGGAGGGCATAGAGGGACACAAACCTGCCATGATCATAGCCACAGAGGATTTCAAACACCCCTCAAAAACAAAGTCTTCGTTTGGAGTTCTTACTATGTAAGAAGTAAATATAATATTTACTCTTATGCTTTTATTTTTAAATTCTTATATTTTTGGTTGTGAGCCTAGCCTTTAATGGCTGAGCCATCTCTCCAGCCTTTATTTTGTAATTCTTAACTGATGGATCATCATTTTGGTGTATGTTTGTAATCCCAAGATTTAGAAAGTAGAGGCAAGAAAATTGTGAGTTTGAGGCCAACCTAGGCTACCCAGGGATTCTCCCTCCCTCCCTCCCTCCCTCCCTCCTTCTCTCCCTCCCTCTCTCTTTTTTTCTTTCTTCCTTTCAAACAGCAATCAAAACTTAATTAGTGATAATTACTTTGTACCAGTGTAGCAATAAGAGTGATATGGAGAGCACAGGAAGTTGAAATTGGGGGTCACAGAGATATGTTTCAAATCCCATAGTTGCATCAGCCTTAGTATTCAGTCTATTTCCTGATTTTGGCTTTGGTTGCCAGGCACCAAGAAGTTCTGATTTACAAGGTAAGTAACTTTTGTAATTGTGATGGGCTCTTCACAGCACAACGTCTAGGCTCAGGATACCCTGCAATTAAAGGGAAACCTGCGCTCAAATCCCTGCATAAGAATGAGTTAACTTCTCATCTTAAGCTAACGAACTGGTGATTTCTATATATCACCAGTTTAGATGATTAAAACACATGTTACATGCAATTTAAATCAAACAATTGAGAAGCTCCAAGCTATATATGGAGGCTGAAGATAAGTGAGATTTGTATTCCTTTTGTATTATTGTGACAGAATTGCTGACACAGGTTTAAGAGAGGAAGATTTATTTCAGCTTCAAATTTCAGAGGAGCTTTAATTCATAATGACTCAGAAGGAAGGAAGGGGCAGCTTTGTCCACTGTGGCAAATGCCTAAAGCTATTTGAGTGCTTGTAACTGCTAAGCCACCTCTTCAGTCCTGGGGTGTTTTTTAGTCTTATTTTTATTTTATTG
Organism: Ondatra zibethicus; assembly: GCA_004026605.1. Lineage (NCBI taxonomy): Eukaryota > Metazoa > Chordata > Mammalia > Rodentia > Cricetidae > Ondatra > Ondatra zibethicus. The sequence goes on along the minus strand of PVIU01001062.1, from coordinate 52,273 downwards.
ATGAGGAAATTAAGTCACAAAGAGGTTAGCCAGTTGCTGAAGTCACACAGCTAGGACGTGGTCAAGCTGGAATTTGAATCTAGCAGTTTGCCTGCATCTTCATTGCTGGGCTCTGCCATTCTTTGTCATGGTTCACATTAAACCCCCACATGAGTACCTTTGCAGTGGGAATGAATACTACATTTATCTTGTAGAACCCAGCCATGACAAGCCCAATAGAGGCCTGTGTCTCAGTAGTTTTCCCTAAAGCAATACCTGGTTTCAAGAAAGACCATAAAAAAAAATTAAAAAAAAAAGAAAGAAAGACCATAAACTGAGACTACCTAGGCCCCACCCAGGTACAGACCATCCAAAGGAAATTCCTAATTCCAACCATTGTAGATAATAAGATCACCTGCCAGCACACACCCATCAATTTTCATCAGGACACCCCTAGACAAATGTCAGCCAATCAGGGGTCCTAAACCTTAGTATCTGTCACCCCCACCTTTGCTACTATAAAAACCCAACTCCAGCTGAGCTTGGGGCTCTCCGATCACTCCAGTATGTTGGACACTCAGAAAGACCGAGTTTGCAAACTTGTGTAAGAATAAAGGCTCTTTGGCTCTTTGCTTTTACATACAGCACTCCATGATCTGGGCTTAACAATCTTTTATTTTGTCCTACAGTGCCCTTGGAAATAGTTATAAATTTGTGAATTTTTGTGGTAATATGTAGAAAGGACTCAGTAGAAACTGTACATTCTGTACACACACACACACACACACACACACACACATGCACACACACACACATGCACACACACACACACACACACACACACACACACACACACACGAACTCCCTGGAGCTAGGCTTGAGCTACCCATGGCCTGGATGATGCTCTCAGTGTCATGAAGTCAGTAACATCTATGGGTCTGTGAGCCAGGCATACTTTGCTTACTCTTTTAGCTACAGGATCCAAGGTACCCACAAGACAGATCTGGCACAGAAATTAGTAGGATTCTCTGGGTGAAGTGTGGCCCTGGCTTCCAAATCCTGCTTAGATTTAGTCTTAGTTGCCATTGATTCTTCTAAGTTAGAGAGACATCCCATTGAAATATCCTCTGCAGGAGGCTAGAGAGCATAGGGAATGGGAATGACAGTGAATTGGCAAAGGAGTTGGAGTTGATAGCGGGTATCGGGTAGCCCCTGCCTAGCAATATATTAGCAGAAGTTTCTGAGAGGCCAGGCAGAGTTCCTTAAGGTGAACAGATGGAGTAAATGAAGACATGCCCACTAGGAATGTTCTAATTGGCAAGAACAACCCATTCTAGAATCAGGTCATGGTTAGGGTGAAGGCTGAGATGATTTCCTGGTCCCAGAGTGGACACTGTTAAGTATTTTCTGGCCAACAAACCTCTCTGCTGATGCAAATAATCCCAATCAGATCAAATCAGACCAAATTAAAATATACCCAGGTTTAATTGGATGCCAGTGCTCCCCGATGGTCCCAGGAAAATGCAGGGGGACGGAAGGGGAGAAAAGCAGAAACAACCATCAGAAAGGAAAAGGAGAGACCATGTGTTTATTCTCTGGGGGGCAGTTTAAGTATCCTGCAGGAGTGGTCTTGACCTTCCCTGGGGAGGGGTCACCGTTTGGCGGGCTTTCTCGGAGGTGGAGTTGAACTGAGACAACTCCCAGGGGAGGGAGCTTGGAATGGAGTTTTCTGCCCAGCATTCCAAAGATGGATGCCAGGGAGCTAGGTTGAAACCCCCCAACTAAATATTTTAGACTTTTTGTATAAAAGGGTGGCAGGGAGCTGAGGTGATGCTTCTGACCAAACATTTCAGATTCTCTTTGGATCAAGGGGCACTGTCTCAAGTCTAGCAGGCATGGGACAGCATGGGAGAGGGGAGAGCTGGGAGTCGGTGGGCTCACGCTCAGTGAGAGGTGTGGCTGGAGAGGCATCCAGTTTACTGCCATCCTGGAGATGCCAGGTATCTGTTCCTTGAGGGAGATGAGAAGGTAGGTGACTAGGAGAAAAAATATTGTTATTACCCATCTTGTTTGTACAGACAAAGATGAGTGTGCCAGGACGAGGAGCAGGTAGCCCTTTATTGTGGCATCTTGGAAAACTGAAGGGTGGAAGGTCCTAATTGCTGGACAGACCAAGTATCCTGAGTAGGTGCCCGCTTGAGCCTGGAGAGATGGTACTAGCATGGGTATTCCAGAAGCTTGGCATCCGAGGGGGTGGTGAGGATTACCGTGTGAGGTCCTGTCCATCGAGGTTCGAGAGACCTAGGAGTTAACTGTTTGAGGAGCACTCTGTCCCCTGGGGAGAGTGGGGCAGGTTCAGGGGCTTTAGGGTCCAGGTCCACTGGTGTGGGGGCAGAGAGACAACTGTCAGCATGTGAACGGAGAAGGGACCTCAGAAGGGAGAGGTAGGGTAAGTACCCTGCCAGTCGAGGAGTTTGGGCTGGGAGGTGATGATTAAGGAGAAAGGGCCTGCCATAAAGGAGCTCACAAGGGCTCAGACCCATAGGGGATCGTGGGGTGGCCCTGAGATGGGTAAGGGCAATGGGGAGAAGGGAGGGCCAAGATAACCTGAGTTCAATGGAGAGCTTGGTTAGCTGTTGCTTGATGAGTTCATTGTCCCTCTCCACCTTTCCCGAGGATTGTGGGTGGTAGGGGATGTGGAATTTCCAGGAGATGTTGAGAGCTTCTGATACAAGCTCCATGACCCTGGAAGTGAAGGCTGGCCCATGGTCCATCTGGATGGTTTGTGAGATGCCAAACTGAGAAATGATGTGGTCCAGGAGTACCTGAGCCACCACATCACCTGTTTCCTGGAGGCCGGAAATGCTTCTATCCATCCTGTAAAAGTGTCCACAAGTGTTAGGAGATAACGGAGTTTTTTTATGAATAAGCATATGGGTGAAATCAACCTGCCAGTCTTCGCCCCGTTGATGTCCAGGAAGCTGATGTAGAGACTGACATATATGGAGGTCTCCTGTGGACTGGCCTGGGCACATGTCTGGCAGGAGGAGTGAACCTGTGAAATATAATCTCGGAGATAGATGGGGTCAAAGAGGGACTCTAAGAAATGGAACAAAGCTTTGGGGCCTATGTGTAAGGTCTGGAGGATGTCTGAATTGATTGACAATGCCTGGTCTTGAGGAAGGATGAGACAGTTTTTAAGTGGAACCATCCATCCTCTGTTTTTGTGGCCCCCTTTTTTATGAGCTTGTCCCTCTCTTCTGGTTGATAACAGGGCTGATAGGAGGGAGTCAAGAACAAAATATATTCTGTGGAATCAAAGGAGCTGGAGGCCAGCCCCCAGGCCACTGAGTCAACCTTGGTATTGCCTAAGGCCACTGGGTCTTTGGAGGATTGGTGTCCCTGACAGTGAACAATGGCTACTTCTTCCGGGAGCTGGAGGTCCTCCAAGAGGTTGGCTATAAGGGGTCCATTAACTATGCGAGTGCCCTTGATACTAAGGAAGCCCCTTTCCTTCCAGAGTACAGAATGGATAAGGGCTATTAAGAAGGCTTATTTAGAGTTAGTATAAATGTTAGCCCATTGGCCCTTGGCTATTTGGAGCACCCTAGTCAAGGCAATTAATTCAGCCTTTTGTGATGAGGTTCCCATTGGCAGGTGGGTCACTTCAACTGTTAGTGGAAGTGACCAACCACTGCATACACTGCCTGGCGGTTTCCTGATTTATCTATAAGGGAACTTCCATAAACAAACAGGGTGAGTTAGGGATTTGTAAGTGGCTGGTCTAGAAAACCCTGCAGAGGTGAGCTTAAGGCCTCTACAGCCTCTGGGCAAGAGTGAGAGGAGGTACCAGAGGGGGAGGGAACATGAAGGAGGGTTGCAGGGTTTAGGCCAGGACTGGAGGCCAAAGTAATTTGGTGGTTTTCTAGAAACAGTAAGTGAAAAACCTGAACTCATGAACGCCCAAAGAGAGAGAAAGAGAGATGAATGACTCAGAAGGTCTGAGAGGCCGTGGGTGGAATATACCGTGATTGCCTGGACAGGGTGATCTTGAGAGCCTCCAGAGTTCAGCTGCTGCCGCCAGAGCTCTTAAGCATGGCTGCCATCCACAGACGGTGAGGTCCAGCTGTTTGGATAAAAAGGCGACAGCCCTTGGGGCTGGAGAGATGGCTCAGTGGTTAAGAGCACTGCTTGCTCTTCCAAAGGTCCTGAGTTCAATTCCCAGCAACCACATGGTGGTTCACAACCATCAGTAATGAGATCTAGTGCCCTCTTCTGGCCTGCAAGCATATATGCAGGCAGAATACTATATACATAATAAATATATATATATTTTTAAAAGGCGACAGCTCGATTCAAAGCCCCAACCTGTTGGGTTAGAACTTCCGTGGCCACTCCTGACCTCTCATCTGTATAGAGGTGGTAAGGTTTCATGGGGTCTGGAAGAGCAAGAGCAGGGGCTGTTAGAAGGGCATCTCACAGCAGAGAAAAGTGGCGGCAGATGATGGCCGGGTGGGTGAGAGGCCCCGTGGGGGTCTCTTTGGCTGCCTGCTACAGAGGGTTGGCTGTAATGGCAAAGTTAGGGATCCAATAATAGAAGAACCCTAGCAGGCCCCAAAATGAGAAGATCTGAGCCCCTGTGGTTGGGGGCTGTAAATCCCGCAGGGCCTGGACTGTGTCAGAGGTGAGGGTCTTAGACCCTGGGCTGAGCTGAACACCCAAATATACCACCGTGAAAGAGCACAGCTGAGCCTTAGTTGGTGAGACTCAATATCTCAGGGATGCAAGAACTTTCAGGAGTGCAGAGGTGGCCTGTTGGGACAGAGACCATGTAGGACTGCAGAGAAAAGGAGATCATTGACATACTGGAGGAGCATGCTAGACCTGGGCCAAAGTTTGAGAGATCTGGAGCCAGAGCTTGGCTAAAGAAATGGGGGCTGTCCTGAAAACTCTGAGGGAGAACAGTCCAAGTAAGCTCTCTAGAGGATCGGGAGTCAGGGTCCTCCCAGATGAAGGTAAAGAGGAAGTTTGAGTCAGGGTGCAAAGGGACAGTAAAGAAGGCATCTTTTAGGTCCAGTAAAGTAGGAGGTGGCAGGAGGGACATTAGACAGGAGACCGTATGGGTTGTTAACCAGTGGGTGAATTGGAATAACCGCCTCATTTATGAGGCAGAGGTCTTGAACCTAGCGGTAAGTGCCAGAGGGCTTCCGCACAGGAAGGATGGGAGTGTTGCAAGGTGAGTCAATAGGAATTAAAAGACCTTGAGATAGGAGATGGGTGATAACAGGCTTAAGGCCTCGGCAGTGGGTTTTAGAAATAGGAAACTGGAGCCTGGAAGAGAAGGATGAAGGGTCTTTAAGTTGAGCTAGGACTGGCTGGTGGTGAGTAGCAACCACAGGGCGGAAGTGTCCCAAACTTGGGGATCTACTGGGTCAGGGAGAGTAGGGACAGGACAGTCTGGGGTAGGAACCTGTGAGGCTATTATAAGGTGAGAAGAAAGTGTGACTCAGGAGAGGATGTGGGGGCCAAAGTGAGTGTGGCCCTGAAGCAGCTGAGAATATCTTGACCAAGTAGAGGTGCGGGGCAAGCAGGTATGACTAGGAAAGACTGAGAAAAGAATCGCCTGCAAGAATGCAGGGCAGTGGCAGGGTCTTAAGTGGGAAGGAGTGGGTCCCGTCTACCCCTATAACTGAAATTGGTGAGGGGAACATAGAGCCCAAATGAGATGTTAAAACAGAGTAGGTAGCCCCCATGTCCAAAAGAAAAGTAATGGACTTACCCGCTAACTGCAGCGTTACCCTGGGCTCGGAGGGAGCTATGGGAGTCACCAAGTCTGGGCCACATCAATCTTCTGCCAGCCCGAGCAGTTCAAAGGCTGGCACAGTCTCACTTGCTGATGTTGGTGAGGCTGGACCTCTGTGGCATGGCATAGAGAATGAACCCACATGGGGGCATTGTGATTTCTAGTGTCCAGCCTGCTGGCAAATAGGGCATGACCTCGTAGGCAGCAGAGGCCCAGGGCAATATCATGCCAGATGGCCATTTTGGCCACATTTGTAGCAGGCTCCCAGGGAGGTTGACTTAGGCTGAGCTCCAGCAGGATCGAGCTTCATGGTCAACTTCTCTTGTCCACCTTCTGGAGGTCCTGGTGGCCTCAGGGCAGCTGCTAGGGCTTGGGCTTAGAGTGTTGCAGCCTCGTCTTGAAAGACCCCCGGAGTGGGGAGACTTTCACTCAAGTCTCGGGATAACACAACTCCCCCAAGAACTCACGAGAGACCGTCCTTGCTGCAATCACACGAGGTTTATTGACAGGAACCAGCGCTGGGGCTGAGACTCATATCCCACGCAAGGGAGGAGTTAGACCCCGAGTAGCTGGGAGAGGGGGTATTTAAGGGAAGAAACAAAACCACAACCCAAAGGGGGTAGGGAGGGCGTCATTGGAAAATTCTGAAAATACCAGTGATCATTGGAAAACCCCGAAAATACCAGTGATAATCACAAAGGGGTAATTCCCTGTTTCTCAAGATTATAATCTAACTTTATGGTCAGCTAGTTCCTGGAACAGAGCCACTGAACCGGCTAACCTAGATTTTTGGCTCTTCTCTTCCTGCTAGATTTTTGGCTCTACTTTTCCTGCTAGAGGGGTCTGGATTTATCTGGGTCTTTCAGTCTGTCGGGAGGATTCAGCTGTCTCTTCTCGGTCATTAAAAACTTCAAAGACCATTTTTACCAATTCCTGTATGGGGGTTTGGGGACCCTCTTCAGCCGTTTTTAACTTTTTTTCTAATGTCTGGTGCTGACTGAGAAATGAAATGGGTAGCCAGGACCATGGCTCCCACTGGGCAGGCTGGGTCCAGTCTAGTATATTGAGCCATGGCCTCTTATAATCAGTTTAAAAAAATGGCTGGGTTTTCGTCAGCTAGCTGTGTGATCTCTTGAAGTTTGTTGAAATTAACTACTTTTTCCAAGACCATCTCCATACCCTGGAGGAGGCAGTGGACCTCTGTCAGCTGTTTTGGCCTAGCTGATAATCCCAGTATGGTTCTGTGGCTGGCACGGCCACTTCCCCCACAGGGACTATACTGTCTACTAGGTGGGTCTGGTCTGCGTTCTGTCTAGCCATTGCCTGAATTCTACTTTGCTCTTCAGGAGTGAAAGTAGAGGAGGCCTGGATGACACAGAAATAATGCCAGGTTAAATTGTAGACCTGGAACAGATAGCAAAACTCCTTAATATAAACAGAAGGGTTAGCAGAGAAAGAACCCAACCACTTTTATATCTGAGAGAGGTCTGGAAGAGAGAAGGGAACATGGACTTTAATAATGCCATCAGCTCCCGCTACCTCCCTGAGAGGGCAGAGAAAGGCAGGGTTACGGTGAGATCTGGTATGAGAGGAGACAGGGGAGGACTGGGAGGGGTTAGGCCAGGGTGTAGAAGGGGTAGGGAGAGGTAGTAGGAGGAAGGGGATGGGAGGAAGGTGGGTAAGAAGGAGGAAGTTGGCCTTGAACCTCTTGTTTGACTGGGGAGGGGAAGGGATGGTTAGTGGAAGAAATGTGGAGAATGTTGTTCCACCGGAGGGGGTTGGGTAGTTAGGATTCAAGGGAATGGGGGAGGGGACAGTGTCTCTGGCAGTGTGGTCATGGTGGAACTTTCAGGGTCCCAATTCCCAGATGGTTGGGAATCTGGAGGTGCCATAACCCTGGCAACCAAAACCGGTGCTGTAAGTCACTGGTTACTGAGGGAGGGATGGGAGTGCAGTGCCCAGAAACCATGGACATATAAGAGTTCTGTCCATTTATTCCTACAGCAGCAAAAATTTTCAAGGTCCCGGGAGGATGGAAAATTCAAGAGTTCTCACCAGTGACCATTGTGGCCTTTTGTCAAGGTCATATTGAAGCCAAATCTTAGTGCATAGAGAAATTAGCCATTTGGGACAGATTGTATGGGACAGTCCCAATTTATACAGATTTTGTAAAAGGCACTCAGAGACAATAAAGGATCCAGCTTTGAATTGCAAAAGGCCATTTTTACAAGTGTATGCTAAATCTTGGTACTCAAGTCTGTCACAATGCATCCACCATGACAGGACTCTTGAGTCAAAAACGGGGAGGGGGGAGGTCATGAGAAATGAGTGAGAGATGTCTCTACCCACTCAATCCTATCTAAGCGAGATCTGACTCGCCACTTGAATCAGGCACCTGGCATGATGGTTGCTCCCACAGAAGAGCTCAAAAATTGACCAAGATAAATAAATGTAAATGGACCCCGGGCCCTAGAGGCATGTATTCAAAAAGGAGAACTCACTGAGAGGAAGCCAATCTTAGCCTGGCAGAGAGTACTCGTGAGAAGGGCATTTTCCAACACGTGGCCCTGGGACCATGGGAAAAACAGTCCCCCTGGTGGGACCTCCAAATGTTAAGTATTTTCTGGTCAATAAACCTCTTTGCCGATGCAAATAATTCCAATCAGACTGAATTTAAAAATACCCAGATTTAATTGGGTGCCAGTGCTCTCAGGTGGTCCCAGGAAAACATGGGGTGGAGTGGGAGGCCGAAATGATCACTGGAGAGGAAAAGGGATACCATGTGTTTATTCTCTGGGGGGGGCAGTTTAAATAGCCTGTGGGAGTGGTCTTGACCTTCCCTGTGGAAGGGTTATCATTTGGCGGGCTTTTTTGACCCTCCTTGGGGAGGAGCCACTGTTGGCAGGCTTTCTCAGAGGTGGAGTTTGGACTGAGGCAACTCCCAGGGTAGGGAGCTTGGAATGGAGTTTTCTGGCCAGCATTCCAAAGAGCTATGCCAGGGGGCTGGGATGAAGCCCTTGACTAAAATCACCACTAAGCCTTTGAAGTTGGAAGGAGTTTTTTTTGGTTTTTGTTTTTGTTTGTTTTTTGTTTTTTTTTTCCAAAATTAACAAAAGGAACCTCCTGCTGGGAACAATTTATGGATCTTGTTTCTCTGGTGTTGAAACCGTGGAATGAGAACAGTGTACCAAGAAACGATTTAATGAGTTCTTCGAGAATTAATTCAGACAAGGTTATTAAAGGAAGTCAGAGAGATGCAGGGAAGTTTCCCCATGTGAGATTGCACAAAGTTCGGTAGGCCTTCCCTAGCATTGGTGCGACTGAATGCCCATGTCCATAAGCCATGATTTCCAAGTGACTGCTAAGGACTTCCTCTTGGTGACAGCATGCCGTGGCCCTCTCCATTCTCACATTTCGGGTTTCATGTAAGTACCACGTTCCCAAATATGCCACCCTTCGTTCACAGCCCATAAGTCTCAAGGTTTTTGCTTTTGGTGATCCTGCCCGGCTCAGCCTCTCCATAGATAAGAATCTAGGTCCACGGTTCCAGTTGCCACATGGCTCTAGAACGCGTATTTGGCTTCTATCCCATGGGGCCAAACTCCCAGCAGCGCAGAGAAGAGCAGAGTGGGAAGTGGCAATGTTTAGACAGCTCATCTGTAGTAGGCTCCAAGCAAGTGGTGTTATGGAAGTTGGTTGATACTGTCTACAAAGACTGTGAAAAGAATGGCCCATTTTATGTTGGACAAATAAAGAAAATGAATCTCAGAGAATTTAATAACACACCCAGAGTCACATAGCTAGTGAAGGGGAGGGCAGCATTCTTCTGATTCAACTGTTTGTCCACTCTTCCTCCTTCCTAATAGAACTTACAAAGTTCCTCTCTTCTAGCCAAACGTTGGGACAATGTTTCCCAGCAGGGTAGAGGCTGTTATGTAGCAGTCTCCTCAGAGATAAACCTCCCATCTTAGAGGGAATCTCTGTAAGATTATATATATATATATAAATGTATAGTTTCTTTGTTTTTTGTTTTTTGAGACAGGGTTTCTCTGTAGCTTTGGAGCCTGTCCTGGAACTAGCTCTTGTAGACCAGGCTGGACTCGAACTCACAGAGATCCGCCTACCTCTGCCTCCCGAGTGCTGGGATTAAAGGTGTGTGCCAACACCGCCAGGCCAAGATGCTGTATATTCTTAAGGGAGATGAAATATTCTACCCTTTAGGGAAGCTTAGTAAAACTCAGGAAGTGAACAACTCAATAGCTTCAGGAAGTTACTGAAACTGACTGGATTCACTAATCCCCTCCCTCATCAAGCATACATAATCAGTAAGGACTGCTGAGACACTCTCACACAAGACAAGCCACCCATGGGAAGCAGAGATCAGATGACGTAACCAGAAGTGACAGAGGCCAGCCTGATATGGGAAGAGAAAGAGACCAGCCAGCTTAGGTATGTGAAAGAGGCTTAGGCTACCTGAGTTGCCTGGGAGAGAGAATCTAAGCTTTTGAGCTGTCTGCGGACTGAGCAGTGTGCTCCAGGTTTTCAGTTTTCGTGAGCTGTCACCCATGCTGGCATTTGGTGATGCAGCTGACTTTGAGTTGTTTCTGTTCCTGTAAGTAACCCCTCACTCACATTCCTGTAAGTGACCCCAATAAAACTCATTGGTCTACCAAGTTGGACTTCTGTGGTATTTTTACTTTGGTCTGTTGTGGTTTCCTAATTGGGGTGAGTAGATGTTTGGTCCCATTTCCCCACGAAGCAGGAGCCAAACATTCCCCCTCACCTCCCCACCATGACTTTTAGAGGCCCTAAGTTCTTAGGGTGAATTATTTGATTTAAGTCTCAGTTTTCAACACGGATAAAATGGGAAGAATGCCAAGCCTTCTATCAAGGTTGTGAGTGTAAGACAAGACAGCATACAAGCATGTCACCATGGTCAGGGATATTCTTAATGGCAGAATAATTAGTAGTAAGCTGCATATTGCGATCACTCCATTCTTTTTCCCACTGTGGTCCATTCAGGCTCCCTGGGTGAGTGCTGGTCCCAACTATACTGGAACTGAACTGATGAAGATTTTACTATATAGCCAAGAGTAAGTCTTTGGCAATTCCTTAGAGTCTGGCTATTGTGGGAAGCATAGAGAAAAATCTAGAGAGAATGCAAAACTTTCCTTGGTGCAAACTCAAGAGAGGAAGTAATTTTTTAGATTCAAGGCCTGGGCTCCCAGCCAAGCTCCAGGAATAATGGAAACTGTTAGGAATGAAGGAGAAGATGATGATGAGTAACTGAACCGGAGTGAGTCTGGCAGCCAGAGTTCTAGGTATTTCAAGGTGACTGAGAGATGTAGTGGGGGAGAGGCTAGAGACAAGACGTGCAGGTGATGATGGGACTGTAAGGAAGATCTGTGACCTCCGCTCAGTCCCTCACAAATGGCCTGTGCCTCTTGAGCCCACCCATTCCCTAACTGTGTCACCTTTCTCCAAGTGCTAGGGTTCTCCTGCTGCTCCTGAAGCACCCCTCAGTCTGAAGAGCTGTCACCTGTCATCTGAACACTGCTTTCCTTCTGACTGTTCCCAAGGCCCGTTGTCCAGTGCCTTCAGGAATGGAGAAAACTGACCAACGTCTTTCACTCCCACATTTGGGTCCCTCTGGAGACAAACTACTTTTTACTCTGTTGCTCCTCTGGTGTTCTTCTCTTAAAAGTATTTAAATTATATTTATTTATCATATATTTGCATACATATGTGCTTGTGTATGTCTATGTGTGTGAGTCCTCCATGGAAAACTTTTAGTTACATTTAATTTATTACGAGTGTGGGCACATGCCATGGCATACATGTGGAGTTCGGAGGAAAACTTGTGGGGATCACTTCTTGCCTTCTATCATATGGGTCTAAGGTTGAACTCAGGTCATCAGGCTTGGCAGCAAGCACCTTTACCCTCTGAGCTCTCTCATGACACCTCCTGATTTTCTTCTCTATGCAATCATTAGACATCTGCTCTGTGCTAAGTGTGCTCTGAAAGCAGCAGAGGAAAGACAGACAAGTGAATTGGTGTTTCAGTAAAATCAAGCCTTTTGTTTTCTGCATACTTGCCCCTCACCCCTCAGATCCACGAACATGTGGGTGGAGTAAACCAAACAGTGGTTGGAAATATCGGGAAAAAAAAATTTTCTCTGCATTGAACTTGCATAGGGTCTCTTTGCTTGTTACTCTTCTCTAAGTGATATTCTATAACCAATACTTCCACAGCATTTACATTGCATTGGGCATTCTAATTAATGTGCAAATGATGCAAAATACATCAAAATAAAAGAATGTGCCCAGCTTCTTCGGTAATACAGTGCCATTGTATGTACGAGAACTGAGCCTCTGTGGATTTAAATCTCCATGCAGGTACTGCAACTAATTTCCCATGGAGACCGAGGGACAGCTGGATTTTCTGTTGTTCTGATACTCAAGGCCTTGCTGATCCTGAACACACTATTCCCAATAGGGCCATTCAATTCCTAGAGTCCAAGAAACATGCTAGAAATATTTATTAAATGATTGGCTTGAAACAATACTGTTAGATCAGACTCTACTATGGGTATGGGCTGAGTGTCTCCCAAAGCTCCATCTATTGAAATTTGACTCCCACAGTGAGTCATTGTTATCTGGCTGTGGTGTTTGTGTGTGTATGGGGAGTGAGTTTGGGGAGGTATAATTAGGGTTAGATAAGGTCATTAAGGTGGAGTCTTATGATTGAATCCTAGCAGCTTTTAAAGAAGACTCCTCCCTGCATTGTCTCCCTCCCTCCCTCCTTGTCCTTATTTTTTTTGTCAGTTTGATGCCCTGGGCCACCTTAGCCTATAGCAGTAAGAAAGCCACCTGTAAATGTGGTCCCTCATCTTTGTATTCCAGAACTGTCATACAAAATAACCCTCTTTTCATTATAGAGTAGCCTATCTCTAATGTTTGATTATAGTAATGAGAAACAGGCTAGCAGACACTTTTACCTTGGAATAGCCTGGAAAAAACTGGGTCTCACAGACCTTACCAAGGCCCCAGTTCCTAACGTATGTACTGGCAGCACTCATGGTCTCAGTGGGTTATTAGGAGGAGGAGGAAGGTGGGGGGGGATGAAGGATGGGAGATGTTGAGGGAAGGATTCAGGGGAAGCTAGAGGGGAGCTAGGGATGGATAGGCTCAAAATATGTTGTATGAAATTCTCAAAGAATAAATAAGATTTTAAAATACTTGTTCTGTAGAGTCTTGCTTTTTCCCCATATCTGAAGTCCTTCTCGGCCTTTTGTTAATAATTTCAGGCTTCCTAGACTATTATATTACTTGGAAATGACAATGTGAATTCTGAGCCTGGAATGTCTATCCTGTTTTACTGTCTGCCTTTTTTATTTGCCTTTCTCAGTTGGAAGAGGCAGGCATTTACTTAACTTAATTTCCTTTTAAAGTTCCCACAACAAGCCCAGGAGATCACAGCAACAATCAGAAAAAGCAAATGGCTCTGATTTCAAGGTGACAAGATGGATACCAAGAGCTGGAATTTGTGTGGTCACTGAGCTATCCATCAACTCTGGATCCACGCCTGGTTCCACCCCACCCCCACCTGCTGGGAAGCTGCAGCCCTGCCTGGCCCCGCCCCATCTGGTCTAGCCCCACCCACCTCACCTTGCCAAGCCCCGCCCTGCTCTGGCCCAACCTGCCGCGCTCTGCTCAGCCCAGCTATTCTCTACTTGTTTATTTCACGGCTCTTGATTGCTTTTTCTCATCTGACTCAAGAACCTCTTTTTTTATGACCTTGTCTTGCCATGATGTGGTCTCTATAATGCATCACCGGCATTCTCTGAGACAGAACTGCCACTGTTTATAAAGAATCACAGCCCGTGGAACTCTGAAAATCTTCATAAATATATCAGGAACAGTAGGAAAATCAACAAAACCAACTTTTCCAAAATTATGAGAATTAACCCTACGCTCACAACAATGTGGGAGTCATTTATTCAAGGAATGGTTGAACATCAGTGAAGACAGCATATTTTTCTTGCATTTTAATTGGTCTTTCCTCCTAATTAGGCAGTTAAGTTTGGAAAACAGCAGCCTCATAGCTATGCTACAGCGTTCACCGAAGAGATCTCTTCAGAAAGCTCTTCCTCCAGAGTGGCATCACTGTTTGATCTAACTGATGCTCTTCAAAACTTATTATTATTTTATCCACTCAGCACTCAAACTTTTGAGTTATCATTACATTACTAGCCTATGCGCAACGGCGGTCCCAGAAGAGGAGTAGGAAAAAGTGGTAGAAAAAATATTTAAAGGAATAATAACTAAAACTCCCATAATTATGAGGCTAAAATAAGACCCATTAACTTATACATACAAGAAGCTCAGAAAATTCCAAGCAGGATACACTAAAATAACTTTATCCTGGATAAAATATTGGAAAATTGTCAAAAGGCAAAGAGAATGAGAAAATCTTGGAAGGAGCAAGAGATGTAATTCACCTTCAAGAGCTCTCACAATGTAGGACCCAACCATGACAAGCTCAATAGAGGCCTGAGTTTCAGTAGTTTACCCCAAGGCAATACCCAGTTCTGAGAAAGACCACAAACCGAGACCACCCAGGAACAGACCAGCCAAAGGAAATTCCTAACATTGCAACTGTTATAGATAGGATCACCTGCCAGCAGATACCCATTGCTTTTCACCAGGACACCCCTAGACAAATGTCAGCCAATAAAGATTGAATCAGTCACCCTACACCTACACCCTGCTAATATAACTTTTCTGATTTTTGCCTTTAAATTGTGCGTTCTAGAAGGGCAGGGTATCTCCTCTTGCTGCTGTGCTGACAAGGTCCTGCTGGCTTGTAACACACACAATAAACCTTGGTTTTTGCATTTTGGTGAGTAGGTCTCACTGGTGGTCTTTTGGGGTCCCCACAGACTGGGCATAACATTAGGAGATTATCAGCCAGCATCTATGATATGGGTATGATATCAGCCATATCATAGGCCAAAAAGCAAGAGACAATCAACCAAGAATTCTATACCCAGAAAAAATATCCTTTAAAAATGAAAGTAAAGAAAACTCAAGAGCAATACAATGTGACAATATCTAGCAAGCGATGAATACTGCAAGAAATACTGGAGGGAGGGGGCCCTTTCAGACTCAAATAACAACATATACTAACAGATACAACATATACACAGAACAGCTAAATAGCACTGGTGAAGGTACCTACATTAATATGTAAAAGAGAGAAAAATATATATCATGCCTCTAACTCCTTTTTTCATCATCTAATTTAAAGAAAATAGCATAAACCAATAATTATAAAACTCTGCTTGATGATTTTATTACTCAGCAAAAGCAAGTTGTACTTTTTCATTTTAATTTCATTATACTTTTATGTGTTCTCTCTCTCTCTCTCTCTGTGTGTGTGTGTGTGTATACGCGTGCACATGTGTGAGGTTCAGAGAACAACTTCTGGGAGTCAGTTTTCTCTTTCTACCATGTGGGAGCCTGGAGACTGAATTCACGTCATCAGGCTTGGCAGCAAACACCTTTTACCTTCTGCGCCATCTCACTAGCCCCTAGGAATACTTTAAGAACATGCGGAATATTTTCAAGGATTGATCACATCCATCAGACAAGTTTTACAAAAGAAAGGCAACTCAGACAATAACAAGTTTTGGTAAGAATATGGGGAAATTGGAATTCTCATACACTATTCGTAGGAATGTAAAATTATGCAGCCATTTGGGAAAACAGTTTGAATATCCTCAAAAAGCTAAACAGAGTTACCCAATGACCTAGAAATGCTATTTATAGTATATATGTACTCAGGAGAGTGAAAATTAGATGTCCACAGAATCCCTTTACATGACTATCACAGCAGCGCCACTCATTGCCATGCCCAAAGTAGGAGCAGCCCACATGTTCAGTAGCCAAGGAGCAGGTGAATCAATCATGATGGTAGCTACGCAGTGGAGCATGAACTGGCAGAAACAGGAAGTCCTGATAGATACAAGATGGATGGACCTTGGCAAACATGAAGTGAAAACAGCCAGAAAAACATTTATTTTGTACTTCCTTTTGTAAGAAATGCAAAGAACAGGAGATGTGTGGAGATAGTAGGTCAGGATTTGTTAGTGGCTGGAGGAAAAGACATGGGTGGATACACAGTTCTTATTCTTAGCGTGGTGAAAATCTAGAGGTAGTGATCATGGTTGTATGTCTCCACAATATAATTTGAGAACCACTGAAATGCATGGTTTGAGGATAACTGTAATGGTGTATGAATTACTTCAAATAAAGCTATTAAAAATGCATTATTTGTCATTGTGGTAGCATATACCTGTAGATCCAGCAGGAGGCAGGAGGATTATGATTTTGAAGTCACTTATGGCTATAAGAGAGTTCTTGTTCCAAAAATTAGAGTATTATAACATTTACGGGGTCATGTGAGGTGTAGTCATTTATCAATGAAGATTCATAATAATGAGAGAAGTGTTTGTTTGCTGTCAAGTCTTGGATTACACAGATTCTTCATAGTATTTTGTTTGCTTGTTTGACAAGGTTTCACTACATAGCCCTGGCTGGCCTGGAATTTGCTACGTAGACCAGGCTGGCCTCAAACTCCTAGAAATCTATGCACCTCTGCCTCAGGAGTGCTGAAATTCCAGGTATCCACTACCATGCCCAGCCTAATCATAGTATGTTGATGACACTGACTTTTCCTGTTCAGGGCCAGGAACTCTTAGCATTCTTCGTTGGTTCAGGTATAGTTGCTGGCTAGTCTCACTGAGAACACGGCCACAATGACCCTGTCACACATAATGTCATGGGTCTTAGGAATGTGTTCTTTTAAAAACAATATGGCCTCACTTCTGTAAGTTCTGCAACATGCAGTGAGGGCTGGTGTGTCCTCACCACACTGTCTGTCTCACACCAACCAGGAGAGCCAACTTCAATGACTCTCCCAAAGGCTGTTCTTGGTGATGACCACAGATGTAAGTCATAACCGCAGTGCACAGAAATATGAACAATCCTTTGTTCCATGGCCATAATAAATTGGCGCTCTGGAATTTTGTACCATGAATGTTGAATGAGGCAATTTTTCAGCATCATCCCTCCAAATCCTGCCACCTGCAGGCGAGATAGGTAAAAGGCACCCAGATGGAGAAAAGGACAGTCTTCTGTTGGAGATGGTTTAAGATTAAGGAGGAGAAAGGTTGGGGGTGTTATTTGGAGGTAGAAGTTTGCCTGGCTTACCCTAGGCCATGAGTTTGATCCCCGAGAGGCACAGTAAATAACATTAATAAGGAAGAACAGGATATTGTGCTTCTCATAGAATCAAGAAAAGTCTTTCATCAGGGACTGTTGTCACAGAGGAAGAGACGATCCAGCTGCCCTCAGGGCTGACTGACATGTGACACAGACCCGACAGAGGGGATGGAATGTCATGCGTGGGAGTACTTGAGTATCCACACCATTTTTGGGTACTCTGGAGTGAAGGTTGGACACAGACAGACAGTAGTGGATGCATAAGTCCATACCATTTAAACCGAAAGACATGTGGTGGTTTTTGGTAGTCTAGAGTTCTAAACTCACTGTGTCTGACATTAGTGTTACAAAACTAAGTGTGAAGACAGTATGCTCTCTGTCCAGCCATGTGAAGAACCAGTCCACCTGCCTGGTTGACTCCCTGGAACCCGGGTCCACTTGTGAGAGTTGGGGATGACCCCTTTGGTACAAACCTTTGCCGCATCTGGTCAGCGTGAGACAGAGGAATATTTTGAAGGAGAAACAGGTTTCAGGGACCCTACTTGGATGATACTGTTAGTGCCAGTTGGCCTCAGACAGCTGGGAAGATGTGTTGGTCCCTTAGAGACATGCGGAGCCTGAGCCAGGAGCCCTGTGTGTTCAGGTCTAAGGGAAGTACAGAGTTCAGGCTCACTTCTCACCACAACTTGTATTAGTTTTCTCATCACTGTGACCAAATACCTGACAAGAAGCAAATTAAGTAAGGAAGAATTTCCTTTGGTGCATGTTATAAGGGACAATCCACCAGTTAGGAGAGACACGGGGTCAGGGACAGCTCAAGGCTGTGTTGGCTGGAGTAGAAGGCTGCCTGTTTGTATTTCCACAGAACAGGAGAGAGAGAGAGAAAGAGAGAGAGAGAGAGAGGACAGGAAGCAGGCTAAGCTACACATCTAGAGTCCCACCTCCCACTTCCTCTAGCTAAGCCCCACCTCTTAAAGGTTTTCACAACCTCCCCAGACAGTGCCATCAGCTGGAGACCCATGATTCAAGCACAACAGCCAGTGGGCAACATCTTACACACAAGACATAACACTTACCTATTGTTTCAGAGTTGATTGGCTTCATTTGTTTTGTCTGTGGTTTCCCTGGACTCTTTCGATGCTTTTTGGGAGTCTGTATCATTTAAGCTATGTTCTCAATCATTCTAAGGCATCGTTTGCCCTTTTCTCCATGGTCGTCACAAAAACATTGCATGAAACTGTTGGCGAGTTGGTGCAGATCAAGGCAGGGCCAACGGCTCTAGTTATTGTCATATTTTTTACCGCCATCCACTTGCAGTAAAAAACCAAACCAAAACAAAAAGTCTTACTAGAGCAGTAAAGACTGCTTATGGCATTAAACTCCGAACCTGGGCAGGCCCTCATGAAGCTAGTGGGAAATGCATTCACTGCACCTCTGCTTCACTCTGAAGTCAAGTGTCAGGCTCCAGGATCAACACTCATGCAGCTGAGCTGCAAGGCAAACTAGACCCTTCCCCTGTAAACGTCATCTTACTTAAGATGTTTTTGAGAATTTTTAGACTAATAAATATGCATGATTATCTTAATTCAGTTTTTCTTTTTTGAGACAGGGTTTCTCTGTGGCTTTGGAGCCTGTCCTGGAACTAACTCTTGTAGACCAGGCTGGCCTCGAACTCACAGAGATCCTCCTGCCTCTGCCTCCTGAGTGCTGGGATTAAAGGCGTGCACCACCACCGCCCGGCTTAATTCAGTTTTTCTATACAATTTTTTATTAGTACTTTGAACATTTCATATGTGCATACAAAGTCTTTTGATTATAATCACCCTGAATCCTTCCTCTAATTCCTCCCAGGTCCACTGCTCCCACCCTCACTAACTACATGTCCTCTTTCTTCCTTTCTTTCTTTCTTTCTTTCTTTCTTTCTTTCTTTCTTTCTTTCTTTCTTTCTTTCTTTCTTTCTTTCTTTCTTTTAAATAACCTGCTAAGTCCAATTAGTGCTGCTTCTGTATATGTGGGTGTAAAGCCATCTACTGGAGCATGGGCAATCTACCAGGAGCCCTAAAGAAAACTGAGTCTTCCTCCTTCTTCCTTCAACAACTAAGAACTGTCTATACTTCCTTAGTTAGGTGTGGGGGGGGGCTCATAAACTGATTCAATTTTTAGTAACATAAGTTTTTAATTAAATCTTTGGGAATTTCACATCAGGCATTTCTGTGGGAGCTCCTTCCACTCCTTCAGCCAATAGCCTTTGAGATACCAGCCCACTGGGGTGTGGTCTCTTTCTCTTTAAAAAGCAGTGGCAGCCCTCCTCTTGGTCTCTCTTGCTTTGGACTCCTTTCCTGGTAGAGGGCTGTTGTCTAGGACAGTGTTCTGTAAGTTTTCCCCCCTCAAATAAATAACCCTTTTAATAATAATTCCAAACTGGTGTGGGATTCATTTGCACTTTATCTGGCGCCCAATGTGGGGCAACCCCCCACCCCCACCCCCCGGCTCGGCTGCCTGCCGCTAGCATGGCTTGGCTCGAGCCCAGGCTGGCCTCGAACTTGTAATCTTCCTGCCTCTGCCTCCTTCAGCAAATCCTACTGGCGTGTGGGCTCAGGCTTCTTATTAGTTCTTGTAGCTTATATTAACCCATTATTCTTATTTTTGTTAGCGACATGGCTCAGTACCTTTTTCAGTGGGGCAGGTCACATCCTGCATCTTCGGTGGTCTGGGAAGGACAGAAACCCGACAAGAAGGCCCTTCATGTTATAAGGCATCCCAATACCATTCATTTCCCAGTCCTTCCATCTCTGCCCCTCACCCCTGTAGCATCATCCCCAAAAGCAAATTAAAAAAATATTAATTAAAAACAAAACAATCCTTCCTCTTTCTCTTCAGCTGGATTCCCAGAGCTCAGTGCTTGGCTCCCAGTGCTTGGCTCTGGATCTCTGCATCTGCTTTCATCACAGTTACTGGATGAATGTTCTCTGATGGCAATTAGGATAGTCACCAATCTGATTATAGATTGTATGAGCTGGGTGGGGGGGTCTAGGTCATGACAGGGAACCCCCAGAGACAGCTGACCTGGGGGAGCTCACTGACTCTGGACCAACAGCTAGGGAACCTGCATGGGACCGACCTAGGTCCTCTGCATGTGTGTGACAGTTGTGTAGCTTGTTCTGCTTGTAAGGCTCCTAGCAGTAGGATCAGGATCTGTCCCTGGTGCTTGAGCTGGCTTTTGGGAACCCAATACCCAAGCTGTCTTGCCCAACCTTGATGTAGGGGGAGGAGCACAGTCCTGACTCAACTTGATGTTCCATGCTTTGTTGATTCCCATGGGAGCCTGCTCCTTTCTGGAGATGGAGGAGGAGTGGGTGGGGGAGTAGAAGGAAGGTGAGGGGAGGGAACAGGAGGAGAGGAGGGGAAACTGGTTGGTATGTAAAATAATCAAAATATTTAATTAAAAAAGATTAAAGTCATTTTATATTGGAGACAGTTCCTTTTTAAATATATCGTCTGTGTTTTACAAATATTCTTTTTCATTCACTGGCTTATCTTCTCCTTTTCAAAAATATCTGGAAGAGTAAAATTTCTCAATTTGTTGAAGTACAATTTATTAATTGCCTCTTTTATATCAGACTTAATGCCTAATTTATGAAAGATGTAGTCTTTCTGAAATTCATTATTTTTATCTTAAACTATATTTTGTGGTCTATTCTAAGTTAGCATTTTTCTATTATATATTGCGAGGATCAAGATTTATTTTTATTTTGCTTTTAGATAGTGAAACCAGAAAAGGAACAATGAAAAAGGAAAAGGAAGTCTTCAAAAAGTGGACTCGTGGAGAGGAAAATTATACACGGGGCTGATGGGGAGGGCAAAGAGCATTGTCATACAAATATATATAAAATGCCACGAGGAAAACTGTTACATTGTATCTTAATTTAAAAAACCCAGAAATTTAAAAGAATAAAAAAATAAAGCAAAACAAAACAAACAAACAACAAAACCCCACTTTGCTCCTTCATCTTTCCCTCCCCTCTGACACCTCTATGTTCGTTCTAGCAGCATTGGGAGCTGACATCTGTCACAGTCTATCCCTTTGTCCACTCCACTCTACTTGCAAATATTCCCTTCAGTGAGTTGTTAGTCTGGCTCAAGACCTCTGGCTCTGGACCCCCACTGAAACTCCTCTCAGATAGCCCTGCTGCTGCCCCAAGTCATGGAGATCCAGCAGCCATGGCTCCATAAGACCTTCACATGCTCTGGTGGATCATGGATGAGGTAGATGCTGGGATGAGCCAACTCAAATCCCTGGATATAGGCCTGGGTGGTAGCTGATTTGGTCAGCCCAGGCCTCTGGGACTGCCCCCCCTCAGGCAAGGGGCAGAGCCTGCTCTTCTATGCCCATGCCATAGGGACTGGGATGGAACCAGCTCTTTTGTTTCAGTGGCCAGCAAAGAGCAGGGCCAGTTCTTCTAGAGCCAGCATAGGGTGGTGCTGGCTTAGTACAGCCTTGGATTTCAACACTCTTGATTACTATGATCGCTTGTGGTATCTTGCATCACAGAGATCAGCCCAGAGTCCAGCTGCAGCAGGACCCCAAACTCAGACATAGCCCTTGGCAGCAACTCAGGCCTGGACATCACCATGACCCAGGTGACAGCAGAAATTACCCAGATCAATATTGCCCCAGCAGCAGCATGGCCCTAGGATACCAACATGGTCTCAGACCAGACCCTGGCAGGTATCTGCACAGCAGGTATCTGGTGGTAACAGGGGACACAGATATCAAATCAGATCCTGGCTGCCATAGGGCCATTGACCCAGATGTGGCCCTTGGCAGCAGCTTGGTCCTGGATGTCACCATGGTACCAGGTGACAGCACAGGCGGCTAAGATTGGCATAGTCCTGGTGGTGGCATGGCTCAAGGACACCGACATGGACTCAGGTGGTTGTCTAAGCCCAAGGCATCTGCTTGGTTTTTAGTAGTAGCTGAAGCCATCGACATCAACATAGACCCTAGCTGCCGTAAGGCCACGGACCTAGATATGGCCCTTGGTAGCAACTTAGGCCCAGATGTCATCTTGGCCCTGGATGGTAGTGCAGGCCACTCACTCAGCATGGTTCCAATGGCAGCATCAAGGCCCTCAGACACCAACATGGCCCTAGGTGGTGGCCCAGACCCAAAACCTGGGCATCTATGTTGTTCCTGATGGGAACATGGGCCACGGGAATCAACACAGACCTTGGCTGGGGTAGGACCACAAACCCAGAAGTGACCCTTGGTGGTAGTCCAGGCCTAGACATCACTATGACCCCAGGTGGCAAGCAGGCTACACACATCAGCCTGCTCACCACCATCTTTGCTTCCTCAGTTCCTCTCTCCACAGTACACAGACTGGTCTCTCTCTCTCTCTCTCTCTCTCTCTCTCTCTCTCTCTCTCTCTTTCTCTCCCCCCATTTCTCCACTATATACTCATCATAATGGTGTCTACCCACCTGGTACTGCAAAGCACTGGGCAGGCCTGTGGCTGTCTTCAGTCAGTATGGGGCTGTGAAGACCCAGGCAAGGCACGTGTCTGCCTTTCACTCGCCTGGCCATGACGACCCAGGTGGGCCTAACTGACTCAATTTTTTTTGGTACTTCTGCAACTTTATTTGACATTCAGCAGGTTAGTTCTCATCCACATCAACTCTCTGTGGAGTTTTGAATGTGGTAACAGACAAGTATGTTACCAATGTGTAGAACTTGTTAGGTGAGTCCTCATCCTCATTACGGTTTCTGAACAAATGTACTTGAATACTTGAATAGGTAACATTCGTTATTCCTTTGCTCCAGGTAACTTTATTGAGCTTGATATCAGTGTACACATCTGGAGTCCCAATTTTCTTCATGGAAAATTTCTGGATTTCCTTGAGTGCCTGAGAAGCGTGCTTCTTGAAGCTCACTCCATGGATGTGCTTGTCAATGTTGATGGTGTATTTTCCGGTCACCACCTCAATGAGGGCAGAAGGGCCCTTCTCAGCACCCCGCTTTGTGTGAGTCATTTTGCTGGGCCCAATTTGGAAAGGTAACTGATTCAATTTTTAACAACTTTTTTTTTTTATGAATTAAATGCTTAGTCAGATTATCACCTCAAAGAAAGTAGTGTACAGATGACATTTGGCTTTTGGTAGTAGTGTTATTTGTTTGAGACAGGGTCTTGTGTCCTTGAACTGGATGTATAGCCAAGGATGACCTTGAACTTCCTGTTTCTAGTTCCCAAGTGCTGGGATTACAGGTGTGTTCCACTATGCTCAACAGTACAATGATGACATTTGAAGTTTCAATGGAACTTGAGAATCCACCATGAGCTTTCTAGTAGTGGTAGAAACTATCGGTGATATTAATAATATGACCTTTGATAGTTTATGGTAAAATATGGCATATAATTTTGTAAAGCAATATTTTTCAAGTGACAGATGCTTGTTGTTATATAATCACTCATGATCAAAAGCCTCAATGAAATTACTGGGTAGATCTGAGTTTGTTTGCTTGTTTTAAGGTTTATTTATTTTGTGTGTATGAATGTTTTGTTTGCATGTATGTCCTGTGCATTTTGCATGTGCAGTTATGGTTGATTGTGAACAGCCATGTGGGAATGAAACCCAGGTCTTCTTTACAGGAATAATAATTTCTCTTAACCACTGAGCCATCTCTCCAGCTCTAGACTCATGATTTTAATGCAACAGTATGCACAGATAGCCGGTTTGGTTACAGGTATCACATTAAAAGCAACTTTTAACCGGGCTGTAGTGGTGCATGCCTTTAATCCCAACACTTGGAGGCAGAGGCAGGAGGATCTCTGGGAGTTCAAGGCCAGCCTGGTCTACAAGAGCCAGTTCTAGGTCAGGCTCCAAAGCTATTATGCATTTAACCCTTTTTGATTCTTAATGTAGCAAAGATTATGCACACACACACACACATATACATATAAATAAAAGAAGGTTGTTAAAAGCTTCCTACCTTTCCATATTTGAATCTATGATGCTGGAATTTTTTTTAAAGTGTATGCTGCTTAAATCACAATGAACTGAGTGTAGAAGCAGTTATAAAGGACTTGGGATGACTGAAGACTATAATTCGCACGGAGAGATTAAAGGACAGTGGTACTTGGGAGGAGACTCAGAAGGCAATTAGGAGCCAGATCATGAAAGGTCTCATGGGCTATGTGAAGGGGATGATGTATCATATATAGTTTTGTGTGACTCATTCCGGCCACACAGTAGTGAGGAACAGGATACACGGGGCAAGTGTGAGCACAGCTAGGCAAGCTGGGATTCAGTTGAGAGATGGTAGGTGACAGTGACCTGGCCAGCTGTGATGGACGGTCTTGACTGTCAGCCTCATGAACTTTAGAATCCTCTAGGATGAAAAACCTATGGGCATGTCTGTGAGGTGTTCCTAGAGAGCTGGGGGGACCTGTCCTAAATATGGGTGGTACCAACTCATGGGCTGAGGGTTGAGGCTGAACAAAATGGAGAAAGTGAACTGAGCACCAGCATCCTTCTCTCTCTGCTTCCTGACTGTGATGTAATGTGACCAGCCACCTCATGCTTTTGCTGCCATGCTTTCTCTACCTTCCAACTGTGAGCCAAAATGAACCCACTTTCCTTAAGTTGCTTTTGACAGGTGTTTTATCCTAAAAGCGAGAAAAGCACCCAGCAGAGCTATGGAAGCTCAGAGTGGAAGTGGATGGGGTGGGGGATATTTTTGGATGTAGGATATATTCTAGGCTTGATTGAGGGGACTCGGTGTTCTGAAGATAAGGGAGAGGAAGCTGCCAGGCTCACGGCTAGCCTGAGCAACCTCAGGACTGGAGCACTATTCTTAAGGTAGAAAGTCTTGGGGAAGAGCAGATCCAAGGGTGAGAACAAGCATTCTTTCAACCTGGTAGATCGACGGAAGGCAGCCTTGCTGAAGGATTTTCAGATTCTAGATGCTGAAGAGATGAGGCTTAACTATGCCAGGGCATACTCTTGTGGCCTCTGTCCTTTGTGGAACTGTCCATCTATTTCTTCTTGTGACTTGTGTTTTCTAGATGTTTACTTGTATTGTCTAGCAAGTCTGGACCAGGAAGGCTTGGGAGAGGCTTGTACTTGAGACTGGACTGAATATCTTCCCCAGGGCTGGTCACTCTCTTCTTGGAGACTTTGCCTGTCTTGGAGATGACATCTGAGACTAAGCAGGGAGGAGGGATCTTGGTTGTGGTACCTAATCCCAATATAGCATGTTGAGATCATTCAACTATGTTGGGCTCAGCATTCTTGGCTACGGAGAAGCAATGTTGTCATTCAAAACTCCCTGTAACATACAAGACACCATTCTTTTCAGAAACCCCAGCTGAATCCTGGAAATGCTTCACAAACATTCCAAGCACAGATATAAGGAAAGAGAAAGAAATCTGAATCTCAGACCAACAGAATGAGAGTGTGAGAGAACAAGATATCAAAGTAAAGAGGCCTCGGGCTAGTTCAGTAACCAAATATCTGGAGAAGAGGATTTGTCCTGGGCTGGGGCTATCACGAAAGGTCACCTTCAATAGGACACGTATTGTTTAACCTTTTTCTGCATATCATGTCCACCAGGTGAGGCGGTATAAAGCTTCACATGGTCACAACATTATACCCACATGAGTCTGAAAGAAAACCAGGATGAGGTAGTCGGGAGGTTGCAGTATGTCATGGAAGGACCATGGATGTTGGTCCTGTGGAGTTTTGAATGCAAGACTTTTTCATGTGAGTGGATCTTATTTATGTCTATAGACTCTGCCTAGAGTTGGCTGCTGTAGGCAGCTAGTGATCAGTAAATGTTTGTGGAGCTTTACTGCAAACTGACTTGTGGGAAAAATGTAGAGGAGATGAAACACCCTAGCAAGGAGAAAAACGTACATAGGGAGCTAGCTCCTGTTGAGGCTTGGAAGTCTCCAGGAAGACTTTAGAGGAAAGAAAGGGGGAGAGAGGAGGGATCCTGAAGAGAAAGGGAGGACAGGGGATTGTTGTTCGAATTCTAATTGGTCTTAATAATAAAAATCTGGAGTCAGATATTGGGGTGAAAGCTGAAAGATAAGAGAAGCAGAGAAGTCACCCACTAGTTCTTGCCCTACTGAATCCTCAGAACAAAGCGGCGATCCTGTCCCTACAAATCTTCAGACTGAGTTCTGTCTCTACAAAATCTCAGACCAAATGCTCTGCGCTCCTGTCTCCTCCTGCCTCATATTTCTCTCTCTGCCCACCTGTATCACTCTTGTCTCCAGGGGGTGTCAAGGAATAGCACCGAGGTGGGTGGAAGGTCCCATGGGGATCAGCTGGCTGTCCTGGCAGGCATTCTTCAGGCCATAAAGAGGAATCATAGGGCAGTTCTGAAGATCCAGACTCCTCTACCTGCCAAGCTCTTGCATGAGCACATTGGTAATTACAATAGAGACTGTGCCTTGAGGTGGCGATTTTGTCAGCATGATCACACAGCAAAGGCACGTTCACTGCTGAAGTATGGTTCGTGGACCAGTTACATGGACATCATCTGGTGTGCTGGTTATCTGTGACTCTACTGAAAATCATCTCCAAAGACCATGCTATTATCATTCAAGGTTTCTGCAGGTTCTGGGTTAGGTTCTGCCATGGGGTGACGGTGGCAATATTGGCAGGGGCTCAGTCATCTGAATGGTTGGCCAGGCCTTTGACTCTGCTGCTGAGGTAGCTCCGTCTAATGGTTGGCTAGTTGGTGGTAATTGTTGGTAGGAGAATTCAGTTTCTTCCCTGGGGCCTCCCCACAAGTGTGCTTCAGTGTCCTCAACAACATGGCTGCTGTCTCCTCTCCTGCAAAAGGAATGATCACAGAGAATAAACTTCAGTTTCTTTTAGAACTTAATCTTAGACAGTCATCACTTCCACACAAAGTGTTCCCACACTGGTCAACTCTATTCAGTGAGGAGGAAGGGCTATGACTATTCGACAAGGCTATGAATCCCAGGAAGCAAGAAAAAGAATTACCAGACCCAACCATAAGTCTGAAAACGTGTTTCACATGCAATTTCTCAGGCTTAACCCAAGATCTACAGAATCAGAAGAAACCCTGAGCGGGGGTACTTTACAATTGGCAGCAGCGTGAGCTCTGTGGGCGATTCTGATGGATGCCATGGTTTGGGAATCAATATAGTGATGCATGAAACAGTCCCCACCTTCAGATTGCTTTTAGCCTATCCTAAATGACCAAGCACCATGGAACCGTACTGTAACCGCAAGGGGGAGAAGGCAATAAAAATGTCCCTGGCTGAGCTCTTTTGGCTCTCTTTTTTTTTCATTCCTCTCTCATTCAGGGGCTCTGCTGTAACCTGGTCTCTTTCTTGTCACCGTTAGCTCCCATCGTGCTTCCTCCTGCCACAGAGTGAGCTGCTAATGGATGCGACAATGTCTAATGTGGTCCCAACATAGGATAATTGCTCAGACAGTAATTCTTCACTTCCTTTCTCCTTGCACTGTGTTTCAAAACTGGAAGACCTAGTCCCTTCACTTAAACAAATTAGAACATTTTTGCAAGGCCTGACCCAAGGCCCTGGTTTCTGAAGGCATCTCAGATCCTTCATCTGCCATGATGCCTCCCTTCCGTAATTCTCTGGACATTGACGGTCTGAGTAGAATACTCCAAACTCCTGATTTTGCCAGTAAATTTTGCCTTCTGTTTTTCCTTCTGATTCTCCACTTAGGATGATATCTGCAGCTTTCAACACAATGTGGAATTGCCTTGTTAATTAGGGTGATCTCTGATGATGTTTTCTGGTCTCTTCCCATTTGCTCGTCACTATTGCAGCTCCATCTCGACCTACGTATTTAAATCACCACCCTGTCTCTGAGAGAAAACAACCTCCTGTGTCAAATCCCTTCGCATTGCTTTGTCTTAGCTTATGACAGTTGTATATGGCCCCCAACGTATACTCTGAACTAGTAGGACAGAGTTCTGGCCTACATTCTGATCTCTGCAGAATGCAGCTCGAGGTTGGTGCCCCATGGTCCAAAAGACAGTGAAATTCCAGGGTGCAAGACCTGGATTTTTTTTTTCTAGATAGCCAGTTACACAATTCTTTTTCATTGACTCAAACTCCAGTTTTCTCATTTGTAAAATGGTACACATTGTTGCCCACAAAGGAAGGGTCGTAATCTTTTATGTTAAGAATAAAGCCGAGGGGGGGGGGCTGGAGAGATGGCTCAGAGGTTAAGAGCACTGACTGCTCTTCCAGAGGTCCTGAGTTCAATTCCCAGCAACCACATGGTGGCTCATAGCCATCTGTAATGAGATCTGGTGCCCTCTCTGGCCAGCAAGCATACAGACAGACAGAACACTGTATACATAATAAATAAATCTTCAAAAAAAAAAAAAGAATAAAGCCGAGGGCTGGAGAGATGGCTCAGAGGTTAAGATCACTGACTGATCTTCCAAAGGCCCTCAGTTCAATTCCCAGCAACCACATGGTGGCTCACAACCATCTGTAATGAGATCTGATGCCCTCTTCTGGCCTGCAGGTGTACATGCAGGCAGAATACTGTATACATAATAAATAATAAAGAAAAACATTAAAAAAATTTTTTAAAAAAAGAATAAAGCCGAGTGTGGTGGCTCACACTTCTGATCTCAGCACTTGGGAGGGAAGAGCAGGAGCTCAAGGCCAGCCTGGACTAACAGTGAGACTCTGCCTGAAAACAAACCCTCACCCAACAAATGAATATGAAAAGGTATGATAAAATTGAAGTGTATGATCCTGGAAACAACACTAAAGCAGAAGGGCAAGCAATTACCTGTTAGGACTGGAAGCAGCCCCTGGCTAGAAAAGGGGGAAAGTGGTTCACTCATTACGATTTGCAGTTTTGAAATGGTCATCAGAAAAAACGAGTGGACCTAGACAGACTGCCTTTGAAGAAGTGGGCAGAGATGATATGTGGAAGAGGGAGGGGGTGGAGGGCGGGGCTAGGTCAAAAAGGTGCCCATCAATGGGCAGGATTCTTAGCCTTCAGCTTTGTTTCTTCACTCTCCCAAGGACCACATTGCTGGCTTGTGTCTTCCCAGAAAAGGGAAAAGGGATTGAGGCAGGAAGAGAGGGGAGATAGGGTCTTTGTTTGAGCCTTTGAATTTGGACAGCCTTGTCCTAGCAACTTTCTCTAAGCCTTTCCTTCCTTACCGTCTTCCTCTATTTTTTTTCTTAGACTATTTTTATCATCAAAAGTAGATATCATTATCTCCAGGTGTATTTCCCCTGTATTAATGCTTGGTTGGATATGTAAACATGCTTAACCACCTCACATTGTTAGAGCTGGCAAAGCTTAGGCAGAGAGGGGGTGGATGGGGCTTCATAGGTAAGCCGCTTGGCAGGACCTGCTCGAGGGCAGCTATTGCCCCATAGCCACCTTCTAGCAAGGGCTTGGACCTGCCTCTCATTTGATAAGTGATGCCGGAGTCCCTCTAGTTTGCTTGAGAAGAAAAACAGTCGTCTGCCTGCCTCGGAAGATTCCTGTTCAGAGAAGAAGACAGCTGGTGTGGAAGATCAGGGACGTGGAATCAGGAGAATGTATTTTGTCCCAGCCCTGTCACTAATGATGCTGATAGCCTTGACCGAGCCTTGGAGCCGTTTTGGATGTTGCATCTTCACCTGCCAAATGGAAGGCACGAATGATCCCTAAGGTCTTCCTGCCTTTATGGTGTGGGACTATATGAGGACCTCCACATTTGTCCTGTGCCCCATGGCTTTGTGAATTTGTCAGAGGGTAGGGACCTCCCTGTTGTCTTCTTGAAGGAAAGGATTTAGTCAAGAGGCACATTTTGTTTTTAAAGCAGAAGTTTATTTAAGAAAGCAAAGCATATTTTCCATAAGGGGGCTTTCTGTCCAAGGGGAGACATTGTTACCCTGGTGCAGCTGTAGCTTTCCTTAGTTCCCTCTTGTCTAGCTCCTTGCCCACCTGGGATGAGGTCCTGCCCAACTCCTCATCAGCACCTCTCCCTTTCCTCACCATGAGCTGGGATTTCTTTGTGTACCAACATTCTTGCAGACAGATGGGATTCACTATTGTTTGCACAAAAGAAAACAAATCAATGCTGTAATACAAACACCTAGCAGCTTACATGCAATTCATTATATTCTAAAGCTTTTATAAACAAATAAAGCCCTCAGAAGGTAACCTCCAGGGTCCATCTAAACATGGGTTTTTAACAGACTCTTCAGCCCAGTGTCCTCAGACAAAGTGATCATTCCCAGTATTAGTTTTTGCTCATATGGTTTATGCTTGGTCAGTGAGGATTTTAATATAATTTATCAAACAGCTCTAACTCCTACTGTGTGCAAAACCCAATGGCAGACACTTCAGGTAATGGAAAGAATAAAACACTCTCACCCTAAGGGCATAACTTTTTCCGTGTATTTATTGAACACTAGTATACTTTATTTATTATTCTTGGATAATTTCATCCATGTATATAATGAATTTTGGTCATTTTCACCCCTATCCCTCTCTCTCATCCCCTTCCACTCCTGATGAACCCCTTCTTCTTCCCAGCAACCCCTCCTACTTTCTTGTCTTCTGTTGGGGGGACCTACTGAGTGTTATAAGGGGTGCCTACAGAAACATGGGTGTAGAGTTTTCTTCTGGAGCACGTGAGACTTAACAGTAGCTCTACCACTGAAGAAAAAGACCCCCTTTCCCCAACAGTCATTAACTGCCAATAGTTCTGCAAAGAGGTGAAACCTTGTGAACCTGTGAGTCCTTCCCTAGGGGGAACATAATTTTGTATAAAGTGTGTTTTATGCATTTTTTTTTTTTTGCCCAGGGATTTTAAGCACACTTCCATCAAGAGAAGAGTGAGGTTGAATTTGTTTTTTTAAACAAAAAACTAAGTGCTAGGCACTGTACTCAGCATTTCCCAATGTTTTCTCCTTCAGTCTCTGTAACAGAGATTATTTTAGACTCTTATTTTAGAGAGGAAGAAACTGAGGCTCAGAAACCTCAAGAACATGGTAAGGGAGAGTGATGACGAAACAGAGACACACGCGAAGTCTAATTGCCTCCCAAATCCATGGTGTCAGTTGTCTGCTTCATGTAAACTTGATGGTTCTTAAGCATGCTTGAGCAATTCAGTCACTGAAGAAAGCATGCTTGAAAGAATGAACAGTTGGGGGCTGGAGAGATGGCTCAGGGATCAGGAGTGCTTATTGAGCTTCTGCTTGAGACCGGAGTTTAGTTCTCAGCGCCCAGGTCAGGTGTCTCACAGCCACTTGTAACTCTGTCACCTGGGAGGTCTGACACCTCTGGCCTCCACTGGTCATGTGCACTCATGCATACCCACACCCACACCCAGAATTTTAAAAAAATGATAAAAATACATCTTATAAAAAGAATCAGCAAATGGAAGAACTTTGGAGGGGCTCCTAGTGAATCCTGGGAATTGTAGACTATTTCTCTTTCCCCCATTGCGTAGAACCTAGAGCTACGTGTTTTCCGTTCTGGTCTTATTTTGCTTCACCAAGGACACCTCACACCACTTGGAGTGCACGTTCATCTACCCTTTCGTCGGAGTGGAACCTCAGCTTTGTGTCAACTGAATAATTCCATTTCCTTTACCTTCACGCCCATCTCCACCCCAGGCCTGCTTCCAGCCTAGCTAGTACACAGCTCATTTCCTGGCCTGAGACACCCTGAGACGCACCCTCAGGATTACTTGCTTATCTCCCTTCCAGATGGCCCAGTATGGGGACTAGCCAGAGGAGCAGGGAGGCAGCTCAATTTATTTATTGCTGGGCAGCCTGCTCTTGGCATCCTCATCCATCTACAGAGGTGTGCCAACTTGAGGTGACCCAGAGAAACCCGCGGAAGAGACCCAGGCCTGGGATGCCCTGGCAGTGATTGCTCCTACTGAGTCCTCCAAATGTGCGACTATGGGAGGAGCCCTGCTTGACACCCCTTGATGTCATTTCCCCAGAGATGCTATGAAGGGAGGGATGCCTTTGAGTGTGGACCAGGGAGGCTGTGAGCTGCCTCAGGCCAGGCAGCCACAGCGAGGTGTCCAGCCTTTCTTTCACCGCCCTCCCTCCCGTGGTGTGGCTTTTGTGCTCACACTGGGAGCTCTGCTCACCTCAGGACCTCTCTCTGCAATTCTCAGCCCTGCTCCAAGAAAGAATGAGCTACAGTAGAAATGTGAGGCCACAACACAGCATGCTGACCCAACCAAACTGACCCTTCGTACCTGCTGAAGGAGAGAAGAGGAGGAGGGAGGCAGATTTATCAAGAGCCTCCTATTGTGAGCCATGGCTGTACTGTGAATGGTTATTACACAT
The DNA here is from genome assembly GCA_004026605.1 of Ondatra zibethicus. Classification (NCBI taxonomy): domain Eukaryota; kingdom Metazoa; phylum Chordata; class Mammalia; order Rodentia; family Cricetidae; genus Ondatra; species Ondatra zibethicus. The sequence continues at coordinate 19,864 of PVIU01001062.1, read as the reverse complement.
GGTTTGTTCTGTCATTGTGACAACTATCTTCTGAGTTGGGTCTGAGGATTCCCACCTTACTAATGAGGAAACTGATGCTGAGAGTAACTTAAACTTATTTTCATAGCTACTGATGAAGCTCAAAGTGGAAGCTGTGCTATTTTCACGGGAGTGGATAGTTCTTCCCTGGTTCTTTTCATTTCAGTGTGATGCGAGCCCTTTCCTTTCCTTTTCCCCTGCTTCCTGTCATTCTCTGAGACTGCCTCCAAGCTGTACTTCTAGAACTGGAAGGGAAAGCCCCTTCTTTGTGTGTGTGTGTGTGTGTGTGTGTGTGTGTGTGTGTGTGTGTGTGTGGTGCATGTATGCACATGTATGTATATGCTTTCACACACAGCATATATTAACGTTATGAAGAGTATGGAGTGGAGGAGGATGGCTTATGACCCTCAAGTCTGTGGTAGGGTCTGCAGAGATGCCTCTTATCCACAACGTTCCTGTTCTTGACCTTGCTTCTCCTTTCTTTCCTAATTTGGGGGTGTTGTGTCTTTCTTCATAGAGGGACAAATGTAGAAAATCTATATGTGGTACAAGATCAAAGCCAACTCATTTTATTCAATCCCTCTTTTTCCATATGCTAAAAAGCTTTTGGAGGAGAAAATGCTCTTCCAGAAAATTACACCCTGCATCTCCTTTGCTGCTGCTCCTGGGGAGTCGTTTAAGATGGAAATTAGAGCCCATTATTGCACATTTAATTACCCACCAAATGAATGGCATGTTTAATGGAAATGGCAAATCCTCCAACATACGTGAGATTTCTAGTTCATGCATCTCTAGACATGTTACAAAATAATTCATTAACTAGAGATGTGAGTTGCTGGGGCTGTGTCAAGGGAAAGGCAGGGCTGAGGAATGGGGCCAAGGATGTGCGAGTGTATTAGTGGGCACTCCTGCTCTGCAGACTGCAGCACTACAGGATTTGATATCAATGGGCTGTAAGGTGAAAGCCTCCTCCCCACTAAAGAAAGAGCAGAGATGCAAGCCTTGGGAACACAGGATCCTGGATGGTTGGTCATTAGCTGGGTGGGGCCAGCTGTTGTCCAGCTCTCCTCCCCACCCCCATGCTCCTATCTCACTATGAAGTCCCAGACAGTATAGAGAAGCAGATGTCTAGTGCATATATTGGAGGTGGGCTTCAGAAATGCCAGGGGTAAGGGAACTATTTTAGAGACAGTTATGGGGGTGGGGTAGGGCAGATGTTAACAATCCTTCCCTCTGTCCCATGCTCAAGCTACATAACTATTTAGCATCAAATTCAGGCTATGGCTACATCTTGGGGGTATTTGCTCATTCATGCAACCAGCCAACATTTATGGAACATCTGCTATTTGTGGAAAATCTGTTTGTTAACTCAACCATGCAACCATTCAACCTTCTTATTAAATACCTATTAGTCATTTATTTCCTTGTTCATTCATTTGCTTTAAGTGGTGAACTAACCAGAAAATATATATGGACTACTGATTCACTTACCCACATAGCTAGTCAGCATTTTAAGGGAGTACCTATCCATCTACCAATCTACCCACCCACCCAGATATGTACTGAATACTAATCACATATTCAGTCAAGAAATCAAATCATAGATAAAGCAGATACTATATAACAGGCATTGTGCAGACATTTGGGGGAATAAAAACCATCAAGATTCAAGACATGCCTTCAAGAAATTTAGAGGCAAATAAAAATTTTAGAAGCCAATGCTGATTCTGCATTTAATATGTGTGCCCAGATCTAGGCTAAGTACTTTAATGAGACACTCATTTCCCATGGCAGGTAGCATGAAGAAATTGGCATAGAAAATTTCCAGTGTCACATAGGCTTTAATGATAAAGTCTCAGGGTTTGAACGCAGGCAGGAGATTGAAGAGAATATACTGCCAACCAGAACACAGCCTCTCTGCTGGGATATATACACAGTATACAGAATGATAGCAGGAGAAAGGGAAGATGAATTTGTTCTGCATGGGGAGATGGAGGAGGTTGTCATTTGACCTGGGATCTCAAAGGTACAGGAGCCGGTGAATTAGAGAAAGAGATAGGATGTGTTTTAAGCTAGTATACCATTGGGAGCTGGGGATCGTAAGACATTCAGGACATGGTTTCTGTGCTTAAGGAGCTTCCAGTCTAATAGGTTCGATATGTTACCTGACCACACAGGACTTCACCCCAGGTCAGAGTGTGATGGATGGCTGATGTGAAGTGGTCTGAGGGGCAGCATCCATATGCCACAGATGCAATCTGTAGAGTGTAGCAGGGAGTGATGGGGAAGCGCTTCGCAGGCGGAATTTATCCGTGATGCAATCACAAAGGTGACAGAACTTAAGGCAGACCTTGGAGAAAGGCTGAATAGTCTCAGGACAAACAGACCTGTAGAGATATTCCAATAGCTGGAACGGTGCAAGAAGAAGCTATGGTCTAGAAACAGCATGGCTCTGAGTGACTCCCATTTCCATCTTAGGTCTATGAGCAGTGGGTGCAAGAAGGGTCTGGAAAGATGGTTAGATTACGGAAGGACATCACCATTTTCCGGAGGAGATTGAGCTTCATCATGAAGGCAGTGAAGGGGCACTGGAAGAGGAGAGTGCTGGTTACTCTGCTTTTGTAAGGGCCCAGAGAACAACCAACCACAAAGCTCCTCACCTGATTCACTTGCTGGCTAGCTCCTGTAGGCTTGTCAGTGGGAACCGTGTAAGCAGACGGGAACCTGAGAAGGAGGGAGAGGTGGGGAGTTATCTTTCTTATCTCTGACGTCTGTTTTTGACTGTATCTTTTCAGTCTATACTTTTAGCATCTATTCCAGGAAGTTCTAATGTTCGTCTATATCTGGGAACCATTGATGTACACTATTTACAAATCCCGATCTCATTCAGTCCCATAATTGAGAACAGTATTCTTATCCGTGCTTTCCAGCTGAAGAAAACCAAAGCCCAAAGGGGTTGTGATGTGACCCATAACTCTAATTTTGAAGCAGAACAGCTGAGATAAAAATCTGCGTTTCTGATTTGATGTCATTCTTGGGGAACCAGGTGTCAAGGACATTAATTAGGGTACCTTTGTAATGATTGAGTCATTGTGCTATTTTCTTGAGTTTGCTTCTTCTAATCTTTGTATTGCCAAATATTGCCCATATTTTAATTAGCATTTGCCCTTCCATGGTTCCCCAGATAATCATAATGTCAGACTCTGTCTGCTTTGGGTATTCATGCATTCTCCTTTTAATGTTTCTGAGCATTTTAGAAAAGGTGGTGTGGACAGCTATTGGTGTATGGTTTCTAAAATCTTTGACCTCCTGACTCAATATTCTTCATCAGGTCCTCAGTCAAACCATGCAACTTGGTATCAGCTGGGGTAGCCCTGCTGTGATGTCCTAGGACATTAATTGCTGATTCTTCCTCCTATTGTTCCAGGTTATCATTCATTATCTCCAGATTCCCCCTTTCTTTCCCATCTTTCATCTTCCTGTCCCAGCCTGTCATCACATCCATGTCTTCATTGCATTCTGTACCCAGTTGGAAGTTCTCTATAGTTGGGACAATGTCAGCCATCATGAACTGCCTACATCTTTCTCTTGTCAGCATCTGCTAAGGTTTCTTGGACTCATTCCTTTCTCCCATCCTGTGCCACAAACCAGTGACTTCATCATTCCTATTCTCAATTGTAGATAAGTACGGGGTCATGCGAGTCAGGTCTGTTGCAAACATATGGTTTTAAACTCAATAAAATATTCTGCTCTGATCTCTGAGCCTTTTCCTCCAATACCCAAGATACTCCGCCACCAGCAGGATCTCAGAAGGAAGCACTCCTCTTGAAACACAATCCTTGCTTCATCTTTAGTGTCAATGCCCTTCTGTCTCCTCTAGAGTCACGGCTTTGCTAACACCTCATCTATCTTCTTCCATTCACAGTCTAATGCCTCAAAAAGATTGTCTCTTGGGCTGGAGAGGTGGCTCAGTGGTTAAGACCACTTATAGCTCTGCCAGAGGACTAATTTCAGTTCAGTCTTCAACACTCATGCTGGACACTAGCTGCTTGTAACTCCAGCTCCAGGGGATCCAACATCCCTCTGCTAGTTCATTTCTCTCTCTCTCTCTCTCTCTCTCTCTCTCTCTCCCTCTCTCTTTCTCTCCCTCTCTCTCTCCCTTCTTCCCCGCCCCCACAAACACTTTGTAAAAGTTTGGAAAAATAATTGTTTTATCTTATCCTGCTCATTCCTTATCTGGTTTCTCTTCCTTGGCTTCCAATGGGCTCCCCTTGTTTCTCTACATTCCATCTCATTCCCTTTTCCGTCTTCTTTGTGGAAATGTTTGCAACACCTTCTGCTAAAGTCGTGGACTCTCCCAGGCTCCTGTCTTCGGCTTTTTCTCCATGTTTTCTGTTTGGTGGATCGTACCAGTTCCCACTGCATTGATTACTGTCTTTCTTCACGGCCCACATATTTTTATCTTTGACCCAGATCCTGCTACTGGATATTAGTTATGTATTCAACTTCCTATCACGTGTCTCTGTCTTACTGTTCCATAGGTGTCTCTCACCCTTATCCCTTTGCTCTTGATTTTCCACTCTTTGGAAATGCCATGGTGCCTAACACTTCCTGCATCTGCCATATAGTCCTGGTAACCTAGGCAGGTAGATGCTGTATCTCTCATAGTAGGCGGCTCCTCTCTCCTGTCTACACCCCCTGCAAATGCTCTCAGGTGATGTCCTCATTGTCGTCTCTGTCTTGGTTTACTGCAATGTTCTCCAACAGAGAGCATTGCCCTCTTACCTACAGCCTCCCTTCTTTTTCATCTATTCTCTGGTAGCAATGGGGCCAATTTGTCTCAAAGTGAAATGTCTTCTCCTACTTAGACCCCATCGGCAATTCCTACCATGTGACAACTAGCTCACACATCCCTCAGCATATACTGTTGGTTTTCATGACAGTCAGTCTCATGCATCTCATAACCATATGCAAACATTGTCTCAGGCACTTCTTAGAGTCCCCTGAACTTTGTCCTTTGAACGTTGTTCTCTATGACATCCTTTTCTTTTTGGCCGCTGGACCATCACAGGCTTATCTTACAGTATTCAACTCCATGCCATAATTAGTGAAGATCAAAACTTCCCAACATAGCCTTTCCATGATGTCATTTGCCTTTAGAAATACTTTATTAAGTGTGTTAGTTTATAAGTAATGATAAGATTCCTGGCTCATACTTACTTCTGTATCCTTGAATACAGTACAGTGCCCAGTACAAAGAAGTTCTATGTAAAGGGCTGCTTGATTTGGGAGGCCTGCCATGAGAGGTGTATTGTGAAGCGGGCAAATGAATGGACCCTGAAGTCACATCTGCTTAAATGTATCCCCCCGATAATCAGTTATATAACCTCAAACAAGTACTGCAGCCTTATCAAGCCTTGACTTCCACATCTGGAAATGAGATAATAACAGTACTTATTTCATAGAGTTGTTGGATGAACTAAGTGAGATAATTCGAAGAATGCTACTAATTGCTCAGTAAATACTAGTTCTTTTTTCTTAGTAGGATGGAGGAGGATGGTGGATCAGCCAAGCAGTTAGAGACTACTCCTAAGAAGGAGGAAGGAATCCTACAGGCAAAGGTTTATTATCTTCTCTGTCAAGAGGAAGCCGGGCAAGACCATTGCTTCCTATTCATTTTGTGCCAGGCACTTAATGATGCTCTCTAATTGAATCTGCGGCACTGTGGGTCTACATTTTTATCTTTGCTATTGAAAGCCATTATGAAGTTCAGTACTGGGAAAATGACTCAGTGTAGGTAAAGTGCTTGCTGCACAAGCACGAGAGCTAGAATTTAAACCATCAAAACCCACATAAAACTGGGTGTGGTAGCCAACACACATCTGTAGTTCCCTCAGCCCTACGGTGAGATGGGAGGCAGAGACAGAACCCTGGAAACTCATAGCCAGCCTGCTGCACACAGCGGGGGACAGTAAAAGACCCTGACTCAAGGTGGAAGGAGGGATTGACACCTGAGATTGTCTTCTGACCTTTCCGAGTGCACAGTGGTGCGTGCATGCACACACACAAACACACACTCAAACAAAGATTTGGAGGAAAAGGATGGAGGAAAGACATTATAAAATTCAAAGAAATGAAGGGAATTTCTCTGGTCCCTGAACTCATGATTCTACATAGGATTTGAATTAGTACCTGGTCTCCTCTACTGGTACTCTAGCCATGGAGCGCTAAGATGGAAAAGTCTGAGGCAGAAGGCCTGAAGCAGGACAGCAGGCCTCAGGTCACATCCTGTGCATGTCCTGGGCTCCATGTTGTGGATTCCCAGTGATCCCCTGTCTCCTCTCCTCCCTCTTGCCTGTTGATTTCTCCAAAGTGGCAGCTAGGAGTTGCCCAGTGCCATGTTCCAGACATAGTGAGAGAGACTTCTGAGGTTGGATAACAGCTTTCAGAATGCCATATGACTTAAGGCACTACTATATTGTCATGAATGTAGGCTGCATTGTGTGTGTCCTGAGGCAGATGGGGACAGAAACTCTAAAAAAGGAATGCCTGAGCCAAGGCGGAGGTTACTCTTCTGAATAAATTCCACCAGGTTTATAAACCATCTGGCTGTGGGACTGGCATTTGTGGCCTCCATGACTATAGGTGAGAGTCCAGGCTTCCCAGAAAACCATCTGTTGACCCTCGGGAGTGCCAAGTAAGATCTTTAGTGCTGAGGAGCCTTCTGTTTCCCTGAACCTGCCACCAGTCCGTTAATGTGAGACAAAGCTGCCCATATCTGCGTGGGAATCTCTATGGGTGTGGGCTGCCTTCTTAAATATGAATGATTTTTCTTTTTTAAAAAAGGACACAGCTACTCAGAAAAAAAATAGGAAAAAAGATTTGTAATAAGTATTCTTCAGCATTGAGGATTAGAGCTGGTCTCATAACTGATGGCGCTGGGGTCACAGCTTAAGCCTCATCTCAATGGAGCTCAGAGAAGGTACTTATGCGCAGGTCTGGGCTTCACCTACCCCCTCCCACTTTCTGACACTCATCTCCCCTCTCCTTCCCTCCCACGCTGAAGCTGTCACTGAGGGGTTCCACCGGCTTCAGGGAAGCCACTCTCCCTCCTCCTCCCTGTCACTCAAGCCACACTTCAACATTCCTGTTCCAGAGACAAGTATGTCACCCAGCTTTGTTGTTACATCTTGGCTGCAGCTGCAGGCACCTCTGAGAATTGAGGGGACCACGAGCAGTCACCAAGCAGTTTTAAATACAATTGTGTGTGTGTGTGTGTTTATGACCTAATGTTTGACAGTGTGTCTAATGTAAAGAAATTCCCTCTTTGAATCTGTCTTTAAGAGGGCTTTCTCTAGGGTCAAGGCCTTTCATGTGAGCCATTGAGAGTGTATGCGTATGGGAGGTAACTAGAGCAAATAAAGAAGTCTGATGGAGGAAGGAAATCTTGCTAACTCCAGGATGAACATGCAGAGTTGATAGAACATTAGGCTTTGGGACCTAGTCATTTTGACATTCTTGGATGAAAGAATCAGAAGTTTAAGGTATAACCGAGACTTGTTGAAGTCCTGTCTTAGTAAGGGTTCCTATTGCTACAACGAAACACCATGACCAAAGAGCACGCTGGGGAGAAAAGGATTTATTTCTCCTATATGTCCATATTGCTGTTCATTATTGAAGGAAGTCAGGACAGGAACTCAAACAGGACAGGATCTGAGAAGCAGGAGCTGATACAGAGGCCATGGAGGGGAGCTGCTTACTGGCTTGCTTCCTCTGCCTTGCTCAACCTGCTTTCTTATAGAACCCAGGACCACCAGCCCAGGGATGGCTGGGCCCTCCCACATTGATCACTAATTGAGAAAATGCCCTATGTCTGGATCTTATGGAGGCATTTTATCAACTGAAGTTCCTCTTTGATGTCTCTAGCCTGTGTGTCAACTTGACACACAAAACTAGCCAGTACAGCCCCCAAGTTACTGTTTTGGCTCATACCTGGCTATGATATCTAAAATCTTCCCAAGTACTCTCAGTCTATCTATATTTCTATCCATTTGAACTTAAGCCTTTTCAATGATGTTTTAGTGAAAGCGAAACACATCATTCACAGGAGAGTCTGAACTCTGTGTGTGTGTGTGTGCATGCATGTGTTGTGTATCTGTACATGCTACCATCTCCTTTGTATGTGTGGTTTGGAGACCAGAAGAGGACATCTGCCATATTACTCTTTACCTTATTGCTTTGAGACAGCGTTCTTTATTGAATCTGAATTTAGGCAGGCGATTAGCAATCCGCAGAGATTGTTCTGTCTTCACTACCCTCTAGTCAGTACTGGAGTTAAAAGAACATATGACCATGTCCAGCATTTTATGTGGGTCCTGGGGTTTTGAACTCAGGTGCTCAAACTTGCCCAGCAAGCACTCCATGGTCTCTTCCTCTTTTAAAGACTGGATTTCATATATGTTCAGGCTGATCTTGGACTCTCTATATGGCTAAGGGGGGGTTCATGGACTCCAGATCTCCCTGCTTCTACCTCATGAATGCTGGGATTACAATTGTGTACCATCACACTTGGGTTATATGCTGCTGGGGATTGTACCTAGGGCTTTATGGATGCTTGGCAAACATTGTACTAAATGAACTATATCTCAACCCCAAGTCTGAGCTTTGTTAAAGGTAACAAGGTACCCCAGTGCAGGCTGCCTCCTTTTCAGTCTTTCCTGTCCATAATGGATAGGCTACATTCTTGTCTCCTGGGCCTTGGTGGTGGTGGTGGGCACTCATTGTCTGTTACCTTCATTGTCTTGTATTTGGACTTCTCTCCCATGCTTATCTTCCACTTATCTGTGGTGGCTTGAGTTGACATGTCACTTTCCCATCACAGCCCCTTCATACATCCTCCCTACTGCCTATGTCACATTGACAATCAAGAGCAGAGAGAAATGAACGCTCCTACTGTGCCTACTTGCTTGCTGTTTTTGTCTAGCTTTGTCCTGCCCAGAGAGTGGTTTCGCCCACAATGGGCTGGGTATTCCTACATCAATTAACAATCAAGACAACCCCCCATAGGTATACCCACAGGCCATCCTGATCTAAATAATTCCTCAGTTGAAACTTACTCCCTAGGTAATTCTGAGTGTGGCGAACTGATATTTAAAACAAAATATCACAACCAGCAGGTTCGATAAGATCACGTTTGCTGATGCTGTTATTATGATAAATGGATTCCAACATGGAAGTTTGGAAGCAGCAAACATTCAAAGCATAAACCACGAGCAGATTTGGCCTCATCTCTGGAGAGACAAGTGCTCTTATGTAGCAAACCCAACATGTTAAGGAAGTAAGGACAATAAGGAATACTTACCTAAACAACTGGATATATGGAGCTATGGTTGATCAAGGGTATGGAGGCTACTCCAGGGCTAAAGGGTTGTACTGGCTGGTTTGTGTGTCAGTTGAAACAAGCTTGAGTCATCATAGAGGAAGAAGCCCCAGTGGTGGAAATGCCTCCATGAGATCCAGTTTTAAGGCCTTTTATCAATCAGCGATTGATGGGAGAGAGCCCAGCCCACTGTGGGTGGTGCCATCACTAGGCTGGTGGTCCTGGGTTCTACAAGAAAGCAGGCTGAGGAAGCCATGGGAAGCAAGCCAGTAAGCAGCACTTCTTCCTGGTCTCCACATCAATTCCTGTCTCCAGTATCCTGTCCTATTTGAGTTACTGTTCTGACTTCCTCCAATGATGGATTATAATCTGGAAGTGTAAGCAAAATAAACCCTTTCCTCCTCAACTTGCTTTTTGGTCATGGTGTTTCTATTTCAGCACAGCAATAGGAACCCTAACTAAGACAAGGATCATATGAGTTTTTCCCTTTGCGCACTGTAGGAACAAGAATCATGGCCAATCTGGCCCTGATTTAATTCAGATAGGGTAGAGAGAGCTATCAGAAATCACCCATCCAACTCCTTTGTAGCTGTAGGACTCCTTCTGTATGAAGAGAGAGAGAGAGAGAGAGAGAGAGAGGCATTGTGGGTAGGACTGTGGACAAGAAGGTAGGTGATCTTGATGTCAGCTACCCAATTTTGCTGGGAAAGGTGCTTGTCACGTGATTCCCAGACTTTGGAACTTATCTTTCCTGTCCAGGTGAGATTTCTAAGCCCACTGGAGCAAAGAACTCAGGAACACAAGCAGGAATGTGTCACAGGTTTTGCTAGTCTGTGAATTTCTCGTCCTTAGAATTGTAATTACCTTTCCTTCACACTATTATATATTTACATATCCTAATAATGAATTATACATTTCAATTAGTATGTAATTACTAGTTCTATTACTTAAAGAAAAATAGTCAGGGATAATTACACAATTATGAAATACAATTACAAAATGACATATAATTAAATTTAGAAAAACCTTTGAAACACTCTTCCTTCCCTCCCACCCCCCTCTTACACAAAATGTTTCTAGCATTTATTCTCTTTCTTCTCTCTCTCCTTTAAGTTACAAGCACAGCCCAGACTGGTCCAGCGTGGTCAAAGCAAGAATGATCAAGGAGTCTGTCCTGGAGAGCATGGGGTATTTCCTCTTGCCAATGCAAGCCCTTGTGATCTGTTGGGAGTTTAGTAGCATCTTCACTTAGAAACTTTGCATGGATCTAATCTATGAGGGAAATAGAAAAAGGCAAAACCTCCTGAGTAAATTGGGAGTGTGGGGATCATGGGAGAGGGCAGAAGGGGAGAGTGGTGGCAGGGAGGAGAGCAGAGAAAAATATATTGCTCAATTAAAAACAATAAAATAGAAACTTTGCATGTAGTCCGAGAATCACTGGATCAGATTTTGCAGATGCTATGTGACTGTGACTGTTGAACAACTTTCTTTGCTGGAAGTGTGAAAAAAAGGGATCAGAATAAAACCTGACTTCTGAAATCAGCCCCTGTATATTAGGGTTGAATTCCCTCTAGAGGCTGTTGTGTGAAGACGTGAAAGTAAAATCTAAATTGCAACAGAAATCCCGGGATATTAGAGATGCCAGAAACAAGAGACAGCCCCCAAGGAAGGTGCTATGCACAGAATAGAATACACTGGGGACGGAGGTTTTATGTATATGTTCTGCAGGAGACAGAGCTGGAAAGGTGGAGCTGCCCAAGCCAGTTGGAGCCCAGATTGTTTCATCAGGAGTCTCCATGCCAGACATGGAATGAAGTCTTTTTCTGGTCTAGTATTCCCTTGTTGGGGCTGCTTTCCTCGGTTTGGGAACTGGAATGTTTGTTTCATGCCATTCTATATTGAAACTATGTAACTTGTTTTAAAATATATGTATACATTACAGATGCTCACAGTTAAGAAACTGCCCTGCATCTCAGAAGAGACTTTGGACTTTCGCATAATGAGACTTTGAAAGATTATGGGGACTTCTAAAGTTAGACTGGATGCATTTTTTGTTGTAAGATGGTCATCAGCCTATGAGGGACAGAGGGCAAACTACTGCCGTTTGAATGCGAATTGTACCACTCTGCCCAAGCTCATGTGATTCCCCAACTGGCTGTGCTGTTTTTGAACCTTTAGAAGGTGGAGCCTCATTGGAGGAAGTGGGTCATCAGAAATGGCTTCAAGGTCTTACAGCTAAGTCCACCGGTCTTCTAATTGTTTCTTTTGCCAACATGTGAGGAGTTCTTGTGGCATGCTCCCGCCACTATGTGTCTGCCTGCTCTCATGCCGTCCCATGCTGGGTTACATTCCCTCAAACCATGAGACAAATAAATCCTTCCTTCTTTAAGTTGCTTTTATTTGGTGTTTTATCCCAATAATGAGCGAAGGAACTGATACACCAGGACACTCTGATGTCTTAGGTCTTATCAAATTGTGGGCCTGTTGTGGGCCTGCCTTCCGGCATTGTGGTTTACATCCACAATGAACTCTTCACATGCATTATGTTCATCTAATGCTATTTAATTCTTAGGAGAATGCTTGCCTTTCCCTGTTTTCAAGGTCTTGGGAAGAATGGCCCCTCTCTTTCTCCCATGCATGACTAACACAGGTTAAATTCTCACCCTCACTAGGCTCATTCTGTGGTTGGAGATGTCATTTGTCCATTGGTTCCATGTCCATTGACAAACCCCAGTGCAGTTTCTCTTTGCAGACACTGTTTCACTGGCCTGCTGGACAGCGGTCTTTGCACACTGAACAAGATTTCCAAACACACACCATCCAAAAGGAACCTCTTCTTCTGCTCATACGCCAGTGTCTTCTAGCTGGGTCAGCAGTGCTATATTTTCTCTAGTCACCCAAGCTTGAGCTATTAGTACCGCCTTTGCATCTTTCCTTTCCTTCCCTAGCGTACCCAATGGGGTACCACGTTCTCTAATGGCATTTTGTAGATAGGTTTGTAGTTTAGCTTTTCATTATTCTTTCCATGGTCACAACCTCATCTGAGTTTATTACATTTTTGCCTGGTTTCATTTGTCTCTCTGCTTCCAATCTCACTCTCTATAATCTGTCTTGCCTGAGGATTTGACCCACCCATTCAGTCTGAGGATTTGGCCTCCTCATGTAGTCTGAGGATTTGTAGATACAGGAGCCCCGATTCGGTCTGAGATTTAGTAGAGGGCCCTGATGGGGATGGAAGTGTGAGTGGCAGCAGTGGCTTCCAGAAACTATAGTAAGAAATTCCTCTGGGAAAGAGCACTTGTGACCCAGCCAGCCTCCAGTGCCATTCTCTGTACATGATACCCAGCCACATCAACAACCTACTTTGCTCAGAAGTGCCTGCACACAGAGGAATGACCACTTAAGCATTAGGTCCCCCTGCATCTAGAAGAGTGATCACTGGAGGCTCTGCCCTGCCTGCACCTAGAGGAGAGATCAATGAAGCCACAGACTCCAACTACACCAATGGGAGAAACAGACCCCCCTGAAGCAAGGGTTCCTTTGTACTCATTGGAGGAAGAGATGGGTAGACAACAGTGTAAGAATACACTCAACAGCATAAATAGCAATATGGCACCTGCAGAAACTAGTGACTCTACAACAGTAAGACCTGAACATCCCACTGCAGATGAAACAGAAGAAAAAAAAACCTTAAAAAAGTTTATGAAGATTATTGAGGCCCTTAAAGAAGAAATGAAAAACTCCCTTAAAGAAGTGTAGGAAAAGACAAACAAAAAATTGGAAGAAATTAATAAATCCCTTTAAGAAAACAAAGAAAAACAATCAAACAGGTGGAGGCTATGCTCCAAGACTTAAAAACTAAAATAGGTACAATAAAAAAAAAATACAAATCAAGGGAATTCTGGAAATGAAAAATCTGGGCAAACAATCAGGATCTACAGATGCAAGCATAAACAACAGAATATGAGAGATGAAAGAGAGAATCTCAGACATGGAAGACATGATAGAGGTAATATATCATTGGTCAAAGAAAATGTTAAATTCAACAAATTCTTAATGCAAAATATACAGGAAATCTGGGACACCATGAAAAGACTGAACCTAAGAATAATAGAGATAGAAGAAGTACAGCTCAAAGGCACAGAAAGTATATTCAACAAAATCACAGAAGAAAACTTTCCCAACTTAAAGAAGGACATGCCTATGAAAGTACAAAAAGCCTACAGAACACCAAATAGACTGAACCAAAAAAAAAAAAAAAGTCTCCTTACTGCATAATAATCAAAACACTAAACATGCAGAACAAAGAAAGAATAATAAGAGCTGCAAAGGAAAAGGGGCAAGTAACATAGAAAGGCAGAATTACACCTCACTTCTCAATGGAAACAATGAAACCCAGAAGATCCTGGATAGGCCTTATACAGACACTAAGAGACCATAGATGCAATTAGGACACGAAGAAAGACATACATAGATCTAATCTACATGGGAAGCAGAAAAAGACAAGATCGCCTGAGTAAAGTGGGAGCCTGGGGACTTTGAGGGAGGGCTGAAGAGGAGGGGAGAGGCAGCGAGGGGAGCAAAGGAAGATGTAGAGGTCAATAAAAATCAATAAAAAAGGGAAAAAAAGACCATAGATGCCAGCCCACTATACCTAGTAAAGCTTTCAATCACCACAGATAGAGAAAACAAGATATTACGTGACAAATCCAGATTTAAACAATACCTATCAACTAATTCAGCCCTACTAGAAATTACTAGAAGGAAAATACTAGAAGGAAAATTCCAACCCGAGGAAGTTAGTTACACCCGCAAAAACACAGGCAAAAGATAATCTCACACCAGCAAATCCCAAAGAAGAGAAACACATACACAATGTCACCACCACCAACAAAACCAAAAATAACAGGAACTAACAATAACTGGTCATCACTATCCTTTAATATCAATGAACTCAATTTGCCTATAAAAAGATACAGACTAACAGAATGGATACGAAAACAGATTCCATCCTTCCGCTGCATACAAGAAACACTCCTTAAATTCAAAGACAGATATTACCTTAGAATAAAGGGTTGGGAAAAAGTCTTCCAATCAAATGGACCTAAGAAACAAGTTGGTGTAGCTATCCTAATATCTAACAAAATAGACGTCAAACTTAAAGTAATCAAAAGAGATGAAGAAGGACATTTCATACTTGTTGCAGGAAAAAAAATCCATGAAGATGAAGTCTCAGTTCTGAACATCTATGCCCCAAATACAAGGGCACCCACATTTGTAAAAAAAGTTACTAAAGCTTAAATCACACATCAAACCCCACACACTAATAGTAGGAGACTTCAACACCCCACTCTCACCAATGGGCAGGTTTGCCAGACAGAAACTTAACAGAGAAATAAGGAAACTGACAGATGTTATAACTCAAATGGGCTTAACAGACATCTAAAGAACATTTCACCCAAACAAAATAGAATATACCTTCTTCTCAGCACCTCATGGAACCTTCTCTAATATTGACTACATACTTGGTAACAAAACAAACCTCAACAGATAAAAAAAATTAGAATAATGCCCTGTATCTTATCAGATCACCATGGCTTAAC
Organism: Ondatra zibethicus; assembly: GCA_004026605.1. Classification (NCBI taxonomy): domain Eukaryota; kingdom Metazoa; phylum Chordata; class Mammalia; order Rodentia; family Cricetidae; genus Ondatra; species Ondatra zibethicus. The sequence continues at coordinate 4,864 of PVIU01001062.1, read as the reverse complement.
ATTAGAATTCAACAATACTAGTTGCAGAAAACCCACAAACTCATGGACATTGAACAAAGCTCAACTGAATCACCACTGGGTCAGGGAAGAAATAAAGAAGTTAAAGACTTCCTACAATTCAATGAAAATAACAGCACAACATAGCCAAACTTATGGGACACAATGAAAGCAGTGCTAAGAGGAACGTTCATTGCAGTAAATGCCTACATAGAGAAGTTGGAGAAATCCCACACTAGTGAATCAACAGAACAACTATAATCCCTAGAACAAAAATAAGCAAACTCACCTAGGAGGAGTTGGTTGCTGGAAATAATCAAATTGAGAGCTGAAATCAATAAAATAGAAACAAAGTAAACAATACAAAGAATCAGTGAGACAAAGTGTTGGTTCTTCAGAAAAAAAATTAACAATATAGACAAAACTTTATCCAAACTAACCAAAAGGCAGAAAGAGAATGCCCAAATTAACAAAACCAGAAATGAAGAGGGGAACAGAACAACAGACACGGAGGAAATTTAGAGAGTCATCAGGCCCATACATCAAAAATCTGTACTTCACTAAATTGGAAAACTTAAAGGAAAGGGATAATTTTCTGGATAAGTACCACATACAAATCAAGATCAGATAAGCAAATTAAATAGATCCATAACCGCTAAGGAAATAGAAACAGTGATCAAAAGTCTCCCAAGCAAACAAAACAAAACAAACAAACAAGAACCACCCCAGGGCCAAATGGTTTTGGTGCAGAATTATACCAGAATTTCAAAGAAGAACTAATACCAATACTCCTCAAATTGTTCTACACAATAAAAGCAGAAGGGACATTGCCAAACTCTTTTTACGAGGCTATAGCTACCCTGATACCCAAACCACACAAAGACACTACTAAGAATTATAGACCAATCTCCCTCGTGAACACTGATGCAAAAATACTCAATAAAATATTGGCAAACCGAATCTAAGAACACATCAGAAAAATCATCCACCATGACCAAGTAGGCTTCATCCCAGAGATGAAAAAATGGTTCAACATATGAAAACCTGTCAATATAATCCACCATATAAACTAACTGAAAGAAAAAAAAAACACATGGTCATCTAATTAGATGCTGAAAGAGCCTTTGACAAAATTCAACACCTTTTCATGACAAAGGTCTTGGAGAGAGCAGGGATACAAGGAACATACCTAAACATAACAAAGGCAATATACAGCAAGTCAACAGTTAATGTCAAACTAAACAGAGAGAAACTCAAAGCAATCCCACTGAAATCAGGAACAAGACAAAGTTGTCCACTCTCTCCATATCTATTCAATATAGTACTTGAAGTTCTAGCTAAAGCAATAAGACAACAAAAGGAGATTAAGGGGATATAATTTGGAAAAGAAGAAGTCAAACTTTCACTATTTGCTGATAATATAATAGTATACATATGTGACCCCAAAATTTCTACCAGGGAACCCCTACAACTGATAAAAAACTGATAAGTAACATAGCAGGATACAAGATTAACTCAAAAGAATCAGTAGCCCTCCTTTATACAGATGATAAACAGGCTGACAAAGAAATCATAGGAACATCATCCTTCACAATAGCCTCAAATAACATAAAATATGTTGGGGGGGGGAACTAGCCAAATAAGTGAAGGACGAAAGTGGAACGATCTTCCATGCTTTTGGATAGGTAAGATTGACAGTAAAAAAATAGCAGTCTTACCAAAAACAATCTACATATTCAATGCAATACCCATCAAAATCCCAGCAAAATTCTTCACAGACCTCAAAAGAATAATACTTAAATTCATATGTAAAAACAAAAAACCCAGGGTAGTCAAACCAATCCTCTACAATAAAGGAACTTCTGAAGGCATCACAATCCCTGACTTCAGACTCTACTACAGAGCTACAGTACTGAAAACAGCTTAGAATTGTCACAGAAACAGACAGGAGGACCAATGGAATTGAATCAAAGACCCAGATATCAATCCACACACTTATGAATACTTGATTTTTTGACAAAGAAGCCAAAATTATAAAATGGAAAAAAGAAAGCATCTTCAACAAATGGCACTGGCATAACTGGATATCAATATGTAGAAGAATGAAAATAGATCCATATTTATTGTCATGCACAAAACTCAAGTCCAAATGAATCAAAGACTTCAACATAAAAACAACCACACTGAACCACACAGAAGAGAAAATAGGAAGTACCCTCGAACACATTGGCACAGGAGATCTCTTCCTAAATATAACTCCAGTAGCACAGACACTTAGAACAACAATTAATAAATGGGGCCCCTGGAAACTGAGAAGCTTCTGTAATGCAAAGAACACGATCAACAAGACAAAGTGATAGCTTACAGAATAGGAAAAGTTCTTCACCAACTCCACATATGACAGAAGACTGACCTACTAAATATACAATGAACTCAAGAAACTAGATATCAAAAGAACAAATAATTCAATAAAAATGGGGAACAGACTTAAACGGAGAACTCTCAACAGAGGAATCTCAATTGTCTGTAAGACACGTAAGGAAATGCTCAACTTTCTTAGCTATAAGAGAAATGCAAATCAAAACAACTCTGAGATTCCATCTTACACCTATCTGAATGGCCAAGATCAAAACCACTGATGACAGCTTATTCTGGAGAGGATGTGGGGTAAGGGTGACACTCCTCCATTGCTGCTGGGAGTGCAAACTTACATAGCAGCTTTTGGAATCAATCAGTATGGTGGTTTCTCAGAAAATTAGGAATCAATCTACCTCAAGACCCATCAATACCACTTTTGAGCATATATCCAAAGGATACTCAATCATACCACAAGGACACTAGCTAAACTATGTTCATAGCAGCATCGTTCATAATAGCCAGAACCTGGAAACAACCTATTTTCCCCTCAACCGAAGAATGGAAAAGGAAAATGTACATTTATACAAAGGAGTAGTACTACTCAGAGGTAAAAAAAAAATAATGAAATCTTGAATTTTGCAGGCAAAGAGACATACACGGATCTGTATAGGAAGGAGAAAAAGACAAGATCTCCTCAGCAAATTGCAAGTGTGGGGGACAGGAGGAGGGTGGAAGGGGAGAGGGGAGGAAGGAAGTGGAGTGGGAAAATGTATAACTCAATAAAAACAAAACAAAACAATATTAAATTCTCATGGAAAAAAAAAAGAAAGCTTTTCACATTTGGTCCTCAGTAGCATCTTCTGCCACAATGTCTGCCTTTCTGTTCTAGCCCACAGCCACACTGATGTTCACTCAGCTCTGAGCACATATTGCCTTTTCAGGATTAGGGGCTCTTTTGTGCACAGGTAACTCCCTGTCCACTTCTTTCATTTCAACTCCCCGTCCTAGATGTCTCTGATCCACTCTCATTAGCTAATCGTCTGCTCCTTTTCCTCTAAACTCTACGCATGGTTTACCTCACTGAAACCTCCCGCATCCCTCATCTCGCAACAAGCAGCTCCACTTCCATTATTCACCGTGCATGCTTATTACCTTGTTGAATACCTTATTGAACTTCCATTATTTGTTTATAGATCTCTTTCCAGCACAGGATGATGAATACCTTCCAGCAATTCCATCAGTATTTATTTGTTGAACACTCAGAATATGCCAGACAGTGTGTGGGTGCTGGAGCAAAGAGATAAGAGTACTAATTAACACTCATATATTCCTTACGACATAGCAGAGACTATTCAAAGCTCTTTGCATGTATTAATTTAAAAGGCAACACCATCAGGAGCCAGGGGGAGAGAGAGAGAAAGAATCTATATTTGGCTATGAACAGGGTCCAATTCCCTTCCTAAGAACTTGGAAATAGAGAAGAAAAAAAAAAACCCAGTCACACGTCTCAAGATTAAACAGTAGTATACACAACTATCATTGCAAATCTAGTAGGTGGGAGAAGGTAGCGGTTGAATCCACACCTTTAACCTCCAAAGCAAGTGGCCTTTATTGTAGTCCACATGTGTCCCAGCTTTCTCATCAGTCAAGTGGCAGTAGGAACATCTTCCTTTTTAAAACCTCGTTGGTTTTTATAAAGACTACTACAAGTATAGAGATCTTTACAGATGTGAATTGTTGCCGCATCTGTACACCTCCCCAAGCCAGTCAACGTCTAGGTGTTCTACATTGCATGTTGCTGCCCTTATGATGGCACGAACCTTTGCTTGCTTGTAGGTTTCTCTTAGCACCTGTACTGTAGCTAAGGCATCTGAGTTGAAAGATTCCCTCGTGAGTCAGAAATTTCAGAAAGTTACAAGATTCATAAGTCCCTTTCCAAAGGTCCCAGATAGCTTCTCCTAAGGCCTGAGAGTGAACTCTGTGGGATTCTAAGTCATTGAATCTTAGTTGAGCTAGAACAGAGAATAGGAACAAGGGTTCTCAAGAATAGTGGATGGGGCAGCAGCGAGGTGGCAGATTACAGATATCATAAGGAGACTGAACACTGTCCTACAAATACAGAGATGGGCAGATGGTCTTCAGTGAAGATGTTGCATATTGGTCAGGGAGCTCCAGTGTGTGCAGCTTTCGTGAGCTGTCACCAAGCTGGGTGAGCTTTCTGGTGATGCAGATGCCTTTTGAGTCATCCGTGTTCCTGTAAATAATCCCCACAGCCATGTGCCTGTCAGTAATTCTTTTTTTTATTTTTTATTTTTATTTTTCTCTGCTCCCCTCCCTGCCACACCCCTCCCTCCCTCAACCCTCCCCCAAGGTCCCCATGCTCCCAATTTATTCAGGAGATCTTGTCTTTTTATACTTTCTACTTCCCACGGAGATTATATCTATGTAAGTCTCTCTTAGTGTCCATATTGTTGTCTCAATTCTCTGGGATTGTGGTTTGTAAGATGGT